>CP139504.1:438116915-438645773 GCA_021014915.2 Artemisia tridentata subsp. tridentata | reverse complement strand
AAAATACGAAGTTGGTTGTCATAGAGTATTCAACCCATACATGCATAAACTACAAGACTAAAAGAAAACAACCAACGCTGTGCGGGAAGCTCGGTGGAGTTTCAACACGTTCTTAGCCAACTCCCAATTCATCCTCACATTTTCGGCCTCATCATAACTCAAATCAAACAGCTTGATATAAACCATCTTCATTAAATGTTGTATTATTTTGTCAACCACACTCTTGAAGCTTACATGTTAACGAACGCCTTCCATTGATGACGGTAACAAGGTTCCAAAGGCGAATGACACTAGACTTCGAAGCCACACTGAAAACATGTCAAACGACGATACTGGATCAATAACTTCATACCTTCTCAAACCGGAGGTAAACCTGTTCACATAAATGTATGAAATAAGTGTTAACGTTTTAACATGTGTAAGTGTACTAGACAATATTTGTGAGTGTCAGTATATAATACAAATGCAATTGTGTTTAATATTTTGTCAATTCGATAACAGTTTGTTAGGAAATATTAGAATAATGTTTATTTTCGTTGCTGCTGTTAGTGTAGTTTGATTCCTGCTGGCAGTGTTGGTTTCTGCCGGTCATGGTTCCTGCTGGTAGCATTGTTTAGTTTCTGCTGGCAGTGTTTGTTACTGCTGGTCATGGCGTATTTTTTGTATGTTTGTTATTTTAGGAAGAGAAACATACGACATTGTGTTTTGCATCCAATTCCAAAGAAAATAGTTAATACAAGATCCATAGAGGATCAAAGTCTTTTAGTCATTGTCTTCTTCAACTCTTGTGTTTAGTTTCCCCATAAGCACAAGTTTATTATACAGAGATTCTCATAGTAGTTGGCTTGTGTTTAAATAAGCTATGTAAAAGTTCTTTTGGCTCAAATATCTATCAAGAGGCACGATCCTACACAGTTTCTATACATATTGTTTTACATTCATATCTAATATAATTAACAAAGATCTATCAAGGCCTCATCTGGGATCAACACCAAATCACAAAGTTTTTTCTTGAATTAAACACTCTTATTCCTCATAGCTTGACACTGATTATAGATTCTTTGTACATAACTCATACACGGGTGTTTCTTTTATACTAACAAGAACTCCTTAACCTTACCCGTCATACAAGAAAACATGTGAAGAGATATACATCAATCTCTTCTATAAATAAATATAACAAACTTTCTAAACATACGGGATAACTAACAATAAAACCTGCAGTATTAACTACTGTCGGCAGAAACAAGATATAACTATCAGCAGCATTGAGCTTCAGCAGGAACCACAACTATCGGCAGGAACCAGCTTTACACTTTCGGCGGCAACAAGAAATATCTTATTTCCTGAATTCCTAACACTTGTCTTGGCGAATTGTATGCTATGTTTAGTCTTTATCTTGATGTTTGTTACAAAAACCTGTTTCGTTGAAGTTAATGTAATGTGTAGTCTTTATCTAAAAAAGTGTGTTACTCAAATTCGTGGTTATTATCTAATTGTTTTGTTAACTGTTGAATTGCTGTTTTAATTCACCCCTGTTTTTGGGATTGTTTAAAGGGATAAATATATTTCATGTCAGATATTAATGCAGTTGGTGAAATGCACTGATGCAGTAGGTGCTTGTATGTAGCATGAAATGCACGGGAGAATCCTACTGCTCGTGAAATTGAAGCTGCTGCTGCTGCTCCTACCTAATTCAAATTGTTGGGTTACATGTTATTGACCGGTTACAAACAACAACGATTACTAGATAATAGTAAATTGTATTTTGGGTTACAGATTTATAAATCAACTCTACTACCTTCCAAATACCATTAAACATTGTTTATTAACTCCTTGTGCTTCCACAAGTATTGAAGCATCCGCTCACGGTATGCTACAGCTGTTTGAAGCGGGTCATCTACTTCCAGCGGTTGGTTGTGGCACAATCGGTATAAAATAATACATACCCATACACCGCAATCGCCATATACGTCTGCTTGTTTAGGGACTGCAGGACACTGGTATGTTATTTTATATTCCTCGGCTGATATGCCCTTGCTCGCCAATATACCCTGCTCAACCAGATACATGGTAAGTTGTTTTGGCAACATTCTTTTCAAAGTTCTCCACCACCGTGCACCATTGCCATGTACCAACCCAAGAGTGTCATAAAATGAAACAACACCAGTACGTAGGTGAAGCTCAGCGAGACACCAGTGTTTATCAGGTTCATTCACGGGGAAATAAACCTAATATAGACAAAGGAATGTACATATTAATATGCATACACTTAAAATTATATTTAAAAAGGATTGTGGCAAACTAACCTTTTCAACATCTCGCCAAGCCACAGGGTAGCTTGTTCCATCTGAATAATGACTGTACATCTGACCAGCCAAGATATGTCGGGCGAACAGAGAACCTGCCAAGGTCCAATCAGCATTGCTTGGTCTAAGTGACCACATAAGGTCAAACCATATATCCAAGTGCTGTGTACACAAAACAAAAATTATAAAACTTATAGTGGTTACTCAATCAAAAGTATATACAAATGTATTTGACTAGATAGTGATGATGGTTCCTTACATAGTCATACAGCCAACCGCCTTTACAATCTTCAAGACATGCCAACGCTAGCCAAAATTTCATATCAGAAACAATGTTACGACCGCCCCATGGAAACTTATAGCTTTTTGTTTTTTTTTGCTTTAAATAAACACGAAGCGAATCAGGCAGAGACACCTTGTCCTTTTTCAATTTGGGATGTCGAGTCAGATCCTAAAATAAACAAATAAATGATTAACAATAAAAGAATCATAATATTGTTAATTTAAGAATAACAAATCAGACTACCTCAACAAAAGGATCTGGGTTGGCCGAATAGAACTCAGTAATTGACCGAGTTCTTGGGTTTCCAGATACGTCCTGAAAAGACACATACCATATATTAGCATAGGCCAACCAGATAGTGATTTCAGTATCAATGTTTTACGGTGCTTTACATCTAAAATGACTATAGGCTCAATCAACTTCTTTCTGCAAGTAGCTGCTCTGGTCAGTCGTGCGGATTGGACGTTCTCTGAATTCAGAGATTCAAAAAACTTATCGTGCTTTGATTTAAAGGCTTTAGCCACTAGAGCAACTTTATGCGCATTCTTTCTCTTTTGGATTTTCTTCTTTTTACGTTCAGAAAAAACAGAGTGCAAGCAAGGTTTGTCATTGGGACCGACCACATTTGCAAACCCATGGTTGGTGAGTGTTTGTTGAAATGGTGTTGTTTCGTCTTCCTGCATAGCATAGGTTGTAATTAACACCGACCACAACACATAGAAAGGAACAATTATTAACCTTTTTAAATTTAAAGTAAACCAAGTACCTCAACATATGTCTGCAATGGGGTTGTTTGTTCTTTATGCACGAAAATAGCATTTGCATTCTCAACACCCTTACCATTTTCATTATCAAACGCTACTTCTTCTAACGAAACACTAGTCACATCCGCTCCGTCGTTTATATAACTCATGACATCATCATACACCACCGGATGATACTGGTACAATAAAGATGTATAAATAAATAGGCAAACAAGGAAGGTTGTATTTTGCAAAAGTATTTTTTTCAAGATAACATACATCACCGTAGACGAAGGATGTTGTTTGATTAATGTCCTTCTCATGGGATGCCACAACTGGATTCGCAGGTTGATGATGATCAACAGTAGGGAAGTCAGGAGTAACCCCTAATTCACATGCTTTTACAAGAACGTCCATCCCACCCACCTGAGATTCGTTGTAGCCTTGCTGCCCAACATCCATGTCAATTTCCATGTGATGGGCTGCAACACTGGTTGTAACACCAGTATCAGCCTCACAAGCTAATGGCGTGGCCTGTAGTTGACAAAATAATACAACATTTAATGAATTAAATGTAAGATTAAAGAGTAAACATTAACGGGGAAATGAGATACTTATAAACATATGCCAAAAAAACACAAAGTAAAAGTAAACCTTTAAACAAACAGGATTGTCAACTTCCATTGGATGCGCATGATCGACATCATCATCAGCATGATCATCATCAACATCTCGGCGCGTAACACCATTATCAACATCATCTTCACAACGTGATGACGGGGTCTGTAGTTGACAAAATGAGATAAGGTTACTTAACGAGGAATTGATCTTCGTATAATGTTAGGAGAATAAAACATATAAGGTGAATACAAACCATGTAAATATCAGGGTTGACATCAGACTTGACTGGAAAATCTGGATCATCGGTGTTTTCGTTAATAACTGTCTCTAACTCTGAAAATTTTGTTTTCACCTTCTGAAGCAGCTCGCGAATGTCTTGTTTAGGGACAGACGCTACGTGCTTCGCTATCAACGAAATATCAGTTTGCAAATCAAATATCTTGCCCAAAATAGGATTTGTTCCAAAATTCTTTTCATCTTGGCCTTCGCCTGATTGGACACCTTTGGCGTTTTCAACATTATTTTTATCTAAAGTTTCTAAACTTGGTGCTTCATGTTGATCGTCTGCGCTACCAGCTTGTTGGTGATCCTCTGATCTACGAAGTTGGTTGTCATCGTCTACGCTATCAGGTTGGCGGTCATCCTCTGCGCTAGCAGGTTGGTGATCATCGTCTGCGCTATCCGGTTGTTGGTCTTCCTCTGCACTTGACAGGTCTGAATCAGACAAACCCTTTATAAAGGGGATGCTGGCAATACACCACGGTTGTCTCAATTCGCGTTTGGTGGCATAAAGTGCCTTAATAGGAACTGACTCCTAAAAAAACAAATAGTAAATAACTTTGTATGTGAACAAATTTAAATAAGGGTCCAACAAATTAGCCTTCAAAGATAGTGCGGTGCTTACCGGTCCAAATAGTGTTATATGGTCTGACCTTCGAAACTTTTGACATTTAGACCAAGCAAGACCTCGTGGAATGACGTTCGTGTCTTTCGCCCACCAGTTGCGGCTTTTAGGAAATGTCTCCAAAATCCATATCTGAAATATGTGGTTGTTTAAAATGTATATAATGTGGAAAAGAAAAATGCTCAAACTGCAGGTTATTACCGTGTTCAAAACTATATATTCAATATATATATCTAATACAAAAAACCTAGTAATGGATAGAAAACAGATACAAACATTTTGTACACCGGATACATATATATAACAATATATATGTAACTTTAGTACAGAGTAGAAAGTATGGCATACCTTGAAAGCCCAAGCAAAACCATATAGATTGTATGTCGCATTATAATATGGGTTTTTTTCCAACTTCTCCAAATGTACTGGTCTGTGTCTCTCAACAACATTCACAGTCCTTTGATAAAATTTATGCCACATGTATTCACCCCAGGGAAAAACGTTCCAAGCATCAAAGTCCTCCACCAAAGACAGTATATGATTAGGGATACAATTCCTTTCTTCAATACCCATAAACACCAACATAGCAACTATCAAAAGACACAACCTAATAGCATCCTCATCCGAAAGAGCTAAGAACCTATTTGGATCTTTAAGTAGTTTCAAACAATCACTGCCATATACAGTTTTTATACCATCTGTCTTTTTTTCTGGAAATACGCGGTCACGAAATGCATTTGCTTTATTTTCATTTTTACAAACTTTCCCAAATCGAAACCCTGTTATTAAACAAAATTCCTTACGCCCGAACTCTAACAAATCATCCCCTATTTTTAACTGCAAATCATCCCCAATTTTGAACTGCAATGGTGGGGAATCGGACGATATGTTAGAAACTTTTACCTGATGTTGTAAAACAAAATGCATCAAAGGGCAGTCATTATCGAAAAACCGAATATCCAACCACGGACCAAAGACTGTGTTTCTAAACAACCTTTCCCGCTTTTTATCCTTCGACAAAATTTCTTTGACTTCTGCAAGCAACTTCACTGTAGATCGAACAACGATTTTACAACGGTACAACTGAATCGGCATATCGAATTACAGGCTGTTAAGGAATTATGATTTGTTACTTGTGTGATGCTTTGTCTATGGAAAAGAAGCTGTTTGTGTATTGATGTGTTTTCTGTAATGAATTGTAATCGAATTACAGGCTGATATATTTAAAAAAAAAACTACCTAATTTAAATGCACGCAAAATGACCAAAATATCCTTTTGTTCATGTATTTGTTGCCCAAAATTCAAAAGTTGCCCAAAATACAATACATCCCTTATACATCGTAGCAACAGTTGTTGAGGTACTCTGGTCGGTGACGTGGCGTCCTGTGGTCCGTCGGATCAGTTGCCCTGGGCTAAGGGGGGAATTTTCTGTGAGCGGGCTGGATACTCTTAGCACTTGGGCAATCGGGCTATTTTAGTAATTATCCCATAGATATAATATATAACAAATAGTGGTGATATCGACCACTTAATACAAAACTTTACATAAGTTGGTTAAAACAAACTTCCAACTTTTCTTTCTTTCTTTTTCTTTTCTTATTTTTTCGATTTTTTTTTTTTTTTTTTTTTTTTTTTTTTTCAAACATAGACATAGATGTGTAGAATTCCACCACATCACTATAATGATAATTCTGGATAATTTTTCCATACTTTTCATACTTCAGAAATAACGGTAATAGTGAAAGTAGTAAACACACGAAAAATAAACTCAAAGATATACAATATTTACTTTCACTCCAATTGCATTGTGCAATTTCCCGACCTAACCATAGATAATGAATTACGCACGCGAACACAGGTAATGTAAGGAAACACACTTTGCCTATAGCAATTAACCAACCACGGATTCTAATCTACAGGGTAGGCTAAGGTGTAAGGGTGTAACGAAACATTTTAAACATAGGTGTAAGAAACGAAAGGAATGGCTCTGAGTGTATTTCTAGGGGTATCTTACTCTAAAAATGAGAGTAACAAAAGGGTTTATACGGGGGTTAACTAACCAGTGTAGTTAGTTAATAACACATAACATATAATAGGCTATTTGGGTGTAATCCTAGAATTTTACCAATTTAGACAAGTCATTCCAATTATATAAATATAATACTTATTATGGTGGTCTCGAATAGTATACAAGCCAAGTTCTAAAGTTTACAAGTCACCGGCACACTCATAGATTTGTGAATTTTGAAAAATCACAATTTTTGAAAATAAGGTTATGTGTGCAGCTATGCAACTTAGATCTTAAACAAAAACATGCTAAAAAATTTTAAATTTTATATATTAAGCACTTTTTAAGCATAATTTTTGAAAAAGTTTAGGACAAGTAATTGTTAAGTGTTCTAATTCTCCAATCCCCCCACTTAAGTTAAACAACGTCCTCGTTGTTTGTATAAAAGGTTAAAAACTGGAAAATAAAAGAATTAGAACAGAAAAACTCCCCTGAGATTTGCTCGGTATGATCCTCCATTTGATAAGAGCAAAAATCATCTTTCTTGTGGATTAGATCATTTAAGCTTCATACTTGATGTATCCACAGGAAATCCAGGAAACTATAATACCACCAACACTTTAAAACACACCTAAGATAAGAAAGGTTCAAACTTGCATAATACATTAGTAGTTAGGAAAAATAAAACTTAAAAATTAAAACTGAAAATCATCAGGTCAGTCGATGCGCCGTATCTTATGGAAGAAGATACGCCGTATCGAGCCTGGAATAAATACGGATCAGAATAAAGATGCGCCGCATACTTAACCAGGGATGCGCCGCATTAAGATAAACTGATAAAAAGTTTTAAAGTCAAAAATAAAAATGCAGAAAAATAAAATAAGATATGACCATTGCAGGAGATGCGTCGCATCTCAGGATTGAGATGCGCCGTATCCTCATGCGGGCCTGACTGACTCGACACAGAAAACAGAATAATAAAAATCCTCCGGGTTGTCTCCCGGCCAGCACTTGTCTTTATTCCAGAGTCTTCAAGTTAGACTCACGTTCAGCTCTTTAATATCGATCATTGAAGGAGTCGGAAACATCGCGCTCCTTCATCGCCAATTCAGTAATATTGAACACTCCTTGCTCGTCCTTAATTTCCGCGCCGTTCTTCTTTAATATCTGTATAAACAAAGTCCTGTCCCTTTTGGGCAGAGATGACAAAATGATAGACGGGAAATTCTTATTATCATATAAGCACAAATAAGCAAGGTGGGGTGGTAGTTCAATAAACACATCATTATTCAAATTCGTTTTCTCAACTATTCTCCTACGTTTATTAATTACTACGCAATCATACCACTCATCATCAGAATCATTAATGACATCGCATCTAAGTTCGGTAGGTACATTAAGGTCAATGAATTCCTCAAAGTTCTCATGATTAGGATTAGTTGAGTTGTTTTGAATCAATGTTTCTCCCATAAGTCTAGCTTCAAGATCGAGGTCCATACGCTCTCTTAATCCTAGCACATAAATGATGAAGCGAAAAGTGTACCGCTTGTAAGGGGTCATTTAAGCCCTAAATCGTATTTATTTGATCAAATATCGCCCTAAATCGTTCCTTTTGTCATTTTAGGTACTTTTGAGGAGAAATCTGGAAAAGGAGGCATTTTGGACGTTTTTGGAGCATAAAAGTGAAGAAAACGGCAAAGTCTCAAAAATCGGCTGAAAGTTACCTTTGACGGCGTCATATTTAACCCTGGACGGCGTCATGGCTTGGCAAAAGTGGTGGATGTGAAATTTACTCATGATAAGCCAGTGAAAATTGCATGTGAATTCTGACGGCGTCACTCTTTAACCTGATCAAGGGCGTCACGGCTTAATTCAAAGAGGGACGGCGTCACGTTCAAGGTCTGACGGCGTCAAGCCTTGATAAGCCAGAACGGATTTTGGAGAGCTAAAGAGGGACGGCGTCAAGAAGGCCATCCGGGAACCCTAGAAGCGGCGAGGTGACGGCGTCACACTCCATAACGTGACGCCGTCAGATGTAAAAGTCTATATATAGTTTTCTAATTTTTTGTCATTAGGGTGGAACTTAGTGTGGAATTTTTGGGAGAAAACCCTAAGACGATTTTAGCATCTTTTTCAAGGCTTTTTGCCTTGAGATCTTCCATGTTACATTGAAGATAAGTTATCAATTAATCATTCAATATGTCTATGTGTTGTTTGATTCTATCTTGTTCTTGTCTTTTGGTTAACATGTTAGGCTAGATTTATCTTGTGTTTGCTTAGATCTAATGAAACCTAGCTATTGATTATTGGTTATTAGTGTGTTATTAGTTGTATTGGATGATTGATTATCTATGTTAGGCTTAAGAAAACTGGCTAACTTCCTATTCGGTAACTTGCTTGAACGTCTTAAGAAACATGAACCAAATGCGTACTAAAGGTTTTTATGGTTGTATTTAATGCACAAGCGAATTCTAGTGATCCCATGTTAGGAGCTTCCTAGCCGGCTCGACATAGGGGTGAAGTAGGAGCTTGTAGAGTTGGGGAAGTACGTACGCCACCCCACGATTGGTATTAAGGAATACACCCATCATCCACGCAACTAATACACACTAATCAACCGGTAAAAGATAGTTAGGGAGTAAGGAAATCTAAGTGAACACATTTCTCTACACATAAGTTTTCACCAACTTTTCATTTTCAGTTATTTATTTTATTTGCATTCGTAGTAATTTGGGTTAGTTGACTAGCAACTAATTCCGCCCACTCTTTCAAACCCGAGATTTTACTTGCTTTCATAAAAATATAAAAACATAAAAAAGAATCTTCCTCAACCCTTAGACCTATTAGAGTAGTCTTTCATACCTAATGAACACTATTCCCTGTGGAGAACGATCAATCCCCCGTACTTACCACTACACTATACTACATCGGTCAGGTACACTGCCTGGTGGGGTTGTAAGCCTCTTGAGATCCCTCGAGAGGTAAAACCTGTTGTAAGGTTGCAAAACCACGCATCAAGTTTTTGGCGCCGCTGCCGGGGAATAGTTATTGTTTAGGTTGAATTTTTATTTTATTAGGTCTACTCACTAGATTCCTTTCTAGTGAGATTTTTATTTTTCTTTTTATTAGATTTCTTTAGTCTATCTTTTTCTTTGTGCCCTTTGTTTGTAAAACCATTTTCATTTGTCACCATGGCGGATGAAATTCCATTTAGATCATTAACAATAGAGGAACAATTACTTTACACGGATAGATTTGCTTCCTGTTGTTCCAATGAATTTTTAAGTGATCTTAGATATATACAAGAGGAGATGGGTATAAAGTTTGATAGGTTTGATGAATTATGTGCATGTGTGGCTTCTATTAAACAATCATTGTTAGGATCAACTCCTTTTAATAAGACCCTTTGGAAAATTTTTGAGGAAAGCCTCCTAACCGTGAACCATAAGTTTAATGAATTAATGGGTTCGTATACATCACAACTTGAGGAAACAATTGAGGAGGATTTAGCCGAACATGAGCATATTGAGCAAAAAGACCTAGGTTTTATGATCAATGACTTTGAATCTCAAGGAACACATGATGAATCCTTTAGGCAAATTGAACATAGTAATCATGTTATCGGGGAAGATTCTTATGAATCGGACTTAGAACTTGAAATGGCTAGAGAAGGATTTGAGATACTTAGGAACATGTTTGGGTTAGATTCTACTAAAACACATGATGTGGATATAATTGATATAGAGACAAGGAATGATGAGGTAAATAACACAAACCTACAAAGTACCCCACAAGTCCTACCATCATTCGAGGCATACACACCGCCCGTGACTTACCCGGAAGAAGTAGAAGGGACTATAGGAACCCCAATTGAAGTAGAACCTTTGGAAGAAACAAAACTAGAAGAAATAGGTTTGAATACTTGTAGTCATAACCTTTCTTTTAGTTCTATGGAAGTTCCTAGTTTTGATGAACCGGAGCCTAAACCAAAACCGTTACCTAATCTTCCATCCTTAGATGTGAACTTAGGAATTGAATTAGGTCCCGATCCACCCATCAAACCATGTAGTCCGGGTAATGTTAAGATTAAGGTAGTAGACTCTAGGCCTTGTAGAGAGGAAGCTAACATAGGAGTGAACCATGACCTTACATACTTACATCACCCATTTATGATTGATCACAAGAAACATTATGGGTTTAAACCGGGTTTATTAGGTCAAAGTGGATTCTTAACTTGGAGTCTCTCGAAGTTGATAGAAGATGATCCCTTTTTAGGAGGAAACTCAAAATCACCCATTGACCAAAGTGAACTAGGCAAGGTTATAATGAAAGGAGCACACCCCTTTGAGCATATAATTCATCCACCACTCTTTCCTCACGTGGCATACTCCTACCGAGCTGGTGTGTATCGCTACTATCACCCGCACTTAATCCTAAGTGTAGGGAAAACCTCTCCTTTATCCATTAAATAAGGGTAGAGTCAGGCTCATGACTCGAACAAAAACAAGCGCTCCTTGGGAGGCAACCCAAGCGTTATTTGCTTTATTTGCTTTGTGTGTTTATTTATTTGCTTGTTTGATTTTATTTGCTTCCGTATGTGTGTTTAAATTTTATTATTATTGATTCATGTTCAAAACTAAATTGTGAAAATGCTTTATTTTGTTTTTAACTTCGTCTTAACTACATATAAAGGTATTTTGCAAAAGATAAGTGTAAGGGAAATCTAAATCGGTTTATTAGAACGCAAATGAACATGAATCGTACTAATAATAAATTAACATGCATATTAGTATTCGTTTGAGTCAAATGCTTGTATCGAGTCATAATGATGTTTTGCAGGATTTTCCAGGAAGTAAGGTAAAGGTTTTTCCAGAAATTTTCCGGAAACTTAAAATGAGAATTTTTGTCAGGTCATTTCTGACGGCGTCAGGGTTTATAACCTGACGGCGTCAGATTTAATTTTCAGAAATTTTTGAAAGTTTTGTTTTCATAAAAGTTTTTATTAAATCTCCAACTTATAATCTCCAGGAATCTGCAAAATTATCATTCCACAAGCATTATATCTTTATATATAGATTTATCCCGCCGATGTTATGCAGGTTTTCG
Organism: Artemisia tridentata subsp. tridentata; assembly: GCA_021014915.2. Classification (NCBI taxonomy): domain Eukaryota; kingdom Viridiplantae; phylum Streptophyta; class Magnoliopsida; order Asterales; family Asteraceae; genus Artemisia; species Artemisia tridentata. The sequence goes on along the minus strand of CP139504.1, from coordinate 438,633,798 downwards.
TGTTTGTTTTCTCAGGTTTAACAGGTTATTTTGGACAAGGAGATGTATATGGAATCAAGCTTATGGCGATGCATTAGTCATGGAGCTTCTACATTACCTTGGAAGAAGATTTAACCGTATTATTTCATTATCTACCGAGCGAATCAGGGGAGTATTTGATTTCAATCTTTTACTTTTTGCTTTTACATCTTGTTATTTGAACATTGGGGACAATGTTCATCTTAAGTGTAAGGGGAGGGTAAAAGTACGATTTTAAAGAATGCTATTACGCTTGATTTTTGTTTGTTTAATAGTTGATGTGTAATAAAACTCAGAGAAATACCTGTTAGGGCAATTTTAGTGCCAAATTTAAATTTTTTTACAACATATAGGAGTGAAACTTTGATCTTAATGAGCGTCTCACGGATAGGAGTTATATGACTAGCACAAAAACCGTACCACTAAAAAACTTTCCACCCCCAAATATGTGAGGTTCGCCCCTAGAATTGGTAGGAAAAGCATTTATGCTATGATGTGTGTACCGGTAGCACTTAGATTCTAGAACTTGCGTTAGGACCATTCCGAGGCCACAAGTGAGACTACATTCGTGTAGTTAGATTTACTACATGATAAGAGGCATTAGGATTAACCCATTGTTTTACACCTGTGTTTTTGTTATAATTACTTTGGCTACATTGGTCAAGTAATTCTCCCACACCCTTTGCGTTGTACTCATTTTTAGTACACGATACCCCTAGTACACCCCTCAGAGCCTATCTTTTCGTTTCGACCTTTAAGCATTTTACTTAAAGGAAGAATTTGTTTACACCCCACTAAAATGTACACCCAAATCGCCTTAGCCTACCTTGTATGCACTCATTTTTAGTGCATTATTGTGACAACATTTGTTTAAACCCAAGTTAATTATCTAGTTGATTACATGGTTGCTAAGTCGAGTCATATCGTTGTACATATTGTTTTGGGACGATTGGGACTCATGGGTAAAGTACTAGTGTAATGGAGTAATGGGGAAGAACATCATTTACCCCCATATGTGTTAAATGTTTTAAAAGTACTCCAAGTGTTTTAATTATCTTAATTCGAGTCATTAGAATAGTTATTTGTAAAGTTATGTAAAAGTTCAAGTGTAAGGGGAATGCAATGCCCCTATGATGTATTATTTTGGATGGTAGGGCAAAAGTGTATGCAAAAGAAAAAAAAAATCGAAAAAAAAAAAAAAAAAAATCAAGAAAAATACAAAAAAAAATGAGAAAATGAAAAATAGAAAAAACATACGGACTACCATCCCGTTTTATTTTATGTTTATTTTATGTTTTTGTTATTTTCTTTCATTAGCTTAAGATTGAGTCGAGTCTTGGCTTAGCAACATTGTATAGTACATGTAATTGATCAAGATCTTTAACTCGCCATCAGTAAAATATCCCTTATCCAACAAAACCGTGTTTTCCTTTTCCCTACACCTAACGTTATAACCCATTTAAAAGCCCTCTTTGATAGTTTATCTTAGGTGCTTACGCCTAGTGGAGGAGGTTTTCGATCCTTTCCCAAGCCTATGGTAATCTATTTGCTATGACAGGTAGTGAGAGATATTATCCGTTTTCATTTATGAGATTTATTTTGATGACACTTGAGAGATGTGAGTATCTAAACACTACTTGTGAGGTGCTAGTTTGTAATCTCCGTGCTTATTATGATTAAAGTGGAACGATTATTTGTTGCAATTACTTTTATATTAGCGTTAAATGACCCCTAACTTGTATTTTGATTAGAATAAAAGCGCATTTGCTTGAGGACAAGCAAATCTCAAGTGTAAGGGTATTTGATGAAGCGAAAAGTGTACCGCTTTTAAGGGGTCATTTAAGCCCTAAATCGTATTTATTTGATCAAATATCGCCCTAAATTGTTCCTTTTGTCATTTTAGGTACTTTTGAGGAGAAATCTGGAAAAGGAGGCATTTTGGACGTTTTTGGAGCATAAAAGTGAAGAAAACGGCAAAGTCTCAAAAATCGGCTGAAAGTTACCTTTGACGGCGTCATATTTAACCCTGGACGGCGTCATGGCTTGGCAAAAGTGGTAGATGTGAAATTTACTCATGATAAGCCAGTGAAAATTGCATGTGAATTCTGACGGCGTCACTCTTTAACCTGATCAAGGGCGTCACGGCTTAATTCAAAGAGGGACGGCGTCACGTTCAAGGTCTGACGGCGTCAAGCCTTGATAAGCCAGAACGGATTTTGGAGAGCTAAAGAGGGACGGCGTCAAGAAGGCCATCCGGGAACCCTAGAAGCGGCGAGGTGACGGCGTCACACTCCATAACGTGACGCCGTCAGATGTAAAAGTCTATATATAGTTTTTCTAATTTTTTGTCATTAGGGTGGAACATAGTGTGGAATTTTTGGGAGAAAACCCTAAGACGATTTTAGCATCTTTTTCAAGGCTTTTTGCCTTGAGATCTTCCATGTTACATTGAAGATAAGTTATCAATTAATCATTCAATATGTCTATGTGTTGTTTGATTCTATCTTGTTCTTGTCTTTTGGTTAACATGTTAGGCTAGATTTATCTTGTGTTTGCTTAGATCTAATGAAACCTAGCTATTGATTATTGGTTATTGGTGTGTTATTAGTTGTATTGGATGATTGTTTATCTATGTTAGGCTTAAGAAAACTGGCTAACTTCCTATTCGGTAACTTGCTTGAACGTCTTAAGAAACATGAACCAAATGCGTACTAAAGGTTTTTATGGTTGTATTTAATGCACAAGCGAATTCTAGTGATCCCATGTTAGGAGCTTCCTAGCCGGCTCGACATAGGAGTGAAGTAGGAGCTTGTAGAGTTGGGGAAGTACGTACGCCACCCCACGATTGGTATTAAGGAATACACCCGTCATCCACGCAACTAATACACACTAATCAACCGATAAAAGATAGTTAGGGAGTAAGGAAATCTAAGTGAACACATTTCTCTACACATAAGTTTTCACCAACTTTTCATTTTCAGTTATTTATTTTATTTGCATTCGTAGTAATTTGGGTTAGTTGACTAGCAACTAATTCCGCCCACTCTTTCAAACCCGAGATTTTACTTGCTTTCATAAAAATATAAAAACATAAAAAAGAATCTTCCTCAACCCTTAGACCTATTAGAGTAGTCTTTCATACCTAACGAACACTATTCCCTGTGGAGAACGATCAATCCCCCGTACTTACCACTACACTATACTACATCGGTCAGGTACACTGCCTGGTGGGGTTGTAAGCCTCTTGAGATCCCTCGAGAGGTAAAACCTGTTGTAAGGTTGCAAAACCACGCATCAACGCTCTCTTAAACACCTCTAATTATGTTTTTAACCGGATCTTGGCACTTATAGACTAGTTTATTATTCCCTACCCTTAATGAGATTTTTCTCTTAAACACATCAATCTTAGCATGGGCAGTAGACAAGAAAGGTCTTCCGAGGATTAAAGGAATCTTAACATCCTCGGGCATGTCTAGTATAACAAAGTCTACGGGAAAAATAAACTGCTCAATCTTAACTAGCACATTATTAGCAATCCCTTCAGGTCGTTTTAACCGTTTTATCAGCCAATTCAATAAGTAACTTAGTTGGTGCTAATTTTCCTAGTCCTAGGGTAGCGAATGTCTTAAGAGGCATAACACTAACACTAGCTCCTAAGTCAGCTAACACATTATTGAAAGATATATTATTAATAGAACAAGGTAGAGTAAAACTTCCTGGGTCTCTTTCTTTATGAGGCAAGGCATTTGAGTCGGTTGCAGGGATTTCTTCTTTCATTGTTGCCTTGATCTCCTCTTCAATCTTTGTCTTCTCTTTTAGTAGTCTCCTTAAGCTGATTGAAGAATTAAAGAAAAATTTGGGTCTTGCACCATCATTACCATTCATCGATCTTCTAGGTATATTAGGAGTGACTTCTTCAGTGGTGCTTATGGCCTTGACATGATCTCTTGGGTTGGTTTCAGTTGAGCTCGGTAAACTTCCATATCCCCTTTCTTGAAGAACTTTGCTCATTTGACCAATTTGTTGTTCCAATGCTTTGATCGAAGCTCCTTGATTTCTTGTAGTAGTGTCCGTTGAAGCTCGAATTTCTTTGATCATAGCAGTATTCTCTTCATGTCTTTTAGCAGCATCGGTCATAATTTGCTTTAAAGTATCATCTAAAGTCTGCCTCCTTTCTTGATAAGCGAGATTGAAGTTGTTCCTTTGATATAATCCCGGTGTAGCTTCCCTAAATCTCCCCGAAGGTCGGAATGGTTGTCCAAATTGGGTGTAATATGCTTCTTCAAACGTCTCACTTTCATTCTTATTCGGGCAATCTTTAGTGTAGTGAGGTCATTCGCACTTTTCACATCCAACTTGGGCAGCATATGCTCTTTCATCACGCTTCTTCATTTCTCTACTAATTTTATCCAATTGAGCTTGAATAGCAGCAATCCCGTCAAAATTAGTGCTGCTCTTAGATCTAGTAGAGGTCCCATCGTGCCATTTTTGAGAATGATCGGCAGCTTCTTGGATTGCTTTCCTAGCATTAGTTGCACTCATTTGAGGTACAGCTCCTTAGCATCCAAAATCTGTCTTGTAGGCACGTCCAATCCTTGATAAAACAATATTATCTCCTGCATAGGGGTTAGATAGTGTTGAGGACATTTTACCAATAAATCTTTAAATCGTTCCCAAGCTTGATAAAGAGTTTCATCAGGCTCTTGCTTGAAACTATTGATAGCCTCCATCTTTTTAGCAGTCTTAGCAGGTGGACAATATCTCTTCAGGAATTTGCTCTTCAAATCTCCCCATGTAGTGATTGAACTCGCGGGTTCATTCCTTAGCCACTTGTTAGCAGCTCCTTTTAGTGAGAGTGGAAAGATTCTTAGCATGATTTGATCGTCAGTCACTCCTTCTGAAGTAAACAAATCTGCAATCTCCAGGACCTTTTCAACATGCTCATTAGCATCCTCATGTTCCGTCCCACTGAAAGCATTCTCTCTTAGTTCCTTGAGAAACTGACCCTTCAATTCAAATTTTGAATTATCATCAAACTTAGGTCTAGCAACTCCTGAAGTGTAATCAGCACGGGTACTGTTCATGTATTCCTCCATAGTAGTGTTTTCGCCCATTGTTTCTGTTTCAACTTCCTCTTTTTCTTCAGAAAAGTAATCAAGCTCGAGTGAACTTGAAAGATCAAAGCTTCTTGTGTTGAAAAGCCTTTTAAGCGAATGTAGGGCTCGTTCAGGATCTTCGAAAGGTTGAATCAAGTTCTTCGTAGAACTCCTGGTCATGCACTTCCTGAAATCAACACAAAAATATCAGTAGGGTATGCTCGAGAAAGTAATATATCAGATAATTAATAACGAAAACGGAATACGAAAAATTAAAGTTACTGATATCTGCAGACGATGCGCCGTATCCAAAAAGTTGGATACGCCGTATCTTATAATCGTTAAAATTTAATCAGACTTTATCCAGAAAATAGATACGCCGCTTAGAATTTATGAATGCGCCGTATCGAATTAATTAATCAAAAATCGATATTTATTTAAAATTAAATACGTCGTATTAACGAAAGTTAATGCGCCGTATTTTCGTTACGTTTAAAATTACGAGATTTTTGATTCAGTAAGATGCGCCGTATCGACAGAGATCGATACGTCGTATCTGTTTAATAATTCGCAAACTGTTTTTAATTAAAATAATAGATACGCCGTATCTGCTAAAGCAGATGCGTCGTATGGCGTTAACGTTTTAGAAAAAAAAAATTTTATCAAAAATAGATACGCTGTATCTGCTAAAGCAGATGCGTCGTATTACTTTATCGCTTTTAAAAAAAAAATTCTTATTAAAAACAGATACGCCGTATCTTGGGGAAAAGATGCGTCGTATCGAATTAATTAAACGCGTTGTATTTAAAAAAAATTAAACGCAATACGCCGTATCTGAGAGATCAGATGCGCCGTATCGTTTGATTTAGCACAGTACAACGATAGCAGAACAGAGAAAAATACGAAAAATAAAAACAAAAATTAAAACACACAAACAAAAATAAACACAAAAACAAAAATAAAAGCAAACAAATAACACACAAAACAACAAATATGCAAAATAATACAATGATGCAATTAATCTAATAAAAAGAAAAACCTAATTAAAATACTAATCAAATTAACAGATAATAACAATTCACTCCCCGGCAACGGCGCCAAAAAACTTGATGCGCGTGATGTGTCGTTGCGGTTTAGCAGTTTTAATGCCTACTCAAGTTTTAAATTTATATTTAGCCGACTTATCAATAACACACACACTTAACGAGCAGTGTACCCGGTCAGTATGAATATAATGGTAAGTAGAGTGTCGATCACTAAGAGTGGAACGTATTATCTCGTTATTCTAATCAGTATTTTAATATCCTAACGCAAGGGGGTTTCAGCCTGAGAGACTGGCACGATTTGTTTGCAATTAAATAATAAAATAAACCAATAGGCACGAATCAGCAAGTAGCACACACGTACACAGATAAATACTCGAGACAATAAGAGGGTTGTCCTTATGATTAAGTAGATTGTCACTTGTTTTATTGATAGCTTTATATGAAGTGTATGTAGTTAACCCTTTCTCGTTGGTCCTATTCTTATCGGCGAGTAAACCCTTAATGATTACTTATTTCTAAAAGTTATTCCTAAGTGATCAATTTAGTAATAACCGTGGGAGCCACATTATTTTCCGCAGTCAAATGCCCGCAAGCCACTAATAAACACAGAGGTGATCAATGCACTAATAAGTAGTAACCAAAGACATCAACATATAAACTTTAATTGATGGGAAAGCAAGTATTAAAGGGAGTGCAATCTTTCGTTGTCACATTACACAAGCCACCAATCCTGATGAATTAAAGTTTGCTAACACAATAAAACAAAACTACTTAATGAATTAAACACATGCAGCACCTTCTTACAGCTCTTGTATCTTCGTTTGGTGTGTCTTGTGCTGCCTCCTTGACTGAATTCGTCCTAGGGTTCTGCTGCTTCGGTCTTCGAATCTAATATATTCCTCTGATAAAAGCTCTGGAATTCGTCTGGTCTTGGGGTATTTATAGTTTCTGTCTGAGGGAAGATGCGGCGCATCTAGTAAGTAGATGCGGCGCATTGACTTAACTTCACGTGGGGTCCAAGATTATAATATTCAGAAATATTCGTACACCGCCAGAAGATGCGGCGTAACTCCATGATTAGATGCGGCGCATGTCCTCTTGTATCTTGGATCGTATCTGGTGATATCTTGATATAGATGCGCCGTATGTAATGAGTGAGATGCGGCGCATCTGGAGCAGATTAGTCTTGATCTTCTTCATTTCAGTAGACTCTTAACTTCTTGCATGTTTTGCTCCATAATTAGTCCAAAATCGCTAAGTTTCACCAAATGCTTGTTTTTACCTGAGAATTACAAAAGTAAACGATTAAGTATCAATCCTTATACATAATATAATAAAACAAGTCAAATTAATAGGATAAATGATAGTAATAAAATGTACTTATTTGAGTTCATCAATCGTTAGTAATGTTTATGTAATCACAAACACACTAATAGAAAGTCTCTAATACTTGTATTCTAAAGCGAAAATTAAACACAAGTAAGAACACAGATAACTAAGAACGTTTGATCCTCTATGGATCTTTGATTAATAATAAAAACTTGTTTTTCTAAACTCCTACATAATACATAATAATGTGTTCCTTTTATACACAAGGAACCCTAAACAGTTTCACATGAAACCCTAAACCGTTTCACAAGAAACGTATATTCTAAAAACTAATAGAAGATATGCATTATAATTTCCTAATAAAACTCGTGCATATCCTAACTAATAACAAAATACGCGGAATATCTATATCAGCAGAAACAAACTACGCAGAATCTCTACTTCCGCAGAAACACTTCTTCAGCAGAATCCAACACTTCAGCAGATTCCGTCAGCAGTAACCTTCAGCAAAATTCGTCCTTAGCAGAATTCCCAACATATTTTGTTAAACTTGAAATTGAACACGTGAATCTTTATTTTTCCCATTTTGCTTATCCGGTTTTGTATACTTTACAGGAAGCAAATATAATCGGTGTTGATAGTCTTGGCATGGATGTAAGAGTTTTCACTGGACATGAAGTTCGAACTCATCGATTTCCCTTCAAGATTCGGGTAACACACTTGCACATTTTAGAAATTTGGGACCAATGACCATATATCATCCTTTTAGGCAAACTGTAAGAAAATGCAATGTAGTACATATATGTTTCTAGCGATATATGCAACATACTTTTATTCAATCATTAAATGCTACATAGTTACCATTTGTCACCAAGTTGTATAATATGTTGCATTAAATTGTAAAAATAGTATGTTCCAAGTATGTAAATTTGAATAGGCAAATGTCATTGAAAGTGCAATGAGTTCCACCAAGTGAATTTGTTACCAGTTGCTGCAGAAAATGTGAAAGTTCACAGAAAATGCTAATACTACCAATGTTTCTTCTTATAAATGCGACCAAGATTCAATTTTTTTGCTTATAAATTTGTACGAGAAGTTGAAACAATTAGTTTGTAATTAAATCTGTCTAGTTCATTTGTAAAGAAATGAAACTTGTGTTTTAAACGCTAATTGTTTTAAGTAAAAATTGCATCGCACTACATTTTCTTGCAGTTGGTCATTTTTTTTACCATATTAATGGAACACACTAAAACAATTGGCTACAACAAACACTTTCGCTCGATTAAACACTATTCAAATTTCACATGGTTATTTCTATCTTTGATTTTGCAGGCAACATCAGAAACAGCTGCAGAAAAGCAGATCCAGCAGCTATTGTTTCCACCTTCACCAGAGCAAGGCGCAAGCGGTTAACCACGAACCGGGCTTCTGCAACTTAGGGGTTTTGGTAGATTATAAATATGGAAATGCATAATGTGAAATATTGTTGCACTTAATTAATGATGTTAAGTTTGCTTGAATAAGCTGTAGTTGATCGTACATTATGTTGTTTCAAGAGAATAATGCAAGTAATATAGATCTTTTCGTCAATTATAATTTCTTAATTTCATTAATAAAAAATAAAAATTAAAGAAAAACGAAAAAAGCTACTAACTAGTATTGTTCTTCATTAAATTACTTTTTGTTTAAAAAGTTCTAACTTCAGGATCAAATCTTCTTGATCTCTGCATCTGAGTTTGTGGACTTTGTAGGGAAAGTTGCACCTGGTGTTCCATTGGAGGAGTTGCTTGCTGATCTTGAACTAACTAATCAAGATCTTAAAGATGATCGCATTAAGGAGTAGCATCATACTTATGTTCACATATCAAGCTACAAAATAAAATTTTCATAGTAGCTTTCTTCATTTTCTTCATTTATGTGACTTGAATATTTTCTTCATTTTAGTGTATTATCACTTGTGATATTCAAACTACAGAATAAAATAAAGTATAATATCACAAATGATAAATCAATGAGTAAGTTGGCGGTAGCGCGTTGCGCCATAGCCAGTTTAGTTATGGCATTCATTCTCGATTACTTTCGGCATTCAGTTAGATTTGTCATGTTTTAAGCAAATATTATTCTTGTTGTATCCTGTTTGAACAAACAACGACAGAACGTAATACTACAAATTCACTCTACAAATTGCATCTTAGTGTAATAATATAATTCCCATAAGAGCTTAAATGTGTTAAAACTTGATACATATACCATGTACATATATTAAAAAAAACATACGTGCATATTGCATAAATGTATTACAGTTATGGAGTGTATATGTGTGATCACCGGTGATATCCCATGTGAAGAAGCTCAAACACCTGTGATATCATGTGGCGATATCACGTGTGATATCACAGGTGATATCACACGTGATATGTGATATCACAGGTGATAGCACGTATGATATAACAGGTGATAGCATCACGTGTGATATCACAGGTGATATCACGTGTGTGATATCACGGGTGATATCACGTGTGATATCACGGGTGATATTCAAGCTACATAATAAAATAAAGTATAATATCACAAATGATAAATCAATGAGTAAGTTGGCGGTAGCACGTTGCGGCAGAGCCAGTTTAGTTATGGCATTCATTCTCGATTACTTTCGGCATTCGGTTAGATTTGTCATGTTTTAAGCAAATATTATTCTTGTTGTATCCTGTTTGAACAAATGACACAACGTAATACTACCAATTCACTCTACAAATTGCATCTTAGTGTAATAATATAATCCCCATAAGAGCTTAATTGTGTTAAAACTAGATACATATACCATGTACATATATTAAAAAAAAAACATACATGCATATTGCATAAATGTATTACAGTTATGGAGTGTATGTGTGATATCACAGGTGATATCACCGGTGATATCCCATGTGAAGAAGTTCAAACACCTGTGATATCATGTGGTGATATCAGTGGTGATATCACACGTGATATGTGATATCACAGGTGATAGCATCACGTGTGATATCACAGGTGATAGCATTACGTGTGATAGCACCTGTGATATCACTGGTGATAGCACCTGTCATATCACATGTAATAAAACATGATTTGAGTCGTCTTTCATTTCAGGAACATTGAAGGTCTCAAACATGATTTGATTTATCTTCTCATTTAGCCTTAGGATTAAGAGGTGCCTCGGTAAGAGAAGAACGGGATACTCCTCAAAGAACGGGATACTCCTCAGGAGCAACACAAAGCTCGTTGTAGAAAGTGTGATGCCAAATATTTTCCATATCGTCCCAGTTGCTGACAATACAATGCTCAATGGGATACTTCAAAGTAAGGATACCTCTCTTTGACTATGCTTCATCACCAATGTAGGCATCCTTTTGTCCCATACCAACCATAACACCGGTATGTCTTGGTCTACCAACAATACTTGGAAAGACCGCCCTTGGAGCATCATCACCAGCAAACCCAGCCTACAGATTTCATAAACAAACTCAAATCAAATGAAAGACCGTCAAAGCAAATAAAACAATTCAATTACTAACTAACAAGTACATAATGATACCCACCTTCACCATTCCGGTACCATTGTCGCAAACAAGGGGCTGAATATCTTCAGTATCGGCCATTTTTTATAGACTGTAACTGTAACAGAAAATAAGATTTAAGTCACCACACCATTCGCAAAATACCGATTTTAACATTCACGCTCCATACATGTACTACAACTACTAAACCTGAAACCCAAAAACCGAAAACCGACCCGAACCGAGTTATTCAATTCGGTTTCGGTTTCGATATCTATTTCTCGGTTCGGTTCTCGGTTTTGATATCAACCCAAGTTATTTTCTATATAGTTTATCAGAATTTGATATTACAAAGAAACTAAACTTGTAACTCGTATATATGGTTCCATAATTTTTTTTTCCTATGTTATGTCACATTTGATATTTCAAAGAAATTAGACTGGTATGCAAGCCTGTTTACTTTCTTTGGAATATCACATGTGATATTTATGAAACAGCCAGCTCATCCATCACAAATTTAACATAAGCATCTCATAGGCCTAATATTTCTTGTGATCTGTTGAACCTAACTAGAGACTATCTATATTAACATTTCAAGTTGTATTACTATAACATTTGTCCTAGCTAAATGGCATTTCATGCAAAAAGAGATGATTGTATTACTCTCATGCACCAGTCCAGTTGCATTGCAGTGATAATTCATGTTAGTATTTTAACTAATGTTCATCAATGTTAATTCATAAAACTAAGTCAACCATAGTCTTAGTAATATTAAAAAAATATTGTTTTTTTTTCCTTTTTTTTTTTTTTTTTTTTTTTTTAATCAATTGTAAGAAGCTAGCATTAAATATTTGGTGATAAGGAAGTTATAGCAAAATACGTTTGGTGTAACTTCTCGTTATCACACATATGTTTGGAGTAAGAAGCTAGTCATCGTCTACCAATTGGATAAGAATTAAATACCTGTTTGGCGTAAATTCAAATCCAACGATTCTAGCGGAATCAGTCTCGAGATCCTTGTGATACATGACTTTAAAACTCAAGTGAATTGAACGATCTACCAAATTGGTATACATGGCTCGAAGAGGGATCACAACACGTTGACCACCAAAGTTTCAGAACCTGCCAAGTAGATTCTCGTTGTTGGTGGATAGCCCATGGCTCGGAAGAGAAGTCCCACCTACAAAGGTATAGTCAATAGAAATAGATAAATATATATCAAACAGACTGCCATGGCATACCAGATACCATGTAGAATATGAATCCATATATATACCTCTTCAGGCATCAGTGGACATGAGCCATTTGCTTTTCGAATAAATGAGTCAACACGCAGTTCATCATGAATGATTTTCTGCTTGATCATTTGTGCACGTTGGTACTGTATAAGTTCAGTATGGATATCCTACACAAAAGTGGATGATAGTCAGGTATGAAAATCATATATGATCCACCTAGAACCTTCTAGTGGCACTATAAGGGTAAACTTTAATGTAAAACAAACTATAACCTGGAAAAGCTCAGCACAGCCCTGATGAGCCAAGCTATCTCCTACTAGACCAGGATGATATGCAAGATAAGGTTGCCCTGAAGCTCTTAACCTGCATAAGAAAAATATTTAGATTAGATATTGGTTTATTTAAGACCAAATAAATCTTAACAATTCACAGAATGGGTGAGTATAAATTCTCTCGTGATGTCAAAAAGAAAAGAAGAGTGATATATGTGACTCATCTCAAAAGGCCTATGCCAAAATTAGTACTTTGGATCTTTTGTGCACGTGTGATATCACAGGTGATAGCATCACGTGTGATATCACAGGTGATAGCATCACATGTGATATCACAGGTGATATCACGTGTGATATCACAGGTGATAGCACGTGTGATATCACGTGTGATATCACTGGTGATAGCACCTGTGATATCATGAACATTTAGCCTTAGGATTAAGAGGTGCCTCGGTAAGAGAAGAACGGGATACTCCTCAAAGAACGGGATACTCCTCAGGAGCAACACAAATCAATAAAACCATTACCTTATCCACATAATCATCAAAAAACATCGTGGTCATCAGTCAGTACCAGTGTGCTTTGTTGCAATTGGGAAGTGAACAAGGAAGAGATCCAAATAGTCTAGCTGAAGCTTTTTCAAGCTGGCTTTACAAGCTTCGATGACATGCCCATGGTCTGAGTTCCACAGCTGGATTTCAAAGAGCGAATAATAGAATATGTTAGCAATGTGCATTCCTTTTTTTTAAGTGTGATTTATGTATCTTGAACAGGATTAAAGCTCACTACCCACACAAAAAAAATTGTATATTAAACATGATTATAGTAAACAGTAAACTATTATTAGATTATTTATCTAGCTTTTTGGAAAGAAAAAAAAATAGATATGGGGTTCAGGGGTTGTGAACATTTGAGTATGTTTTTTTCGATTTAATCGGTTCAACCTGTTTCACTTGTAGCGAAATTTTAGTTACCTGTTGCTTATAACATATAACACAAATCGACCCTTTTGCATATGATTGAGTTGTAACTGCCTCCTCTAATTGCAGTAAAGAAAAACACAAACCTTTGTAGTAATAAAGAGATCCTCCCTCTTCACAATCCTGTCTTAAATGCTTCAGCTAGTGCCTCCCCAACTTCGGTTTCATTTTGGTAATTAGCTGCAACAAACAATAGCTCATTTATGTATGTATTAACAGATCCAAGTAGTAGTTATTCAAGAAGAGAGTGAGTTGGACGGTGAAGTAGAATTGTAATAAAGGAAAGTAGTGGTTATGGTTATTGACGCTTGACTACTATATTTGACTACCTCTACCTTTGAAAGTTGAATTTTTTTATCTGGTAAGTCGAACATTTTTTTGGTCATATACAGAACTGAAATGTTGAAACAACTAGGAGAATCAACAAAATTCCTCTCTTTGCTATTTTAATTTTAACATAATGTACTTCATAATAGTCAACATGTATAATTACCTAACTTTTAAGTTTTAAACCACATTACTTGCAACCTAACTTATGCTGAAACAAAGCGTTAAATTTATCTTTTCCCCTTAGCAATGGGCAAATAGGCAAATGGGCATATAGATGATTTAAGGAGTTAAATTCATGCAAGCCACCTCAACTTATTCATCTGAAACTAGTTGAAATCTTTATATTTAGCTAGTGTCAACTATTAGTAATGTCTGTAAACTAAAGCATTGAAGAAGTCAAACATCAATCAAAAGTCAAATCTTAGAAATGTCTTATTTGCTAATCATGAACTTTGAAACTGAACTAACGAGATACAGGCTGTGTGAAGCATATATAAGGGAGGCACCTTCAAGGCAACCATCCGTCTATTTACACATTCTTGAACTCCATTTGTCAACGGATTATCCCTAGCTTGGTCTCACCAAGAGATATATAATAGTATAGTATATTGTTTATTCTGTCTATCAGTGGCCTTTAAAAACTACAAAAAATTGTTCATTAGTTAAATATCAAATACTCAAAGTAAAACTTTAAGGATGACATATAGGTGTTTTGGTACGCTAAACGCCCGGTCACATATATACGCATCGACCATCATAACCAAAGAAACAACTGTTGTATCACAGGTGATACCTCATAATATTTAATTTACACTTGATAACACATCAATCGCTAATTATACAACATATTAGCAGCTCGAGTTACAACAACAACAACTACAATAATAGCATCAATCGAACACACATACATAATTTGTTCATCAGTTTATTATCACATTGAGTTACAACAACTAAACTAACAGCATCAATCTAACATACATACACAATCTATTAATGAATTTGAAAATAAAAGCAAAACAATTAGAAGTTTTGAGTATAAATAATACCATGAGCAAGAGACTGAATCGAAGGTTAAATTGGATCATTTTCCACCATAGATTTTGCACGATTCGTTTGATTAACGCTAGCGTGTTGTAGTATTTTCTCCTTTGGAGTCTTTCTTGACCCTTCTCTTGTTTTGATTTGGAAGTGGTGATTTCGACCCGTCTTCAGTAAAATGGGTCAATTTGGGTAACCTGTTAGCTGTAAACTATATTGGTAGCTTTGACAATTGATCTAAAACTATGGGTTGATATGTTTTAATATCAGCTAGTCTAATGATTCAAGTTTTAAATATATAGTATACCACCAAAACCGTGTCCCTTATAAGGTTGGCTATCACGTAATATTTTTTTGGATCATTATCTATTTAGAAATACGTAATATCATTTTAAATGATTTTACTCTTTTAAGGTTGGCTATCACGTACGTTTGAAATATATAACAATCTTAATAGACGATCGCATTTATAGAAGAACTATGACTCTGTAACCCTCTTTCTACTTGAAATTTATCATCTTTTTCTTGTTAAATATTCAATAGAACCCATTTGGTAATTGAGTTATACCGATTAAGGTAGTATATTTTATTTTATAGTTATTTTAAAAGACATTGTATTGACGTGCTACTGTTATGAAGAAGGTATTATACATTCCTATATGTTAGCATCGAGTCCCTACACTTAAAATAACACTAATTGCTAGTCGCTCAAATAAAGGGACAATTCCGAGATTAGACCAGTCGCTCAACTTTTATACCTTTTCTAGACAAAAAAAAAAAAAATGTGCTCTTCTCAAAATAGACCGAGTGACTTGCGACTTTTTTACTTCTGATAAGAAGGTGCCAAGTGTCACCAAAAAGTTTGTGTCAATTCTTTTTTTATTCCTCATGTGTAAGCTATTGTGTCAGGTACTTTTCGAGCGACCTAAGTTAAGCGACTTTTGTGTACTTTAAGCGACCTTCTATTTTGTTAGAGTTAACTACATTTTTGGTCCTTGTGGTTTGTTGGATATTTCATTTTTGGTCCAATTTATCAAAAAGTTTCGGATTTAGTCCAAAATTGTTACTTTCGTTCCAAGTTTGGTCCAAAATTACTAATGCCGTCAGTTTGACTTTCATTGACTGTTAAATGTGTGGGTGTAATTGTCTTTTCATATAATTTATTAAAAAAAGTAAATCTACCACCAACACACACAATTAAACCAATCTGTGTTTATTTCCTCACTCTCTATATCTTCTTATCTCTCTTCATCCACCATCAATACACAAACCTTTTATATTCATCTTCAACCACAATCACCTTCTTTTCATCCACTCACCACCACAAACACAGATTTTTAGAAACCAAATAAACTATATACTTGCATCAATTTATATCCATTTATGTATTTTATAGATTTTCAAGAAACCATACTAACAACAATATTCCTCTAAACACACCACCACCGGAAACCACCCGCCCAACCGGTAGCCATCACCTCCATCGCCATCCATCTCTACAGCCACCGCCACCTCAGCCCATTATCTCTCTCAGCGGCTACATTTTATACGAGTATGTAGATTATTGCTTCAAAAGAAACGTAACCCCTTTCTACTCTCTTGCAACGTTACCAACTTACCAGTGCTAGAACATTTCATGCCGAAAAATGCCATACATCTTTGCCCTTCTTTATTCATTTGACTTTTTCAAATTAAAAAAAAAAAAAAAAAAAAAAAAAGATCTAGGGTTTAGAAGATCCGCAAATAATTTCCAGATCTAACTGTGTTCGTGAATGGGTTTGGGTGTTTTTGTGTTAGATAGTTGGATTTATGAGGCTGAGGTTGATGAAGATAGTATGAGGTATGTGTTATTTTTGTTAGATAGTTTGTGGTTGTGGCGTTCGGTTGTGGTGATGCGTCAAACGGTGGTTGTTGGGCGATGGTGATGGTGATTCCGGTGGTGGATGGTCATGTTGATGTTGGAGTATACCCATACTTTATAGGGAATATATGTTGAATATTCAATATATTGAGGAGTTTTTGGACCAAAAATGAAATATCCAACAAACCACAAGGATAAAAAATGTAGTTAACTCTAACAAAATAGAAGGTCGCTTAAAGTACATAAAAGTCGCTTAACTTAGGTCGCTCGAAAACTACCTGAATTTATAGCTTACACAGCCGGAATAAAATATGAATTGGCACAAACTTTTTGGTGACATTTGACACCTTCTTATCAAAAGTAAAAAAGTCGCAAGTCGTTCGGTTTATTTTAAGAAGAGCACTTTTTTTTGTCTAAAAAAGGTATAAAAGTTGAGCGACTAGTCTAATCTCGGAATTTGCTCCTTAATAAAACGCTAAAATAATGTTTTCATTCCAATGGCTTCCATATAAAATGAAATAGCCTCATCGAACTTTCTTTACTCAAATTTTTAAAGGTCTTAAGCTTTGTTACCCGAAGTCCCATAAAAATCTCCTAACTTTTCATATAATTATATTTTGATTTGATGTACTTCATTAGATTTCCCAAATATCTCGCGATTTTTATAGTTGATTTGTAGGAGAGAAAATAGGAGAATTAATTAAGAAGTCGTCTGCATTTTGAGTTGATTTGAATTAAAATTAGAGGTAAACCATTCATTAAACTAGTCTTAATGCTTATCTTCATAATAATAAAATCTGAAAATCTTAAAGATTACTAATATATACTTTTAACGAATACATTCTTGTCCAGGTGGTTTAAATATGTGATGCGTATATAGGTTTACAGATACATGCATATATAGACGATAGATAAATTAAGTTGTTGGCATGTTTATGTTGTGCACAAAACAAGTAATTAATTAAAGGAGTTAGGATTATTTAACTATATAACTACTATATATGTTCCTTAATTTGTCCCTAATAAACGATCTTACTGCTTCTTGATTCTAACTCTTGTACAGTAACATTAGATTTCTAAACTCTCATGCATCACTACTAAAAAATGGGGCTAAAGCAACACTCGTAAAGTGTTGTATTAGGCCTAAAAAATGTTGCCTAATGCCTAGTGCAACACTTTTTAAAGTGCTGCCTTAGGCTTCGTTGCCTTAGGTCTAAAGCGACACTTTTGCCATAATGTGCAACACTTTTGTCAAAGTGTTGCTTGTGTTTACAAATGCAACACTTTCACATTGCAACACTTTTGATACTTATGTGCAACACTTCTTATTATACAACACCAACCAATAAAAACACTTCTACGCATCAAATGCAACACTTTCCATCATCTATTACAACACTTCTTTTTCGTTTTAACAATACTAGTGCAACACTTTTTCCACTATAGGCAACACTAACTTTAGCTTTTCATACCGAATATTTGCTCAACAATATTCAAAAGCTACAAATATAGGCAATGTTTTAATTATATGTGGATACATAACTTATTTCCATCATAGCAATGATATAATATCATCAATAATATCATATTTCAAATACAAATTTTTCAAAAGTCAAGCTACCATAAAGTTCATAAACACAAAAGTCTGCACACTAAAATAATGGATAGTACTAAAATCTTCCTCGTCATGTATTCTCAAAAGACTTCCATTTGATAGTTGCAAATCTTGATTTCCACCATATGCCAAAATAAACCAACCTGGTAAATATATAAGCAAAGAATAAAATTAGATTTTCTTACATTATGTGACACAAGATGTTATTAAACATTAAAGCTACTAATTGTCAAAGTGATCAAGCATATATATATATATATATATATATATATTATATATATATATATATATATATATACATATATATACATATACATATGTATATACATATATATGTATATATATATATACGTATATATATATATGTAAATAGGGGTATATATATATATATATATATATATATATATATATATATATATATATGGGCACTTTCATTTCAGAACCATCTTATCTGCGAGAACTGACAGAACCACAAAAAACATACATGCACGCCTTCAATAATTGTATTTTTGCACATATGTTCCAAAAACAACATATATGTTTTAAAAAAAACATGGTTGTTCTAAAGAATTTGATAAGAAATTGGAAATACAAAAATTTTCTTTGAAGGTGTGCATGTATGTTCTTATAAGGCGTGCAATGACAATATTGCGGCCGTGTGTAAGGTTTTTGTGAAAAAAGAGGATGAGTTCATGATGATATTGAAGAACATAGGTGGATACTTACGATTATTGATGATTTGCATGTATTTTATTTTATTTTAAAAGGCGTGCATGTATGTTTTTAGTGGTTCTGTCAGTTCTCGCAGATAAGATGGTTCTGAAATGAAAGTCCCACTATATATATATATATATATATATATATATATAATATATATATATATATATATATATATATATAG
Source organism: Artemisia tridentata subsp. tridentata (assembly GCA_021014915.2). Lineage (NCBI taxonomy): Eukaryota > Viridiplantae > Streptophyta > Magnoliopsida > Asterales > Asteraceae > Artemisia > Artemisia tridentata. The sequence continues at coordinate 438,614,538 of CP139504.1, read as the reverse complement.
GGGGACTTTCAAACGAGAACCATTTTATCCGCAAGAACTGAGAGAACCACCAAAAACATACATGCACGCCTTTTAAAATAAAATAAAAATACATGCAAATCATCAATAATCGTAAACATCCACCTATGTTCTTCAATATCATTATGAACTCATCCTCTTTTTTCATAAAAACCTTACACACGGCCGCAATATTGTCGTTGCACGTCTTATAAGAACATACATGCACACCTTCAAAGAAATTTTTTGTATTTCGAATTTCTTATCAAATTCTTTAGAACAACTATGTTTTTTTTAAAACATATGTGTTGTTTTGAAAACATATGTGCAAAAATACAATTATTGAAGGCGTGCATGTATGTTTTTGATGGTTCTCTCAGTTCTTGCGGATAAAATGGTTCTCGTTTGAAAATTACACTATATATATATATATATATATATATATATATATATATATATATATATATATATATATATGTAAATAGGGGTGTAATCGAGCCGAGACAACTCGCGAACAACTCGAGATCGACTCGAAAAATACTCGACTCGACTCGATTTTAAACGAGCCGAGCTCGAGCATGTCAATACTCGGCTCGATTACACCCCTAGTGAGCAAGCATATCGACATCCATTGTAATAAACCAACCTGGTATTACGCGTGCTCGGCGCAGTTCTGTGGGCCATTGATCTTGGGCCTCATACTCGTCGTCTTTCCTGGATCGTTGCCAATTGTCAAAGTGAGCAAGCATATCGACATCCATTGTAACATTTAAAATTCCTTGAGCAGATTCAACAGTGTAGTTTAGCTTGAATGGTACCATTTTAACACCCTTCGATTTAAGCACATCAACCACCTGCCAATTTATAATCCATCATTTGCAACTTACTTTAGTCTCGTCAACACAACATTAGTTAGTAGAGGTGGTCACGCAAGCTTAACCATCGTTTTGTACACGGGTGGGTATGGGTCATCTTGTTATTTCTAACGGGTCAAAAGGGTAAACAGAAGCAAGTAAGACTAAAAACAAAGCAGTTTAAACTTGAAAGTGGCTGAAGAGCATTTTTTATATTGAGTCTCTTATTCCGCAAAAATTACCAGCGTACTTTCTCATTTATCTTATCTTAATCACTGCAACTTTTTATACATCTAAGTCATTAAAAAATGTCCCCGTTATACAATCCACCCATTTTGCCACCTTCAACTAATACTTGAAGATGAAAATGTAATGCATAAAGACAAGTCATATGACTCTCACCTCCATCTCAGCATCCTTGAGATATCCAACAGTAAGCTTTGTGATGTCTACGGAAAACGGGTCATCAAGAAAAATCTTTCTTGACGAAAAGTCATCAGGATCTACACCTCGAATGGCATCTAGAACAATCGCACAATCAGCAGCACTTCTACACAACAGGCCAATTTTATCCTTCCAAAACAAAAAAATAAAATCAATAATAACAATAAAAAAAAAGCAGAATACAAGAAGCTCAACACAAAAAAAAGGGCATATCATTATTACCAGGCTCTCGGACAAGCTCAACACACCGGTTCGACCAACCGCACCAAAAGTTGGCCTTAATGCAGTCACCCCACACCGAGCAGCAGGGTAAGTTATTGAACCAGCGGTTTCGGACCCCATTGCAAAAGGAACCATACCAGCTGAAGTGCAGGCAGCGGGCCCAGCAGATGAACCTGTAGTGTACTCCTCAATGTTCCATGGGTTTCTGGTTCGACCACCGAACCAAATATCATCATATGCCAGTGATCCAGTAACCAATTTACCAACGAGAACCGCCCCTGCGGACTTCAACCTGTGTTAAGAGATAAGTGTCAACTTTAGCAACTCAACCTGTTAACTTATGAATGGGTTGTTTCAGGTTATGTTCTATATCTAATGGGTATTTTCACAATATGATACGGGCAAAGGAGCTGAGCGTGTCTCGAAGTGTATTTTTAATGCATAGAACCTCCTGAATCGTTTTTTTAAGAATACAAATTTATTATTCCGACAATATATACTTGTAATCATAGTCAACGTGTTAACTATTTACGGAGTATATACAAATAGTTTTTTTTTCTTTTTCAACAGAGTATTACGGGTCAACCTTTCCTAATTTTAACCCGTACAGATACAATACTTGTTTTGACCTGTTTTACACCAATCGGAGTTCCAGACCATGTGCAACAACATTATCCAGATAATGTCATACAGTCTAGTGTTCATACCTCTTGTAAACCCATGCCTCGGTGTCGAGAACTTGATCTTTGAATGTAGTTGAACCCCAAGTGGTTTTATATTCAGGAACCGCAAAACTGTCCTTCAACCCATATGGTATTCCATGAAGTGGACCTATCATTTCCATAAATTCCAATTAAGAATAAAGCTACAAAAGAATCTCACGTCTCGACTTAGAGGTGGTGATTCTGATCCATCTACATATAAATAGGTCAAGCTGTGCTATGAGTTATCTACTTATCTCATACAGATCAAATGGTCCATATCAAAAAAATTAGTTGCAAAAAAATATGTGTTATAATGCACTTTGATGCATGCAATCTACAAGAGAGCTGAACTAAAATATTTATATAAACATAGTAGCGACACAAATTTCTAATCCTATCAAATATTTAGTAACTTCAAAAATAAGTTCAAAATAGCTTGGATGAAAGTCAACAAACTTTGACTCATACTGTACAATGCAAAAGTTACCTATATTGACTCTTTACCCAACATGCGCAACCTACCATTTTTCCGTATGTTTATTTCAAATTTAGACTATCATTGAAAACTTTTTTTTTGGGCCTTATTCAGCAAACTCAGCTATTATGGTCTGCATTAAATTGTCCAGTCTCTAAGTTGCAAACCTCCCTTAAGTTAGCCAAGATCTGGTCTTTCTTAAAATGCTTAAATGCTTGGGTTATAAATCTCTTCAAAATATAATCACATGATGTGAGAACAATGAGTTTGCCTTACAACTGTCTTCTGGGGTATAAAAAGGCTATCAAAGCCTTCTAGTGGATTACCAAACTAAACAAAGCTCAGGTGACGACTTCTTCATATCTTTGTGCCAAAAACTCTCAGATAATTACTTGAGACCAATCTAAAACTCATTTCAAAGAACTTCTTCCAAACTATGCTACAACGAACAAAAGTTATAAGTGCACCAAAAGCTACAAAAATTTCTATCATATTTCTTCACTATAATTTTCGTTCTACACTGAGTTGTTATTAAACCCATACAAAATATGTATGCCAAGTTTCAGATAGAACATTTTAACCCAATGACAAAATTAATGTCAGTGTACAAGATTATCAAATTTCAAGCACCTAGTCCTGTTCTAAAATGTGACAACCGTCTACATAGGATACCTTCATGGAGTTTTTGTTCACCGTTATAGGTTCTAGAAAGGCAAAGTCAAAACTTAACGTCCTTCTGATGATTAAACATGTCTTACTTTTATATGTGCTGAAAGAACAAAAAGACAGCTTTCGATGTAAAATTCAAGTGGAAGCAACTTATGACAAATGCACACAGTAACCCTGATCCTCTATTGTGGCTCCAGAACTAAGGAAACTTAAGCCATCAGCATGTAAGACATGAAGATTGTTACCTTCATGGGAGTAACATTATACGTAGACATGCCGGTTATAGGAGTTGAACTACAATTTTCAGCAGTGTAAAAAGCAAGAGCGCTCTCTCCTGGCTTTACACTCACCTACATAAACAAGCTAAAATAATCAAAACGACATCATTTTAAGCATACAAGAGATTCACAACAACTTACAGTCCTTATGATCCCTACGTTTAAAAAACAAACACTTGCCCACAACAATGTATCATATCCCTCTATTTTAAAACAAATGGAAGACTTATGCACGCTGTGTTCTTTAAGGCAATGATTTAGAAGGAAGTGGAGAAAAACCAAATGGGATTGTGTTCTAGAGTTCTGTTTAAGAGAAACAGAAAGGTTCTTTCTCTCCAACTCGAGAAAAGTAAAGATAAAGCAAGTGATCTTAATACCTCTCTTTGAGTAGGGATGAACTTCCAATTCATTCCATCTGACATGTCAGCATTAAATACCAAGGTTTTTCAGTCGATATGAAAAGCAAGAAATATCAAGGTTTTTCAGTCGAAGCAGGTGAAAACTGGTAATCTTTTCTTTGAATTCAGTTGATATCTTTCTTTTGGATCTTTCACAAGGCATAAAAAGCTTGGTATTAAGTGGGTCGACTGGTGCAAAGGCTCGTGTTTTTAGTGTTAATGGTCTACATGTTCAGGTGGCGCTTATTTCTGCATTTTTTTCTCATGTCCAGTAAAGTTGAGGCATTGTTTGGTCTTCGGGTTGTTTTTCGTGGCCTGCTTTTCTGGTTTTGATTTTTTGCAGCAGTTTTTAAGTTCTGCATTTGTTGCTGCATTCGGTAGGAGTTTTAAGGGTGTTCGGTTTTTATGTTCTTGGTTTCCATAAATTAGTGGAATGTATCTTTTTTAAAATAGCAACAACAATTATTCAAATCGGTTATTGCCAAAAACGCACGATTTGATAATTTGCTCTATCAAATTGGCGTATCCAACGCAATAAGAAAATGCTAATCTCAATTTATGCGAACCATATACATTACAGTATATAAGCAGGCCAAGTTTCTTTTCGTTACCTATGTGGGATTGCCTGTGAGTAAAGAAGTTGATTAATAATGCAAATACACCCATCATATTTCAGTGAATTAACATTTTGAAAAGCATTTTTATAACATGAACAAGACCATTCCCAATTCTATTATGATATACAAGTATACCACATCATACATATTAGGAACCACGCAAAGTACAAGATAATCTCCAGATTCACAGAATGTGTATATCAACAACATTGTAACATAACTATACAAAATAAAGTTCCATATAAAACCTGATTTCAAGTATATGTAACACTCTAAAAAAGAACTACAAAAAGATGGCAATATAGAGTCATAATCTCTAAAGATGAAAGAACATCACTCATTCTCTTTTTGAGGATTTTCATCAAACACTTGGTGGTCAAAAAATATAATGGGTCATTTTGATATGTATTCCATCTATCCATAAAAGAAATTTGTACATATAGTCAATGTAGAGAAATAAATAAGATTGTAATGAGCTAGGAGATACAGGCACTAATAAATTGATACTACTTTACATTCAACTTCTATTATCAAATATTCCATCTCAAAAAGAAATTGGTACTTCATATGCAATGTCTAATATAATATATTTCATGGTAATGAGAGGTGAAACAATTACCTGTTGCTTTGTCGGTATAAACTAGAAAAGGTGGATGAACATTCGAGCAGGGATGAAGGGATGAACGATGTACTATGTTGGCTAAAAGGTTTTAGTGAAAAAGAAAACCTCAAGGTTTTGGAGGGATATTAAATTCTTTAAAGATTGTCAAAAGGTTTTGGTGAAAAAAAATGGCGCCATCAATCTCAAAATTAGGGAGTTTGGGGGACAATTGAGCGGGGGTTAGATTTCATTGTGAGGGAGATGAAATAATTTTCACCTGTTAATTGTTACTTGTTTAAAGGTTATAACAAAAGACGAAATAAGAGGATTATTTAAATTTTTATTTAACATTAGTGTTAATAAATTAAAGCTTACTCAAATGATGTGTTATCATCCTTCTAGTTTTTCTTTGTTGTTAGATGTCGTGTATTAATTTGTTTTTCCTAAAGAAAAGCACACGTCGTGGCAATTTAAACTATTGGTTTAATTTAACCTTTAACAAATGCAACACCTATTAAACATGTTATCTTTCTATCAAAATTATTGCAAAACTTTTTGAAAAGTGTTGCATTACTTATTAAATATGTTGCCTTTTTCTAATAACATTTGCAACGCTTAAAAAAAATGTTGCATTAGTTATTAGAATGCAACACTTCTCATGTAAATGTTGCTTTATGATAATTGTTATTTAAAATGCAACATTTTTTTAAAGTGTTGCTATTTAAGTGTTGCATTAGGCTTGTTTTCTTGTAGTGCATGCTAATATTATACTTACTTGTATCCTGATTGGTTAGTTTTTAACTAAGTTAAATATGATTGGTTAAGACATAATGGGACGGTGATGATTTAATTATGCGTGTCATAGGCATTCAACAATAATGCATGGCTCTATTATAGAAATGATAAGGATCACTCAATAAACAGACTCATCAAACTATAATCAAATGGTGGCAAAACATAAATAATTAATTGTTAGGTTTTGTTTATCGTAGTTCTTTTGCTTTTATTGATCCCCTTGAAGATTATTCAGATCAGTGAAGCGGCTCAACAAGGATTGGGTACTTGTTCTTTGGCATCCGGACAAGTGTTGGCTGCACAGAGTCAGCTTTCTCTATAGGCTTCCACCTGCAAATTAATTTTATCTCTTATTGTATATGTATATGCTAGTAGTGGTTATCACTAATGTCGCGTTTTTATGTTATCGTATATATGTTAGCAATTCTGGGTTTACAAGATCATCAATACACACAATCAAACTGTTATTTTATTACAATACGAATCACTATTATTTTACAAAGACTTTGACCCTATTTATACACATCCAACCGACACAACTTTCTGATGAAACGTTGTGACTGTTTTGACCAGTTATAAACTTTCATTTTGACCCATTACACCCCTAATCGATTTACAATGACATAATACCCTTAAATACAACTTTAACTATATACACAAGACCCCCTAGACTTTTATATTAAACTAATATTTAGTTTAAACGTCCAATACTCCCCCCTAAACTAAATATAGTTTAAGTGAGTTCTTCAACTTCCTTCAATCTCTGATCACAGCACCATCAGCCCATCATCCTCGTACTTGATCAGGTTTGCTTCCTTCTTCAATTCTGGACATTCACTTTTGTAGTGTCCAAGTTCATTGCACTTGAAACATCTTATCTGACTTTTGTCCTGGTCACCATCTTTGTTCTTCCATGGTTTCCTGTTCTTGTCTCTGCCACGTCCGGTTCTTTCTTGACTTGAATTCTCATGACCGCAACGTTCACATTTGTGTTCTTTGGCCTTCTCATTTCCATCTGCTTTGGTGAATAGTAACTTACTAGACCCTTCTTCTTCTTTAACTGCCTTTTTCGTCCATTCTTCAAAAGCTTTTAATCTCCCAACGGCTTCTTGAAATGGCATAGTATTCAAATCTGCGAACTGCTCTATCGCTGCAACTATTTGCATAAACTTTTCTGGCACTGAACTTAAGAGTTTCCTGACTTGTCTCTTATCGTCCACCGTATGCCCCAAACTGCTTGCTTGTGTTGCAATCTCACTAATCTTCCCGGCATACACATCTAGCGACTCATTGTCTTTCATCTTCAATTGTTCAAACTCCGACTCTAGTGTTTGAACGCGCGCCTCCTTAACTCTATCAACTCCAACATGTCGAATCTTCAACGCATCCCAAATCTCCTTTGCCGAATTAAGGTTAGCAACTTGCAATACCATACTTTCTGGAATTGCTTGATATAGCATTGCAATTGCCGAGTTATCCTTCTTCTGATCGACTTCAGTTCCTTGCGTTGGTTCAACCGCTTCCCAAATTCCATGGACATTAAAAATTGCTTTAATTTTTACTGCCCAAATCGTATAGTTTGTAGAGTTTAAAACTGGATACTGGAAATTCATTGCTGTCTCCTTTACGGTTATGATTTCCTTATTCTTATCATTCGATCCACTGCCTGTCATCTTCCTTTTCTTCTTTCCTTTTCCAATCTTGATCTAATTGAAAAACTTTATTTTTCTAAATATCCTGGTTTTCCTGAACCAGTTATTCCTAACACCTACAGCACCCTGGTTAACCACCGGTTTACCTACTATATCTTCCAAGAATAGTACCCTGGTTCCCTTCTAACCAACTATTCTTAAACAACCGCAATTTCCTGGTTTTTTAAAACCTATTGCTTACTCCAAACAACACACTGGTTTTTCAAGACCTATTGTTTATGCCAAAACAACACCCTGGTCTCTTTCCCAAAACCTATTGTTTACCAAAACAACACCCTGGTTACTTTCCCAAAAACCTATTGTTTTCCACCAAAACAACGCCCTGGTTTCTTTCCCAAAAACCTACCCTGGTTTTATCGAAACCTATTGCTTTAATCACCAAAAACAATCCCCTGGTTTTATCGTAACCTGTTGTTTTAACCACTAAAAACAATACCCTGTTTTCTACCAAAAACTATTGTCTTCAAAAAACACCGAAACAACGCCCTGTTTTTTTTTTACCAAAAACCTATTGTTTAAACCAAGAATAGTATACGGGTTCCTCCGGTTGTAAGACAAATCCAAAACCAATTGTTTCAATTCACCAAAAACAATACACGAGTTTCTACCGGTTGTCTAACAAATCCAAACCACTATTCTTAACCTTTTTCTAATTGTAATAATTCTAACTTCCTACACTAGATACCATAAACTAATATTAAAGAGAGTTGGTACTTATCTCACGGTCCGGTTCCGCAATTCTTGATTCTGCAAATTTTTCGAGTAGCCAACCAAAGCGGATTTGTTTCTTCCGTCTCCCTTTTCCGAACAGCAACAACAAAAACGTTCTTCTGTTCTTTTCAAATCCTCGAACAAACAACCACAAATCTTTAATTCGTTCTTCCTTTGGTATCTCTTTCAATCCCGTACTGATGATTGAAACCGCAAGTCCGCTGCCTCTGTTTTAATCGATCGTTTCTTGATCAATAAATCTGCAGTCTTCATTAATCGATCCAACCCTAGGCTCTGATGCCAATTGTTAGCAATTCTGGGTTTACAAGATCATCAATACACACAATCAAACTGTTATTTTATTACAATACGAATCACTATTATTTTTCAAAGACTTTGACCCTATTTATACACATCCAACCGACACAACTTTCTGATGAAACGTTGTGACTGTTTTGACCAGTTATAAACTTTCATTTTGACCCATTACACCCCTAATCTATTTACAATGACATAATACCCTTAAATACAACTTTAACTATATACACAAGACCCCCTAGACTTTTATATTAAACTAATATTTAGTTTAAACGTCCAATAATATATATGGCATTAACTTACTTGTATCTGCAGACAAGGTGATGAATGAAAATAGATATTTCGAGCTTGGCCAGATTAATTCCAGGGCACATACGTTGTCCACTTCCAAACCCAAGGAAGCTAAACGATCGTAAAGGATCCTGTAACCCAAACAAGATAAGCATGTGGTGAAAATATCTGGAAGAACATGCAAATGGGATGAACTCACATCGAATCGAGATGGATCAAATTTATGAGGGTCAGCAAAAACTTGTGGATCGTGGTGAATAGAGACTACATCCAAGTTCACTGACCAACCTTTCTTTATACTGTGTCCTGAAAAGTTTACAAAACAACATATATTGTTTGCTCATCAAGTGTTTCTTACTGATGTATGGAGGAGGAGCTGAGGGGAGTACGTTACCATTGATTTCAAAGTCCTGTGCGGCTTTTCTAGAATACCAAGGTAAGATTGTTGCTCTTCTTAGCGTCTCACTGACTACCTGATCATCAAAGTATAAAAAATCATTTTACATATATTGACTTCAGACCATGTGAGACTTGATCCAGATGTAGATTAATTATAATGATTACTTTTGCGGTATAAGGCATGTTATTGACTTCAGACCATGTGAGACTTGATCCAGATTCCCTCTTACTCTGGATCTCCATATGTTCCTCCTGATTAATTATAATTTTATATTAATACTAACAGTTTTGATAATATATAACAAATTTGTAGCTGCTTGTAAAGTATGAATCTTAAATACCCTGAGACTGTCCAAAGCTGCTGGATTTTCTCCCAGGAATTTAACGAGCCATGTAAGGGCAGCAGTTGTTGTGTCGTGACCTGCAATTAGCAGTGTTAATATGTTGTCCTTCATTTGTGCATCTATGAGTTTTTCATCATCATCTGATCCATGCTTCTTAATTAACGACCCTAAGAAATCCTGTTGTAAATCGCTTCCAATTCTTCGTCTTGCAATTATCGCGTCTAGCATCTCAAACATCTTATCTCGAGCCTGCTCTTATATGTAATATGGTATCAGCCATCACTAAAAAAAAACATATCTATATATATATCTGTGCTGTACGGGGCTATGGTATATTACCTTCATACCACGATAGAAGGCAGTCCCCGGAATATTAAAGGGCAAGGATGCAAACGAGGAAGAAATGATTTTGAAATAGTCTCGAAATTTTTCTTGCTCTTCACCAGTAGGCTCCAAACTCATTATCATGTTGCCAATAACCTTGAGAGTAAACTGTGCAATCACGGTGGTAATACTAATTATGATGTCACTAATCATAAAAAAATATTCAAGAGTTTAACATGGAGAGAATAATAAATTAGTTAGTAACCGTTGAAGCCTCTTCAAGAACAAGGACTTTTCTTCCTGCCCAGTCATCAAAATCTCGATTGCCAAATTGTTAATAAACTGGAAGTATTTCTTGAGGCCGTCAATGGAGAGGGGTTCAGCAATGAGGCGTCGGAGGCGCTTGTGGTCTTCTCCATTCTGCTGAAGCAAGCTATTGGGACCCAACACCTTCTGACCCGTGTAGAACAGGTTCAAGCTAACCATCCCAGCTTTTCCTGTTAAGAGTATCTTACTTGCTTCCCTACCCGTTGCAAACACCATATATCGTCCTAAAACGTGTTGATTGTTAGCCTAAACTTTGGGTTAAATGGGTCATATTAGAAAGTATAGTATGTATTAGTGTCAAGTATGTAATTAGTGTAAGTTTGGGGTGTCATTATGTAAATTAAGAAACCCAATTAAGGGTGATGTCGTTTATATCAAACGAATGTTGTTTAGAAAGTCAGTTATAGAAACGGTTGAAGCATTGTGTCGCTTCATAGGTGTCCGTTCAGTTTGTATATATAGGGTCAAGTACTTGTAAATTCGAATGAACAAATAGAAGCAAGTATAAATTAATAGCAAGTTTATATTACCTGTGTTTTTTGTTCCTCATAAATTCGCAAGTCTATAATTCCAACAAAACGTAGCTCTTAAAGACTTTCCCGTATCTACAAAATTGTAATCAAAATGTTATAAATAAATATAGTTTGGTGTGAATTGCATAAAATTATTTAGGTGGATTAGTTAAGTACCTTTTTTGCCTTTTGTTCATGAAACTAAAAATACCAGCAGGACTTGAAAATTCAGAAATAAAGGAGAAAGACTCTCGCATAGGGAAGAGCCCCCTGACCAACTCTACTAGGCAGACATTGGCTAATATTCTTTCATTATTATTATTAGTAGTATCATTATTCATGTTATTTGGGATGTTGAAAGTCTTATCTAAAAGTATCAAAGACCTAGTCAATGTTAGATGCATGATCATGAAGTTTCAACACCAATCTGGGATATGATCGAAAGATATAATATACAAACAATGAGGTTGCTCAAGTTTTGGGGAATCCTTTAGTAAACCATGAGATATATAAAACTTTTAAGGAATCCCTTGACCAGACAATAAGAAATATAAAATTGAGGAATTATTGCCAACAAATAAGTTTTCGAAGTCAATAGAGTTTTTATTTGAATGGTTGAAGTCAAAAGAGTGTATTTGATGGCCAAATCTATGGAGTAATTGGTAAGGCTAGCAGCCGATACAAAAGTCAATGGAGTAAATATGGAACGTTAGTTCAAGACTCCGCAAATCAAGCTAGGTTCAAATCCATGTAATTTACTAGCTAGTTTCCTATGTATGGCAGGTACTATTGTCAGGTGGAAGCGATACGTCGAGTGCAGCAATGGAATGGACATTATCACTTTTATTAAACAATCCCGAAGCTTTAAAGAAAGCACAGGAGGAGATGGATAGGTATATAGGGGATGAAGATCGTCTTATTAATGAATCAGATTTATCGAAGCTTCCTTATCTAAAATGCATAATAAACGAAAGTATGCAGATGCATCCTCCTGGTCCACTCGTGTTCCATGCGGCTGAAAAGGATTGTACAGTGGGAGGGTACCACATCCCTGGTGGTACAATACTTTTAATGAACTTTTGGGCCATGCAAAACGATCCCAAAAATTGGGAAGAGCCTGAAAAGTTTAAACCAGAAAGATTTGTCGGCTTGGAAGGTTCAAAAAATGTGTATAATCTACTGCCATTTGGGGCTGGAAGGAGGAGTTGTCCAGCAGAAAACTTGGCCTTGAAAGTGGTCGGGTTAGCAGTGGGTACTCTTATTCAATGTTTTGAATGGGAAAGAACAAGCAACGACATGATCGATATGAGTCTAGGAAAGGGATTGACCATGACGAGAGCAAAACCATTGTTAGCAAAGTGTCAACCTCGGGGAAAAATGTCCAATCTGCTATCTCAATTGTGAAAGAAAACGTTAACCGTTATTTACTGTGGAAAAGTGTTTGCAACAATAATAAAATGAGAGTGTCATATGTATAAATTATAATGAATATTTACATAATTAAATAAACGAAAGAAAACAAGTACGTGCGATAGTTGCCATGATGTTAAATTGTTAATTATGTGAGAAAAATTCATTTTGCTTACTTTTATTTTTGTGCTTATTGAGGGACAAATCCCAACCATTTATTTAATTTGATCTAATGGTGGGGATTAAACATAAGATTTAATATGCTTAACCTTAATTCTCCCAACTATATAAAGCCTTTTTTTCTTTTTTTTTTCATTCGCTTCATTTTTTTTCACACAGTTACTGTGTGTTTTCCTCCCGCTCTCATCCTTTCCCTCCAAAAAGTAGTTATTCCAATCAACTATTACCATTTGATCATCACCAGTTGGATCACCATCACCATTCCAATCACCATCACCATTCCGATCAGCATCACCGTTCCGATCATCACCTCCCGATCATTATCATCCTTTTTTTATGTCTTCTTTTGATTTGAATGAACCGTTTGTTTCAGAAGCTGATTTGATTAATTTTGTTGCGGTTGATAATGTTATTGATCGGTTGTTAATTATGTGGATCAAGTTGTTTAACATTCCTTTTGATCAAGTTGCACACCAAGTGTTTGATGAAATGTGTGAGTGAAAAATATTTGATAATCTTGTGCCTATAATTTTTCTTATTAATTAAGTTGTTAGTTGAATTTTTGTTTTTAACTGCATTGGAATGCTATTTTTATATCTGATTGCTGTTTTTGAATCTGCTCTCTATCATACGTATAGTATCACCAGTGATATCTGAAGTTGATGATATTATAATTTTGTTGTTTTATGTGCTTCTCAAGATACAACCATTGGATGCAGTATAAGCTCTCATGTCTTGGCCAATGCTTATAATGGTGGGCATGGAAGTTTGAATTATGGAAATAAATTAGCTAACCGGAGTTCAGGGCGTTCAGCTCCTGTCTGGCTTGAAACTAGAGATACAGTCGGTAATGTTTTTCTTATGAAACTTAGTGCTTGTTAAGATAGGTTCTATTAATGTCTGAGGTGTATGAATGCTTTAACTTTGTCGAGATCACAGCAATTATGTATTCTGATATGCGTGGTGAAGCTCGTGATCATGCACGTTTACACAATTTATACTTTTTAACATTGGACTAAATTTTCTCTCAGATTTATTGTAACACCCCCAAAATCAGATCGCAGCGGTAATACATCTGGGGTGTTACTTAACTGGATCTTAACATAAGTAATAGAGAACGAATTTATCAAATTCGTTTTAAAAGCTTTATTCACTACTAGAATACGGAGCAACAGCGACGAAAATTAGCGACCGAATTAGTCTGTCGCAAAAAAATGGTTCACAGTGACGGATTAAGGATAGATTAGCTACAAAATTGGCTTTGATAAATTAGCGACAAATTAGTGACAAATCAGTAACAAAAATAGAGACGAATTACGCGTCAGTCACAATTCTATCGCTAAATGTAATCATATAGAGACGAAGTTATCGACGAACTTAGGTTGGAACTACTAGCGACAGTGTTCTGACGACATAACGACGGATTTTTTTTAGCCGTCTCAAATATGTCGCTAATTTTTTTTCACTTAGCTATTGATCAGAGCATCCACTATGGATGTTTAAGAATAGGTCTAAACACTTATAAAAAGGTCTAAGAATTTTTATACTATAGTGAGGAACCATTTCAAGCATAGGTGGCATAAAAAGGTCTAGGATCTTGGAGGAGAGGTTAAAAAAATGTTTATTATTATTATTATTTTGATTTTTTTTAACTAAATAATAAATGACATTTAAATGTTGGAACATAATAAACCTTTAATAGGTTCATCTATAGTGGATGCCCTTAGCGATAGAGCAATAGGTTCATAATATGAAATTTTTTTAGAATTAATGACATTATAAGAGGTGACAATTATATAAACTTTTAATAGGTTCATCTATAGTGGATGCCCTTAGCGATAGACTTGTGTATATTTCATTGCGGCAACACAAATATTTAAACTAAAAGATAGGGGCGGAAATGAGGCAAGCCGAGCCCGAGCCTGCCAAAGCTCGAGCTCGGCTCGTGAAAATTTTCAACAACTCGAGCTCGACTAACTATTATAACGTGTTGAAGGAAATAAAGCTCAAAGGCTCGTTAATCACACTAGGCTCGAGCTCATTTATTTTTTTAAGCTCGTTTATAAATGGTTATATGTATATAATATGTATATACGTATATATTTTTAGGGCTCGTTTAGGTTCGTGAGCCTTATCGATCTTTATATATAAAGCTCGGGCTCGAGCTCGATTATTAAACGAGCCTAGACTCGGGCTCGAACTCGTTTAGGTTACCGATCTGATCTCGATCTTTTTACGAGTGACTCGACTCGTTTCCACCCCTATTATTTGCTACCGAAAGAAAATGCTTTATCAATTCCTATGGGGCTTATTAGCTTTTATCTTTTAAAATTGATATTTTATATCTCTTTACCATATTAAATTACTGTAAAAAAAATTTAAACAACAAAACCATTAACAAATATAAAAAGAGGATAATATATAACTCACAAGATAGCTCAAATGAAACCAGGGGACACAAATAACCCACCCACAAACGATGTAGGCGGCAACAGTTAAACGATGTAGGAGGCAACAGTTACTTCCCGTCAACCAATGGATGTAGGAGACTGTTAGCCTAGCCCGTATTGTGTCTATTGTAATGGGCTCTAGCCCATAATCTAGAATAGTCGGTATATGGTTATATACGTTCGATGTAATGATACTTTGGGGAATCAATCAAATCACAATATTCAGTACCATAATCATTCTCATAACTGACATGGTATCACGAGTCAACTTCTAAATCGATCCAAACAAACCCTAACCCTAAAAACCGGTTACCTTCTTCATAGTGTTGGTGATTTGTGCTAAGGTCACAAATCCACACAAACGTTCTTGTGGTATTCGTGCTAGGTCACAAATTAGTTGTGGTTATTCGTGCTAGGTCACGGATCTTTATCTTGTTGCTGTTATTCTTTTTCTCCGTTTGTTCTAATTTGGCTGCCAATTGGGAGCAGCACACGACAAAAAGCAAAAAAAAAAAAAGGAATTTATCCCTTTAGTCCATTCACACTACATATAATTTATGTTAGACTCGCTTTTTTAAT
The DNA here is from genome assembly GCA_021014915.2 of Artemisia tridentata subsp. tridentata. Lineage (NCBI taxonomy): Eukaryota > Viridiplantae > Streptophyta > Magnoliopsida > Asterales > Asteraceae > Artemisia > Artemisia tridentata. The sequence continues at coordinate 438,598,927 of CP139504.1, read as the reverse complement.
AAGATGTCGTCACTCACATGAATTAGACTAGGTTTGTATTAAGTAGCTCACACAGGGACTACTTATGTGTAATAGGCAAACTAGTGATGTAAAAGGGCCTATATATACCCACATGACTCTCCATGTGGGTGTGTGGGATTATTGTACCATTCATTTGTTTACTTTCAATAAAGATAAACATTTGACATATTCTCTCCACCCTCTCACTAATCTCTCTCTAGAAAGATGAACATCTTCATCTTTCACCAAATCCGGCCACCTGAACCACGAAACATATGAAACTAGGTCTCTATCAATTGGTATCAGAGCAAACCGGGGGCGAATCGTGGTGTGTTTTAAGGTAAAAATGTGATTTTTTGGTGTGTTCTTGATCGTTACTGTTCATCAGTAGCAGTTTTGAAATTTCTTTAACACAACAGTTGGTTCTATTTAACACAACAGTTGGTTCTATTTAACACAACAGTTGGTTCTTGAACACAACAGTTGGTTCTTGATCGTTACAACAGTTGATACCAATTGTAGAGACCTAGTTTCATATGTTTCGTGGTTCAGGTGGCCGGATTTGGTGAAAGATGAAGATGTTCATCTTTCTAGAGAGAGATTAGTGAGAGGGTGGAGAGAATATGTCAAATGTTTATCTTTATTGAAAGTAAACAAATGAATGGTACAATAATCCCACACACCCACATGGAGAGTCATGTGGGTATATATAGGCCCTTTTACATCACTAGTTTGCCTATTACACATAAGTAGTCCCTGTGTGAGCTACTTAATACAAACCTAGTCCAATTCGTGTGAGTGACGACATCTTATTAAAAAAGCGAGTCTAACAATTTATTTTATTCGGTTCCCTTTGGAGCTAAGGCTACGAAGAATTTAAAAAGATAGAAAATACCATTAGGTATTTTGGTGGCTGTGTTGACACAAGCAGTAGAAGACAACATATATATTTAATTCTCATTCAATTGAGAATAAATATATATAATACTAAGTGTGGGATAGATTCTTATTATATTATATTAAAGACGCACAGGAAGAGGAACAAATAATCAATCATGGGTTCGGCACAACAGGCTACTTTTGGACCCATAGCTGTTCCTACAGGGTCGGTGGGACCCACTTTGCCTCATGTTTTTACTGCCGGGACACTTCATGCTCCCACTACTGGCGCATGGAACATGGACACAGGTGCGAGCTCATACCTTAATGCATCTGTTAATAGTCTTAGTAACATTTTTAATACTTACATGTATCCATCTGTATCGGTTGGTGACAGGCATAACATTCCGGTCACCAATACGGGTCGTAGCATTTTGCCTACTCCTTCTCGACCCCTTTACTTAAATAACGTCCTTATTACCCCTCATATTGTCAAAAATCTTATATCTGTCCATCAATTTGTCTGTAACAATAATTGCACTGTCAAATTTGATCCTTTTGGGTTTTCCGTCAAGGATTTCATGACACGTCGGGTGCTTCTCCGATGTGACAGCACGGGCGACCTATACCCTATCACGGCCCCGTTTCCTATTCCCCTAGCTCTACTTGTAATTCAACATACGTGGCATCAGCGCCTTGGACATCCAGGGAGCGAAGTGCTACGTCGTCTCGTCTCAAATAATTTTATATCTTGTAATAAGGAGAAGCCGCCTGTGCTTTGTCATGCTTGCCAGCTTGGCAAACACGTTCGACTTCCATTTGTCAGTTCCGATACTATTGTTAATGCATGTTTTGATGTTATTCATTCTGATGTATGGACTTCACCAATTTCGAGCCTCTCGGGTTTTAAATATTATGTTTTGTTTTTGGATCACTATTCTCATTTTGTTTGGTTCTACCCGTTGATAAACAAATCTGATGTATTATCAAAATTTGTTATATTTCGCAAATACGTTCACACTCAATTTAAGTGTGAAATCAAATCGTTTCAGTGTGACCATGGCGGTGAATTTGATAACCGCACCCTTCATAAACTTTTTGCCGACAATGGCATTCAATTTCGTTTCTCATGCCCCAAGACATCTCAACAAAATGGGAAGTCAGAACGGATGATTCGCACCATCAACAACCTCATTCGAACCTTACTTTTCCAGGCCAACCTTCCACCAACCTTTTGGGTTGAAGCTTTAAACATGGCTGTCCATTTAATCAACTTCTTACCTTCCACAGCTATTGCCAAGGAAATCCCGTATACCCGACTGTTTGGCCAAAACCCGGATTATAGCCTTATACGCACATTTGGTTGCTTATGTTACCCCCACTTATATCCTAATCACAAACTTGAACCACGCGCCACACCCTCCATCTACTTGGGACAAGCTTCAAATCATCGTGGGTATCGTTGCCTCGACTTAAACACCAATAAAATAATCATTTCTCGTCATGTAACTTTTGATGAAACTGTTTTTCCATATGGCACCCCTAAACCAACATCGGCACCCAAATATAATTTCTTGGATGACTCACCAGATATAAATCCTCTATTCATTCCATCTGGCCCCGTTGTGCAAGCCATTGTGCCTCAACCCACAAACGAGCTAACAACACCAATTCCCACCAGTCCTAATACATCCCAACATCACGTAACCCATGACCCATTACCATCCCCATCACCACCCGCCGCCCAACAACAGACACCAAATACATCACCACCCGCGCACCAACACCAACATATTATCCCAAATCCTCCTAATAACCCAAACCCTGTCTCAATTCATCACATGGTCACACGATTTCGTGTAGGGACTAATCGTCCTACTGAGCGTCTCAATATGCATGTGTCTTCAGTCTCACCATTACCAAAAACCTATCGTGATGCGTTTACTGATCCTAATTGGCAAAATGCTATGCGTGATGAATACACTGCACTTATTAAGAATGGAACTTGGACTCTTGTGCCTAGACCCACGGACACCAACATTATTCGCTCTATGTGGCTTTTTCGCCACAACTATTTGGCTGATGGCACTCTTAGTCGCTACAAGGCTCGTCTTGTGGCCAATGGTAGTAATCAATTGGAGGGGGTTGATGTGGATGAGACGTTTAGTCCGGTGGTTAAACCGGGCACTATTCGGACTGTACTAAGTTTAGCTACTTCTCGACATTGGCCGATTCACCAACTTGATGTCAAGAATGCTTTCTTACATGGAGATTTGAACGAGACTGTTTATATGCATCAGCCTCCGGGATTTCGAGACTCTGTACACCCTGATTATGTGTGTTTATTGAAGCGGTCTCTGTATGGGCTCAAGCAGGCCCCTAGAGCATGGTTTCAGCGATTTGCATCTTATATCACTCGGGTTGGATTTTCACATAGTCGCTGTGACTCTTCATTATTTATATACAGACAAGGGACGGATATTGCCTATCTATTATTATATGTGGATGATATTGTTCTCACAGCTTCTTCTGATAGTTTGTTACAGCGGATTATTAGTTCCTTACATCAGGAGTTTGCTATGACTGATCTGGGTCCACTTAATTACTTTTTGGGTATCTCTGTTTCTCATGATTCTACAGGGTTATTTTTATCTCAGAAGCAATATGCACTTGAGGTTTTGGAGAGAGCTCATATGGTTAATTGTAATCCCAGTCGGACTCCTGTTGACACTGAGTCCAAACTAGGGGATGATGGTGATCCAGTATCTGACCCTACATTATATTGGAGTCTTGCAGGTTCTCTTCAATATCTCACATTCACTCGCCCAGATATATCATATGCAGTTCAGCAGGTCTGCCTTCATATGCATGATCCTCGAGAGCCTCATCTATCAGCTCTTAAACGGATTTTGCGGTATGTCCGGGGTACATTACACTATGGTTTACAGTTGTTTGCTTCTTCTACTTCATCCTTGGTAGCATATTCTGATGCGGATTGGGCTGGTTGCCCCACTACTAGGAGATCCACTTCCGGCTACTGTGTTTTCCTTGGCAACAACATTTTATCTTGGTCATCTAAGAGACAGCCAACTCTATCTCGTTCTAGTGCTGAAGCAGAATACCGTGGGGTTGCAAATGCTGTTGCTGAAACTTGTTGGTTACGGAATTTACTTCGTGAGCTGCACACACCTTTATCTTCCGCTACGCTAGTCTACTGTGACAATGTTAGTGCAGTCTACTTGTCATGTAATTCGGTTAAGCATCAGCGAACGAAGCACATAGAGATTGATATTCATTTTGTTCGTGACTTGGTTGCCACTGGTCAGGTTCGGGTTCTTCATGTTCCCTCACGTTACCAATATGCAGATATTTTCACGAAAGGCTTACCATCTGCACTGTTTGAAGAATTTCGCTCCAGCCTCAGCGTCCTGTGTCCTCCCGCTGCGATTGCAGGGGAGTGTTAGCCTGGCCCGTATTGTGTCTATTGTAATGGGCTCTAGCCCATAATCTAGAATAGTCGGTATATGGTTATATATGTTCGATGTAATGATACTTTGGGGAATCAATCAAATCACAATATTCATTACCATAATCATTCTCATAACTAACAGAGACAACGGTTAACTTCTTTGATTTTGTCAAACAAATAACCCGCGAAACAAAAATTGGAGGTAATAGTTACATACTAATTTGGGTCAACAAAAGCTCAACTGTTATGTTAATACATTCTCCCGTTAAAGAAAATTTAGGGACAACAGCAACCTACGACCCTAATTAAGGTACAATTTGGTCTCTATGTTTCAATTAATTGTCGGTTACTTCTTTCAATTACATGATTACATATATGAAATCACATTGATTTATGTTAGCTCTGTAATTTGAGGATAAGTTCTAATTCCTTCTCAAACTTGTACAACATTACCAAACATTTTTTTTTTAACCTGGGTTCCGACTCGACATTGCGAGCCGACTAATCCCAGGGCGACTACCAAACATTGAAATTGAATATAACTATAAGAGCTTCTCGAAAAATCAATTGTAAAGTCATCAGTTTTGGGATTTCTTCAGGATTTCTAAGTAGTAGTTTTGCAATTGTTTGTTGAAATAGGACTGCAATATGAAATCACATTGCTTCATGTTCACACCTCGTATTATAATAATAATCCATTTTGTATAAATGATTGGTTTGTTATAAACGTAATCACGCAACAATAGTTATCGAGTACAAGTGCTTAAGGACATTTTTATTATGTTATTTTACAACAGTTAGTAAATCTTCATCACTTGTTCATTTTAAGTTTCATCAACAAGTATTTTTCATCATCTCAGCTCACCATTTTTCATGTATTTTTCATCACTTGATCAATGGATTTTTGTTCATGAAATTCACAAGCTTTCAGTGAAGTAATATTTAGTTGTTTCAAGTAGCTTCTCGTTTATGTTTCAACTTGCATCTATTATTGTTATTATGTGTATTAGAAAATAGTAGCAAATGTTATCTTTGAAAATTAGTGATAGCGTTTATATGAGTCCATGATTGTTACTGCACACGCTTAAAGGTTTTAGTATCTAAGTTAATTATGTGCATAACTATGCCTTGGGTCCGCCTATAGTGTTCGTTCATTTATGTTAAACTTAAACAAATGAAACATAGAACTATGTATTTTAGAACACATAGTTTATGGTCGACATGTTTTTGGTCTGGTCTCGTCTGGGGAATACACTACACTCTTTAAAAGTTAACACAACACATATTCTTCGTGTGATACCACGATTAATGTATACAAATGACAACATAACCAATAATATTGCCACAATTTGTTTTATACTCTTTTCAAGTAGTCAAAGTCATTATCAAAGACCAACAGTGGCCGGCTACTTGAATTTAGAATACAAACGGGCGACTTAATCAAATGCTAAATATAATATTGCAAAACTATTGCCAAGAGCTTACTATAAATGTGTTACAATCTTGGAATCATATCTATACGAAAAGAAGCCAAAAACCTATCAAAATTATACGAATAGAAACTATGGAACTACTTTATATATTTCTGTCCATCATTAGCATAATATGGATTTTTAAAACTTTGTTTAAGAAGAAAAATCTACCACCATCCCCTTTCCCATGCTTACCAATAATTGGTCATCTTTACCTAGTTAAAAGCCCTCTTTACCGATCCTTAGGTAAAATCTCAGACCGTTATGGTCCGATGCTTAGGCTCCAGTTCGGCACCCGCCCTTTCTTCTTGGTTTCGTCCCCGGCTGCAATCGAGGAATGTCTAACCACCAACGACATTAATTTCGCTAACCGTCCTCATTTTCTAGCTGGAAAGTATCTCGGGTATAACTATACTAGCCTTTTTTGGTCAGACTATGGTGATCACTGGCGTGGCCTCAGACGCATTGCCACCGTTGAGCTTTTGTCATCTCATAGGCTACAAACCCTTAATGCCATTCGTGCAGAGGAGGTGCAGCTCTTGGTTAAGAGAGTGTACCAGAGCGCAATGAAGGATGGGACAGTGGAGATGAAATCCATGTTTTTTGAACTCATGTTGAACGTACTAATGATGATGATTGCTGGAAAGAGGTACTATGGTGATTCCTCAGCGGACATGGATGAGGCACAGTCGTTTAAGAAGCTTGTGAAGGAGTCTTTTTTGGTTATGGAGTCCACGGACGTGTCGAATTATATCCCATGGTTAAAATGGATCGTTGGGAACGAGATGGAGAAGAAAATGGCAGCGTTGGGAAAAAGAAGAGAAGAGTTTATGCAAAGCTTGATAGATGAGAATAGAAGAAATAGGATCATGGAAAAAGATGACACTAAAAACCATAACTTCATTGAAGTTTTGTTGAAGTTGCAAGAATCACAACCTGAATACTACAAAGATGAAATTATCAAAGGACTAATGCAGGTAAATTATATCGTTTGATTTATAGTTTATTGATATAATCATAAATGCTATAAAACAATTAAACTCATCCTAAAAATTGTTTACACCGGAATCTAACTCAACATACATCCTCTTAGTTAATTTATATATAAATCACTAGCATTCTTTTAAAACTTCATCCGTGACTCGCAATCCTTATGCCTTACCTTGTTGCTAATGTCGCAATATTGTGCGAGGTACCCTTCTAGTTTTAGTAAGCGAGTCAGGTTGAATAAATTATATAACCATATAGAAGTTGTAGGTCTCTTGGTGTAGGGTTATTTCCCAGTTGAACTTCTTTGCAGGTTCATTGGTGTATGTTTCACCGGCTCCTTGCTAGTTTATAATACAATTTATGCCGTTCAAAAAAATATAAAAAAAACCAAAAAACCATATAAGAGCGGCTGATTTTTTTTCTTCAAAGCATTATCGGCATAATTACGTTATATTATTAACATTATTTACATGACAACCAAATATAGTTAGTGTAGTAGTGAGAGCCCACTCTCATACTCTTACAGGAGGAAACCAGCATGGGGAGACTCGAACTCGAGACCTCTCGCATAGGGAAGAGCCCCCTGACCAACTCTACTAGGCAGACATTGGCTAATATTCTTTCATTATTATTATTATTAGTAGCATCATTATTCATGTTATTTGGGATGTTGAAAGTCTTATCTAAAAGTATCAAAGACCTAGTCAATGTTAGATGCATGATCATGAAGTTTCAACACCAATCTGGGATATGATCAAAAGATATAATATACAAACGATGAGGTTGCTCAAGTTTTGGGGAATCCTTTAGTAAACCATGAGATATATAAAACTTTTAAGGAATCCCTTGACCAGACAATAAGAAATATAAAATTGAGGAATTATTGCCAACAAATAAGTTTTCGAAGTCAATCGAGTTTTTATTTGAATGGTTGAAGTCAAAAGAGTGTATTTGATGGCCAAATCTATGGAGTAATTGGTAAGGCTAGCAGCCGATACAAAAGTCAATGGAGTAAATATGGAACGTTAGTTCAAGACTCCGCAAATCAAGCTAGGTTCAAATCCATGTAATTTACTAGCTAGTTTCCTATGTATGGCAGGTACTATTGTCAGGTGGAAGCGATACGTCGAGTGCAGCAATGGAATGGACATTATCACTTTTATTAAACAACCCCGAAGCTTTAAAGAAAGCACAGGAGGAGATGGATAGGTGTATAGGGGATGAAGATCGTCTTATTAATGAATCAGATTTATCGAAGCTTCCTTATCTAAAATGCATAATAAACGAAAGTATGCGGATGCATCCTCCTGGTCCACTCGTGTTCCATGCGGCTGAAAAGGATTGTACAGTGGGAGGGTACCACATCCCTGGTGGCACAATACTTTTAATGAACTTTTGGGCCATGCAAAACGATCCCAAAAATTGGGAAGAGCCTGAAAAGTTTAAACCAGAAAGATTTGTCGGCTTGGAAGGTTCAAAAAATGTGTATAATCTACTGCCATTTGGGGCTGGAAGGAGGAGTTGTCCAGCAGAAAACTCGGCCTTGAAAGTGGTCGGGTTAGCAGTGGGTACTCTTATTCAATGTTTTGAATGGGAAAGAACAAGCAACGACATGATCGATATGAGTCTAGGAAAGGGATTGACCATGACGAGAGCAAAACCATTGTTAGCAAAGTGTCAACCTCGGGGGAAAATGTCCAATCTGCTATCTCAATTGTGAAAGAAAACGTTAACCGTTATTTAATGAGAGTGTCATATGTATAAATTATAATGAATATTTACATAATTAAATAAACGAAAGAAAACAAGTACGTGCGATAGTTGCCATGATGTTAAATTGTTAATTATGTGAGAAAAATTCATTTGATTACTTTTATTTTTGTGCTTATTGAGGGACAAATCTCAACCATTTATTTAATTTGATCTAATGGTGGGGATTAAACATAAGATTTAATATGCTTAACCTTAATTCTCCCAACTATATAAAGCCTTTTTTTCCTTTTTTTTTCATTCGCTTCATTTTTTTTCACACAGTTACTGTGTGTTTTCCTCCCGCTCTCATCCTTTCCCTCCAAAAAGTAGTTATTCCAATCAACTATTACCATTTGATCATCACCAGTTGGATCACCATCACCATTCCAATCTCCATCACCATTCCGATCAGCATCACCGTTCCGATCATCACCTCCCGATCATTATCATCCTTTTTTTATGTCTTCTTTTGATTTGAATGAACCGTTTGTTTCAGAAGCTGATTTGATTAATTTTGTTGCGGTTGATAATGTTATTGATCGGTTGTTAATTATGTGGATCAAGTTGTTTAACATTCCTTTTGATCAAGTTGCACACCAAGTGTTTGATGAAATGTGTGAGTGAAAAATATTTGATAATCTTGTGCCTGTAATTTTTCTTATTAATTAAGTTGTTAGTTGAATTTTTGTTTTTAACTGCATTGGAATGCTATTTTTATATCTGATTGCTGTTTTTGAATCTGCTCTCTATCATACGTACAGTATCACCAGTGATATCTGAAGTTGATGATATTATAATTTTGTTCTCTTATGTTCTTCTCAAGATACAACCATTGGATGCAGTATAAGCTCTCATGTCTTGGCCAATGCTTATAGTGGTGGGCATGGAAGTTTGAATTATGGAAATAAATTAGCTAACCGGAGTTCAGGGCGTTCAGCTCCTGTCTGGCTTGAAACTAGAGATGCAGTCGGTAATGTTTTTCTTATGAAACTTAGTGCTTGTTAAGATAGGTTCTATTAATGTCTGAGGTGTATGAATGCTTTAACTTTGTCGAGATCACAGCAATTATGTATTCTGATATGCGTGGTGAAGCTCATGATCATGCAAGTTTACACAATTTATACTTTTTAACATTGGACTAAAATTTCTCTCAGATTTATTGTAACACCCTCAAAATCATATCGCAGCGGTAATACATCTAGGGTGTTACTTAACTGGATCTTAACATAAGTAATAAAGAACGAATTTATCAAATTCGTTTTAAAAGCTTTATTTACTACTAGAATACGGAGCAACAACGACGAAAATTAGCGACCGAATTAGTCTGTCGCAAAAAAATGGTTCACAGTGACGAATTAGGGATAGATTAGCTACAAAATTGGCTTTGATAAATTAGCGACAAATTAGTGACAAATCAGTAACAAAAATAAAGACGAATTACGCGTCAGTCACAATTCTATCACTAAATGTAATCATATAGAGACGAAGTTAGCGACGAACTTAGGTTGGAACTACTAGCGACAGTGTTCTGACAACATAACGACGGATTTTTTTTAGCCGTCTCAAATATGTCGCTAATTTTTTTTCACTTAGCTATTGATCAGAGCATCCACTATGGATGTTTAAGAATAGGTCTAAACACTTATAAAAAGGTCTAAGAATTTTTATACTATAGTGAGGAACCATTTCAAGCATAGGTGGCATAAAAAGGTCTAGGATCTTGGAGGAGAGGTTAAAAAAATGTTTATTATTATTATTATTATTATTATTATTTTTATTTTTTTTAACTAAATAATAAATGACATTTAAATGTTGGAACATAATAAACCTTTAATAGGTTCATCTATAGTGGATGCCCTTAGCGATAGAGCAATAGGTTCATATAAGAGGTGACAATTATATAAACCTTTAATAGGTTCATCTATAGTGGATGCCCTTAGCGATAGACTTGTGTATATTTCATTGCGGCAACACAAATATTTAATCTAAAAGATAGGGGCGGAAATGAGGCTGCCCGGCTCGAGCTCGGCTCGTGAAAATTTTCAACAGCTCGAGCTCGACTAACTATTATAACGTGTTGAAGGAAATAAAGCTCAAAGGCTCGTCTAGGCTCGAGCTCGTTTATTTTTTTAAGCTCGTTTATAAATGGTTATATGTATATAATATGTATATATGTATATATTTTTAGGGCTCGTTTAGGTTCGTGTGCCTTATCGATCTTTATATATAAAGCTCAGGCTCGAGCTCGATTATTAAACGAGCCTAGACTCGGGCTCGAACTAGTTTAGGTTACCGATCTTTTCTCGATCTTTTTACGAGCGACTCGACTCGTTTCCACCCCTATTATTTGCTACCGAAAGAAAATGTTTTATCAATTCCTATGGGGCTTATTAGCTTTTATCTTTTAAAATTGATATTTTATATCTCTTTACCATATTAAATTACTGTAAAAAAAAATTAAACAACTAAACCATTAACAAATATAAAAAGAGGATAATATATAACTCACAAGATAGCTCAAATGAAACCAGGGGACACAAATAACCCACCCACAAACGATGTAGGCGGCACCAGTTAAACGATGTAGGAGGCAACAGTTACTTCCCGCCAACCAATGGATGTAGGAGACAACGGTTAACTTCTTTTATTTTGTCAAACAAATAACCCGCGAAACAAAAATTAGAGGTAATAGTTACATACTAATTTGGGTCAACAAAAGCTCAACTGTTATTAAAACCCAAACCCTAAACCAGCGAAACAAAAGTCATTATCAAAGACCAACAGTGGCCGGCTACTTGAATTTAGAATACAAACGGGCGACTTAATCAAATGCTAAATATAATATTGCAAAACTATTGCCAAGAGCTTACTATAAATACGTTACAATCTTGGAATCATATCTATACGAAAAGAAGCCAAAAACCTATCAAAATTATACGAATAGAAACTATGGAACTACTTTATGTATTTCTGTCCATCGTTAGCATAATATGGATTTCTAAAACTTTGTTTAAGAAGAAAAATCTACCACCATCCCCATTCCCATGCTTACCAATAATTGGTCATCTTTACCTAGTTAAAAGCCCTCTTTACCGATCCTTAGGTAAAATCTCAGACCGTTATGGTCCGATGCTTAGGCTCCAGTTCGGCACCCGCCCTTTCTTCTTGGTTTCGTCCCCGGCTGCAATCGAGGAATGTCTAACCACCAACGACATTAATTTCGCTAACCGTCCTCATTTTCTAGCTGGAAAGTATCTCGGGTATAACTATACTAGCCTTTTTTGGTCAGACTATGGTGATCACTGGCGTGGCCTCAGACGCATTGCCACCGTTGAGCTTTTGTCATCTCATAGGCTACAAACCCTTAATGCCATTCGTGCAGAGGAGGTGCAGCTCTTGGTTAAGAGAGTGTACCAGAGCGCGATGAAGGATGGGACAGTGGAGATGAAATCCATGTTTTTTGAACTCATGTTGAACGTACTAATGATGATGATTGCTGGAAAGAGGTACTATGGTGATTCCTTAGCGGACATGGATGAGGCACAGTCGTTTAAGAAGCTTGTGAAGGAGTCTTTTTTGGTTATGGAGTCCACGGACGTGTCGAATTATATCCCATGGTTGGGAACGAGATGGAGAAGAAAATGGCAGCGTTGGGAAAAAGAAGAGAAGAGTTTATGCAAAGCTTGCTAGATAAGAATAGAAGAAATAGGATCATGGAAAAAGATGACAATAAAAACCATAACTTCATTGAAGTTTTGTTGAAGTTGCAAGAATCACAACCTGAATACTACAAAGATGAAATTATCAAAGGACTAATGCAGGTAAATTATATCGTTTGATTTATAGTTTATTTTTATAATCATAACTAGTAGTAGTATCATTATTCATGTTATTTGGGATGTTGAAAGTCTTATCTAAAAGTATCAAAGACCTAGTCAATGTTAGATGCATGATCATGAAGTTTCAACACCAATCTGGGATATGATCGAAAGATATAATATACAAACGATGAGGTTGCTCAAGTTTTGGGGAATCCTTTAGTAAACCATGAGATATATAAAACTTTTAAGGAATCCCTTGACCAGACAATAAAAATACAACAGTTAGTAAATCTTCATCACTTATTCATTTTAAGTTTCATCAACAAGTATTTTTCATCATCTCAGCTCACCATTTTTCATGTATTTTTCATCACTTGATCAATGGATTTTTGTTCATGAAATTCACAAGCTTTCAGTGAAGTAATATTTGGCGTTGTATTTGGTTGCATTTTCTAAAAAAGATAAGATTATTTAATACAACTCCATGAAACCTGAGAGAATTAAGTGAATGTAAATTAATAAGAGTTATATGTGTAAGCTAAACAACACATATACTGTAACTCGATCTATGTATCAAATTCCAACCAAAGAGACATCTTAAATATATGATGATCATGTTTCACCATAGGAAATTAGCATACCCCGCGGCTTTGTAACTACCTCTTTAACGCGCTTCTGTGATGCAATTTTACTACGGATCCCATCAAAATCAAATGTATACACCGCCAAGCCGCAACGCGGCCGGCCGCTACCTTTCTTGTTTCATTCTATTTACCTTTAAACGGTCATGTAGTCACATCTGGATCACACCTTATTAATAACCTAAACCAACAAGAAGAAGGGCCTAATGGGCTAACTAAGCACCCAAGAGGCCCAATTTATTTCACCATATCTTCCCCCAAAATTAACAAATTCATCATCTATCTCTATATAATAAACTAGCCTATAAACCCGTGATAAATCACGGGCAGCTTATAACAGTTAGAAAATATAACCTTAAAAGGTAAAAAGCCAAAAAAAAAACTAACTAATATTAACTCTCAAACAATATTGTTCATTTCCTTAATAAAAATGAAAAGTAAAAAGAACATAGAATTTGTTAAAAATAACAAAGAAGAATAAACCAAGAATCTCTAAAACTGAATAATGTTAAACTTAAGTACATATAACTATATAAGATAGGTAAAAATAAGAAAGAAGAATAAAGCATTTTAACTAATGGCGGATCAAATCTTTTGCAACACTTCATGAAACTTTACCATCCTTGTCGTATATCAAAACCTTCAATCCTTTCCTACTTTTTACTCTAGACACAGCGACGTAAAGCTGACGATGTGTAAAGATTGGCTTAGGCAATGATCTACTCTCACAAACTATACAAAAGAAAAAAAATTGTCCTTGGGTTATGCACATTTACAAATGTTATTTATACTTTGTATTTTTTATTTTATAAGATGGATTTTATATAATGCAAGATCACCGATGTAAATACACAATTTGATGTGCGAGTTTTCGTTTGTTGTTTTTTGATTAAAATTTTTAACTTTATGTATTTGAAGTGTTTATTTCAAATGTCTTATAAGCCACCCGTGATTTATCACGGGTCAGATAAACACGATGTACATTCTTTTCAAAACCGGTAAAATATATTTAAATTTGAATAAAAGGTTTATGGTTTTATTTCTCGAGACAAATATATAGAAGAAGAATAATCATAGATAATCAAAGGAACTATAGCTTTCGTGTTTATCAATAACAATATTGATACCAACAAAGTTTGGGTATATCCCAGAATGAAAATTGTAGCAATTGCAGTAAAACCATAATATGTTTATAGGAGACATCAATTATAGAATACAAAAAAGTGTATGTAAGTTTCTTACTACATTAATGAATTAATCAATGAAATATATTTCAATGCCCTTATTATATAGATTCAGTCCTTCTCTATTTGTGTCACATACAGCAATGGCAACACTTTTGCTTGGATGTTCTATTCTTCATGACTGCATGAGTTGTTTTAGCTTCTTCTTGTGGCCCATCTTTCTTTGGAGATTTTCATTCTTTATTTCTCTATTCTTATCGTGTACCAATAAAGATAAGTATAATGAGTCACAAAGACATTTTCCATATAAGCTATATTACACGAAGACATTTTATAGACTATGTCAAAATATATCTTCTATTTGTTTATATAAGGGTTAAGTACATCTAAATGTAAATCACTTGTCTAATTTTTGTCTAGAACTCGGCAACCAATTTTATTTTCACCCATATTAGGCTCAAAACTTTAAAAAGTTGGGCTAATCTTCCAGATTGTCGGTTCTTAGGTGCCACACGAGAGAAAAAAAAAAAGGTCAATCTAGTCAAGGTTATCAACACGTCATAATGTTGGCATTATTATGGTCATGTTATCAAATTTATGCCTTGCGGCACCTAAGTGCATCAATTTAAACTAATTAGCATTATGAATTTAAGACATAATTATGGCTTCTTGCATCTGATGATACCCTCAACCAAAATTGATACGGCTTGATGCATACCCTCAACCAACTTATGTCTTATATAGGTAACACCTAAAGAACATTTCTAGAATTCCAATGAATATGAAATTCTTAATGATAAGGATAACATTAAAGTTAGTGGTCATAATGTCTTCTATCAAGATTTGGAAAGTTTTTAACTCATGCCTTATACTCCGTAATAGATAAGCCTAAAGTTGGCTACTTGGCTACCCATAAGCAATAACCCCTATTTTTGAGTACTGGAATCTTTGAAACCTCCTAAGAACAGTATGGTGCCTTACTAATCACACAAGAGGACTAAAAATATCGATTGAACTTTTAGACCGATTAAACTAATTAGCACTATAATCTCGAGACATATTTAGGCTAGCCATAAAACTCAAACTTGTATTCAATTAATCAAATATAAAAGAAGTGTTAAGATATAGACAAACTTACTTGAGGTTGATCTCCTCTATGTTTCAAGTCTTTAACAAAAACAAAACCTTCAGTTAAGAGTGAGTTTTGCTTTACCTCTCACATTGAGGGTATCTCCAATAAGCCATTTTCCATGCCTAACATATGCTTCCTCCTACTTGACCACAGTAGAAAAACACATTACAGTATGTCTAAGACCATCATATAATCAACCCAACCCGCTGAAACCACCTGCTACCGCTGAAACCAACACGCTGAAAAACAGTAACCGTTAGTAAAAAAGACCCTAACCTCACACCATCGACTCTCAACACTCAGAAAAAGAATGGGAAAAAGGATCCCAGGAAACCTCACAGTCATACCCCAAGATTTTAACCCCCCAAACACCCACCCATCACTCAATGAAAAGATGAGACCTATCAAATCTGTGACCAGTCAAATGACGTGGCAAATTTCAAAAAAAGCTTCTTTTATTATATATATATAGATAGATTATACCATTGCGGCGGCATTGCTCTTCTTCTCCTTTCTAAAAAAAAGTAGAAAAAGAAAAGGTCTTTCGTAAACGCAGTCTTAGGGGCGTTCAACTTAACTTACTTTTACCATTTGAAATTCGTAAAAGATACAAAGCAACATCCCATTAAGCTAATTTTTTTTTCCAGCTAATGAGCTTGTCAGCGAAAGAAATGAATGCATCACCTTTATCTGGGTTTAGTAAACCAATAGACCCTAAAATAAGCTAATCCAAACACACCATTAAGTTACAAAAAAAATTATTGCAAAACAAAATACATCTAATTGATGAACCACATATTTGCCTCAACCTACCAATACAATATCATCAGTAACTTTCATACAAACTAAGCATAAGAACCCGTGCGATAAAGCAAATCGATACACCGCAGTAGCAAATCTCTGACCATATAGACACGAAACTAAAGAACGCCCAACTATAAAGAAGATTGAGCGTACTAAAAACCTTTTGCTTAGAGAACTTGAAATATACATAAATAGCGTACCAAAAACCATAAATATAAGTCAACCGGAATGCACCATTTAGAAGAAAAAAATCCGCATCTAGAGTGGTTTGAATATAACTGCTTCTTTGTAACTTAAATATCCAAGTCTTATGCCAATAAATTTTCTCCAGAGGATCTCCTACATGTCATTTTAAAATAAGAGTATGAAATAGGAGTAATAGGCACAAAAATACGATGTTTGTAGGTACAACAACACATGCACAAGTCTGTTGTCATACACGCCGAATGAGCTTAGCCAGATAGCATCCATGAGCCGAATATCTCCAATCTACACATCAATGATGAAATTAGCAACACCCTAAGATTGTTACTGACTTGCTAACAATTGATATAAAAAATGTTGCTTTTACTGATACTTAACATGTTGTTTAAAAAATCAATTAGGAAACAATTTAGTAAAACCATAACCAATATGTTCAATATCATGAATCATACCATAAATAAATTGTAAAAACAGTTTCCTGATGAATCATACCTCAATCAAATCGATGGTGAATCATAGCATAACCGATTTGTTCAATATCAAGATACCTTCCGGTTGTAATTCTAAACTTTAAAAATACCTTGAGCGACATGCTTTGCATCTGTAGTAGGTATTCAAGAAGACGTTGTTAAAGAAGAACACTAATTCACCTTCGTGATCGGATATTTTTCTTTTCCAAGATTTATAAGATATGTACGCTTTTTAAAATCTTTTCTCACTGGAAACATATCTGATCGAGTATATAAAATCTAATATGAATAATTAAGAAAAAGGTACCTTCTTGAGAAATTTTCATAACTTGAATATATACCAATTTGTAAAATCCCTAATTCTTTTTCTAGGGTTCTTATAAAACACAATTAATTTGAATATAATCAATGGAAAATATCTTATAACTTAATCGAAACCAAATAATTGCAATATGGAACTAATAATTTGAAACCATAACATTATAATTAAATCGGTACTTACCATGAATCACTGGCACACTGATGAGTAACAAAAATGATTTCTTCATACATTTTGAATTCGTATCTTTGAATTGGTGTTTTGATAATGGTGTTTTTGAATTCATAACTTATTTTTGGATGATTTTTTGAGCGTGTTTTGGAGTTGAAGGAAGGTGTTACAAATGATTTAATGTGTGAATTGAAACAGCCAATTTTGTTCGAATTGAAACAGGCAATTGAAACAGCGGTTGAATATAATTGAGGTGGCTTTATTGAGCAGGCATTAGCTGGCTTTTTTTTGCCATGCTGGCATTAGTGACGTAGCAAGTTTCAAAAAAAGTTTCTTTTATTATATATATAGATTCATTCCCCAAAATTATCCATCGATACTACAGGTCTAATTTGTTTGCGTTATTTTATATATCTCTCTATCAATAAGTGATTTATTTTTGTAAGTTAGGTTAATCATAACTAATCACCTGTTTAGATTATAATTAAGTGTAACTAATTGCATTTTAAATAGGTTAATAGCGTTAGGTTGTTAATTTGCGTTTATTAGGTTGTATGTCTTCACCTAACTGATTCAATTGTGGTACACGCTGACAGTTACCCGTAGCTGATGGACAGGAGTCAAGACCATTTGTAGCACGTATGGTATTTGACCTCGTGTTGTAATCTGTGACAGTGCCTGCATAACGAAGTCGTATCAAACGTGGTGAATATATAAGAAATAGATACCGATATATAGACATCATGGTGTGTAGCAATGGCAATAAGAAGGTAAGGAAACCCAAAAAATAGGAGGAAAATTAACGAACCTCGTCTGACACGCCTAGTTTGACCTGATTGGGGTGTACGCTGAACATTACACAAAGCAAACGGAGAGGAATCAATGCCATAGGGAACACGTGTGGTGGCTGAGCCTCTGTAAGATACACAGCACAGAAGTAAGAAACACAATAATAAGCACCACATGTTATCAAAAACACATGTTCACTGACCTTGGACCGTAAGTAAGTCAATAAGCTCAAAAACATGTACGCCGTTGGAATTTGCAACTGGGTCTGTAATAGCAACTGCATAATAAAAACGCATCAGACATATACAATACATGAAAAAACCGGATATACATGAAGACCACCAAAAAATACCTGAAGTGGGCCGCATATGAAATAGTTGGTCACCTAAAATCAAAAATACGAAGATGCAGTTGTTGACATATACAGGCAGGAAACTCAAATGGAAAACACCAATAAAGGAATAATGAAAGGCGTACATAAAGTAACAGCCGAGACCGAAGAAGACACGCTAAGAGGCTGGTACAGGTATCACCGAGCTTTCTCTTTCCCTTGTCAGTACTCTTCTGGATATCGACAACAAAACACACATAAAACCAAAAATTAAAACTTTACACAAAGAAAAAAAAACCTGTGATCGAAATCTAAGAGTGGCTTTCCTACTGTACAAAGAGTTTTCATCCCATACGCAAATTGGCTAACTAACTGTCTAAGACTCACCTTGCTGGGCAGCCGCCAGCCGCTGATATCTTTGTCGATTGATCGGCCACTGTTTCAGGCGTTGGGGTTGAATGATGTGTACCTAAAACAACAACAGCGTTGGTGGTTTAATACGACTGAATACATATAGCAAAATAACATACGGCGACTGGATAACGTATGTGTACGCACCTCACCTTTTGCGTGCAGCTGTTGTTGTATGCGGAGGTCTGTCGACCCCTCCTGAACCTGTTGTTGGCATTGTTCTGGTTCTCTTTGTGGGACGGCTCATTGGATGCCTAGCATGAGAATCAGGTTCGCCTAACACAACAATAATATAAGATGTCAAGTAATTTGAACTCATTTTTTTTTCGAACATTCAGTCGGGATATGACATCTGGGAAACCTTACTGAATAATAGTGAAGCCTTGCACGTACCCTAGACAACGAGATGTTAACCATGGTGTAACACCCCCATTTTTAAAGAGTTTAACAGCGGAAGACTTAACGGGGTATTACTCGTAGGATCATAGTTATAATCATAGAAAATGACTCAAAAGAGACGTTTTGTAAATCTCTGTCATTCATTTAGAAATTCAAGCACAAAAGGAGATTCCAACGTTTAACATTTCACCGAAGATATTTGTAATTTGTTATAAATGACAAAATTTATGTGACACCAAGACCACCCGCTACATGCCCACTACGTGCCTTGAATGCTCCTTAATAAACCTGAGATAAACATGCTAAAAGTGTCAACACAAAGGTTGGTGAGTTCGTAGAGTTTATAAGTAAAACAGTTGATTTCAATTGTTTCGAGAGTGAGGTGATAAATTGTAATACCAATATTGCCCTAAGTCTCATGACATACAAACGTTAACAATATACCGCACAAACGACATGTATTATACCGCACAAACGATGTAATATACCGCACAAACGACATGTACTATATCGCACAAACGACATGTATTATACCGCACAAACGACATGTGTTTTACCGCACAAACGACATGTATTATAATGGTAACTTAGGCAATATAAATCAGGTATAGCATATAGAAAATAGTACTTGTGGAAGTAAAAGTAAGTAGTTGAGCATGTATCTCCCCCAAAGAGTTTATAAAACAAGTATTAAAAGAGTAGGGGCTACGACTCACGGCTATCCGTGAGAGTTTAGAGTATGGAAGTAAATAAAAATAGTTGAGCATGTATCTCCCCCAAAAGTATAAAACATGTAATAAAAGAGTAGGGGCTACGACTCGCCTTGTGAGTAACTGGTAAGATGGAAATGAGATATCAAGTGCAATTACGAACACGGCTCCAAAACAGGACCTGGAATATAGTGAAGTCTAAGTATTTGGTGCTTGCGACTTAACATAACAATGTGTGTGAAAACGAGCAACTGATAGCGAACGTGTGGGTGATATGAGTTTGATATGCTTAAAATGTTTAAAGTTCAAAAAAATAATATTATATATAATATTATCTTGCTTTTATGTGTTTAGATTCAGTGAATATCGTTCCTTCGAAATTTAGTGGATGATAAGTTATGCTTAACATAACTGCGTGGTGTTTTTCCTTGTGATATGACTTGTGAGTACTTGGCGTGTGAGTAAAATCATAATGTTACTGAATAACCCTTCAAGTTATGATAAATTTACATTTTAAACCTTAACAGTGAAATATACATTTTAGTCCTTGTACTTTGGTGAAATGACATTTTTGGCTCAAAGAATTAAAGTGTGTCAAGTTATCAATATTAGTTCTTCAAATGTTCACATTTCATGTTAAAATTATCAAAATAACCATTTTGATGTAAGTTTAGGAATTTTACACATTTAGTCCATTAACTTTATATTTTTACATTTTTAACCTATATACATTTCAAAATGACATTTCAAAACCCTTGGCTTATAAATATTTCATTTCTTTCCTTGAATTTCAGTTTTGACAGTTTTGGCAGTTTTGGTCCTTGTAGTTTAATAGTTTTGCAAAACTAGTCCTTTTTCAATTTAAATGTTAATTTCAAGTCCAAGTTCTTCTAAATTTTCACTTTTGACTCAAAATCATTTATAATATCAGTTTATACCATCAAAATTCTGTTTTCGCAGTTTTTAACCAAAAGTTTCAAAATTGACAGTTTTTAGTCCCCCGAGTTTACACTTTTTGCATTTTTGGTCCAAAATACAAGTTTAGCTTAGGGTTTCATTTCTTAAAGCTTTTTATACTTCCAGTAGTTGTTTCATGCTTGTAAGAGCTTATTTTACAGCTTAACATTGTCACACCCCAAAATGGCGCAGCGGAATGACATTTACGGGGTATGACTTCATAGTTAAGAACACAAGGTGTCACAATAGAGAAACACTAAATGCATACATACGATAGATAATAGTCAAAAACTCCCACAACCGGGATAAATACAAAGTTCCAAAATAACATAAGTCTCAAGGTTACACAACACACTAATCAATCTCAGAATGCAATTCCACGAGATGTAATCCGGGAGGGTCTTGACTAAGTCTTGCTAAGTTAGGCCAATACTCAACCTCCTATGGTACCTTCAGTCTTAACACCTGAAAATGGATACTCGAAAACGTCAACATAATGTTGGTGAGCTCGTAGGTTTAAAAGTAAAACCGCTGAGCTGTGATAATATAGTGTAAGACAAAAGTGAGCATGATAACCAATTATAAGCACAAGCCAAACAAAAATAGTGTCGCGCCAACTGAACCTGCCACGAAGGTTGCACACATAAACATACACTGTGGGGAGCTACCCCGATAGATCTATCATATTGCTTCGGCTCTCAAAAGAGTTAACAGTTGCGCATTCATGTACACACAGTCAAAACATTTAGTAGCACATAATTGCATCAACACACATAATGTCCAAAATCATGTAACAGTATAATCACAGCATGAAAAACAGTTAAAATGTCATTTGAGTACCATTTTCCCCCAAGGAAAAACATAATGAAAAAGAGGCTACGAGAACTCACCTCAGTGTAGTAGTCTGAAATGCAATAGAGTCAAATGGTAGGTAGTAGTTCCAACGCGTGACCTAGATTAGTATGGCATAATTTAGTTAACCGACTAAGTTCAAGACTCCACGAATTTAGTTCACAAGTTTTATGTTGTCGTTGCTGGTGTGGCAGCCTTTAAGTTTAAAAATGAGTTTATTAAATATTGTAAGTATTGGCTCATGGAAGTGGATATGTAAGAATCGCGAGAAAGTAGTAAGACGATTAAGTCTTTTGATTTGGCGATAACCGAAGGACTAAGTACGGAAAATAATCATATATATACATTAGACGAAATTGAGTTGTAAAAATTGTTGTTAAGGATTAGTTGCTATTTAATTTTTCTCACATCGTACATATACCTATGGCTTGAAGTAAATCTTCTTTTTCACAATATTCTTGTTTTACAAGATGACGTCGTATTAATATTTTTATTCCGAAAACATGTAGTAATTTTTAAACTTTAGTTGCGTTACAATTTCTTTGTCGAGTTAATCTTATGTAAATGTCGCGTACACATTTTATAAAAGTTGTCGAGTTGTAATAGGTGTTATCTACATGTCGAGGAGGGGGGGAGGAGGATGGGCTGCGACCCATATCGAAACAGACCCACAATAGTTGGGCTGGAGCGGGTTGTATTGGGTTCGGCCCAACAGTCATTTTGACAACTAATTGGGCTTGATTATCTCTAAGAAGAGAAACATAAAAGGGACTTTGCGCCTTGGCCCAACTAGTGACAAAGAAAAAAAAAGAAGCAATAGATCCAGTAACAATAGGGAACGCAGGTATTGGAAGCAAAGTAGTGACACAATGAATTTGTGTGTCCAGTTGATTATTTAGGATTTACTCAACGCAAGTTTTTCTCTTATGATGGTTCGAATGAGACAGGAATTTACGGCCATGATTTCTTGCTCTCGACTTAGTGTACAAGTCAACTTAAACACACCCGTGGTGTTTTACAACCAAATGAAACAGGCACCCTTTTGGGGGTGGTATACACACAAGATAGTACACTCGAGACGTTGACTCAACACCCCGTTGTGGGTGTGTTCCCTTGGATCCATACCAAGGCAGTCAACCGGTTGTAAACTAACTTAATCCAAGTCACATTTAAGGGTCGAATGTGGTCGTGGTTACAACTTCAGTTTGATTTTAACATAACGCAATCACAAGCAAAACGAGTATACTACAACACGGTTGAACCTAGTTTAACACTTGCGACTACGATGACTCGCGACCTCAAAGCACACTCGAGTGGGTACTATCAAAGCATCGAACACTAATATAAGCCACTTTGAACATAACACGGGTTCTTGAGCGTTGACACAACTTATAACGAGGAGTTACTAGGTAGTTTAAAACGGAAAAAGACAAGATTTTGAGGACCTAACTCTACTTGATTCCGACTTAGCATTTTCACAAACACCTTGCGGGCACCATTTTTAACACTACGGTTTGTCGAATTCGACTTCTAAACATAACCTCAAACTACATCACTTCACATTTTGAGCCAATTAACAAGTTTTAATTTAGTGTTATAATAATTTCTACCACACCATAACTAACATATAATTAGCTTTAAAAAAAGTTCAGTCGATTCACAACTTAGCGAAATCATAACAAAATGAAGAATACTAAAAATATTATAACAACAAGATTTGTTCACGGTTCAAATGAATAAATCAACAAGGGAGTTAAACCTTACAAAAGAACTAGTGTCGTTTACGAGAAGGTGTTTCGCTGAAAACGGAGTTACGGTTCAAAAGTTATGATCGTTTGAAGTTTCACAGAAGTACGAGGGCCAAAACTGCCAATTCTGGAAGTTCCCAAAGGCTGCTAGAAAGTACAGGGACTGAAAATGCAAATTCTGAAAACTACTCAAAATCCTTTGTTGTCCGATATCGTGGAAGTAGTATCGTCCGATATCGCAGTTGATAAAAGATATCGGACAGAACTGCGATAAACCTGAAATGCGATAAGTCAGATCTGACGCCAATTGCGATAGTTATCGCAGTTTCAATTGCGATAAAAGTTGAAAATGCGATAAACGCTTTGAACAGCGATAAACCAATAGCGATACCTATCGCAATTCTAATACAAGAACTGCGATATTTGAATTGCGATAAGATCCGATTTAGACAACTGCGATAAGGACCTGAAATGCGATAAAACGCAGATATTTCTTCCAATTGCGATAAAACGCAGATCTTTTGTTGCAAGTGCGATAGTTTGTGCTTTTCCCACCTTTTTTGACTTTTAGAGAACCTTCCCACGTGAAACCTTACACCTTTTCACCACTTGTTGATATTCCTGACACCTTTTCACTTCTTGAGCCAATAAAATCACAGATATTACAATATAATATCAATAACACAAAAAGTGATTTTATTTCTTGAATCACTTCGATCCAAAGCAACTAAGAACACAAAAAATGTAATATTTTCCCAGCAAACAAGTGAGGAAAAATCACAAATTCACCAAACCAAGAATAAACACAACCTTATACAAGATTGTTACCATTCGATTTCCTTAAGACAAACCCACTTCGTGGCCTTTTTATGAACAAAAACCACGACAGTTGATTATTTTGCAAACAAACCGAACACTATTACCTTCTACCTTGTTGCTTGGCTCATGTATACCACTTGTAACACCACAAATCTCTTCTTTATCATACAAACTTGGCTGCTACGATGACACTCATAAACATATAAAGAACAATAAGAAATATGTATGGATCGTATGGTAGAATATTGGTCAAATGATTATTAACTTTGAAGGATAATAATACAAGAGACTTGAGAGAACTTGGCACACACACACACTCTTATCTTATCTTGAATGAGGCACCCCAAACTGTGAAGAGTGTGTGTGGTTTAAATGAAACACAGCCAACCAAATGGACCTTTGGTGGGCTTTAACTTTGGACTTGGAGTGGGCTTATGTTTGCACTACACAAATAACTAGTTTACAAATATAACTAATGCCATAAGCCCACTAAACACAATACATATTATACATGACAATTTAATTCGAGACTACAAATGACCATCACTTCCTAAATAGCATAAAATTAATGCTAACAGGTGTTGTTTTATATGTTTAGCGAATTTGGTTTTAATTTGGTGTTGTTGGCGAATTTGTTGTGTTGGCGAATTTTTTATTTTGGCGAAGTTGGATATAGTTTGGGTAAACTGCAGGTTTTATGTGCTGCATTTGGTAGGTTTTTGCAGCAATTTGCGGCAAAAAACCTGGAATTACCCATTTTGCATCAATTTGCTGCAAAATGGGTCAGAGTCTTTTGGCGGGGACATGTCCCCGCCAAAAGACAGAAGCAGATTTATATTTGCACCTTATTGGCGGGGACAAGTCCCCGTAGAAAGAATTTCGAACAACAGTAAAATGTACTTTCTGCGGGGACATGTCCCCGCCAAAATGAATAATTAAATTAAATAATAAGTTGATTAATTAATTGTATAGTTTTTGGCGGGACATGTCCCCGCCGAAAACCCTTGCCACGCTGGACAATCTTTGACCGGCTAGAAGGCGGAGGGACCCACAAGTTGCCGCCCAAAGTTGGTAAAAGTCACCGCCGAATGTATCAGCGACGAGGTTTCCGCGGTGACGTTTCGGCGGTGACATGTCCCCGCGGAAAGTGTATTGGCGGGGACATGTCACCGCCGAAATTGAAAAACCGTCCCCGCGGAAAGGGGTGAATGTTGTAGTGTCTACTAGGCAGACATTGGCTAATATTCTTTCATTATTATTATTATTAGTAGTATCATTATTCATGTTATTTGGGATGTTGAAAGTCTTATCTAAAAGTATCAAAGACCTAGTCAATGTTAGATGCATGATCATGAAGTTTCAACACCAATCTGGGATATGATCGAAAGATATAATATACAAACGATGAGGTTGCTCAAGTTTTGGGGAATCCTTTAGTAAACCATGAGATATATAAAACTTTTAAGGAATCCCTTGACCAGACAATAAGAAATATAAAATTGAGGAATTATTGCCAACAAATAAGTTTTCGAAGTCAATCGAGTTTTTATTTGAATGGTTGAAGTCAAAAGAGTGTATTTGATGGCCAAATCTATGGAATAATTGGTAAGGCTAGCAGCCGATACAAAAGTCAATGGAGTAAATATGGAACGTTAGTTCAAGACTCCGCAAATCAAGCTAGGTTCAAATCCATGTAATTTACTAGCTAGTTTCCTATGTATGGCAGGTACTATTGTCAGGTGGAAGCGATACGTCGAGTGCAGCAATGGAATGGACATTATCACTTTTATTAAACAACCCCGAAGCTTTAAAGAAAGCACAGGAGGAGATGGATAGGTATATAGGGGATGAAGATCGTCTTATTAATGAATCAGATTTATCGAAGCTTCCTTATCTAAAATGCATAATAAACGAAAGTATGCGGATGCATCCTCCTGGTCCACTCGTGTTCCATGCGGCTGAAAAGGATTGTACAGTGGGAGGGTACCACATCCCTGGTGGCACAATACTTTTAATGAACTTTTGGGCCATGCAAAACGATCCCAAAAATTGGGAAGAGCCTGAAAAGTTTAAACCAGAAAGATTTGTCGGCTTGGAAGGTTCAAAAAATGTGTATAATCTACTGCCATTTGGGGCTGGAAGGAGGAGTTGTCCAGCAGAAAACTTGGCCTTGAAAGTGGTCGGGTTAGCAGTGGGTACTCTTATTCAATGTTTTGAATGGGAAAGAACAAGCAACGACATGATCGATATGAGTCTAGGAAAGGGATTGACCATGACGAGAGCAAAACCATTGTTAGCAAAGTGTCAACCTCGGGGGAAAATGTCCAATCTGCTATCTCAATTGTGAAAGAAAACGTTAACCGTTATTTACTGTGGAAAAGTGTTTGCAACAATAATAAAATGAGTGTCATATGTATAAATTATAATGAATATTTACATAATTAAATAAACGAAAGAAAACAAGTACGTGCGATAGTTGCCATGATGTTAAATTGTTAATTATGTGAGAAAAATTCATTTGATTACTTTTATTTTTGTGCTTATTGAGGGACAAATCTCAACCATTTATTTAATTTGATCTAATGGTGGGGATTAAACATAAGATTTAATATGCTTAACCTTAATTCTCCCAACTATATAAAACCTTTTTTTTCATTCGCTTTATTTTTTTCACACAGTTACACTGTGTTTTCCTCCCGCTCTCATCCTTTCCCTCCAAAAAGTAGTTATTCCAATCAACTATTACCATTTGATCATCACCAGTTGGATCACCATCACCATTCCAATCTCCATCACCATTCCGATCAGCATCACCGTTCCGATCATCACCTCCCGATCATTATCATCCTTTTTTTATGTCTTCTTTTGATTTGAATGAACCGTTTGTTTCAGAAGCTGATTTGATTAATTTTGTTGCGGTTGATAATGTTATTGATCGGTTGTTAATTATGTGGATCAAGTTGTTTAACATTCCTTTTGATCAAGTTGCACACCAAGTGTTTGATGAAATGTGTGAGTGAAAAATATTTGATAATCTTGTGCCTGTAATTTTTCTTATTAATTAAGTTGTTAGTTGAATTTTTGTTTTTAACTGCATTGGAATGCTATTTTTATATCTCATTGTTGTTTTTGAATCTGCTCTCTATCATACGTATAGTATCACCAGTGATATCTGAAGTTGATGATATTATAATTTTGTTGTTTTATGTGCTTCTCAAGATACAACCATTGGATGCAGTATAAGCTCTCATGTCTTGGCCAATGCTTATAATGATGGGCATGGAAGTTTGAATTATGGAAATAAATTAGCTAACCGGAGTTCAGGGCGTTCAGCTCCTGTCTGGCTTGAAACTAGAGATGCAGTCGGTAATGTTTTTCTTATGAAACTTAGTGCTTGTTAAGATAAGTTTTATTAATGTCTGAGGTGTATGAATGCTTTAACTTTGTCGAGATCACAGCAATTATGTATTCTGATATGCGTGGTGAAGCTCGTGATCATGCACGTTTACACAATTTATACTTTTTAACATTGGACTAAATTTTCTCTCAGATTTATTGTAACACCCCCAAAATCAGATCGCAGCGGTAATACATCTGGGGTGTTACTTAACTGGATCTTAACATAAGTAATAGAGAACGAATTTATCAAATTCGTTTTAAAAGCTTTATTCACTACTAGAATACGGAGCAACAGCGATGAAAATTAGCGACCGAATTAGTCTGTCGCAAAAAAATGGTTCACAGTGACGAATTAAGGATAGATTAGCTACAAAATTGGCTTTGATAAATTAGCGACAAATTAGTGACAAATCAGTAACAAAAATAGAGACGAATTACGCGTCAGTCACAATTCTATCGCTAAATGTAATCATATAGAGACGAAGTTAGCGACGAACTTAGGTTGGAACTACTAGCGACAGTGTTCTGACGACATAACGATGGATTTTTTTTAGCCGTCTCAAATATGTCGCTAATTTTTTTTCACTTAGCTATTGATCAGAGCATCCACTATGGATGTTTAAGAATAGGTCTAAACACTTATAAAAAGGTCTAAGAATTTTTATACTATAGTGAGGAACCATTTCAAGCATAGGTGGCATAAAAAGGTCTAGGATCTTGGAGGAGAGGTTAAAAAAATGTTTATTATTATTATTATTATTTTGATTTTTTTTAACTAAATAATAAATGACATTTAAATGTTGGAACATAATAAACCTTTAATAGGTTCATCTATAGTGGATGCCCTTAGCGATAGAGCAATAGGTTCATATAAGAGGTGACAATTATATAAACCTTTAATAGGTTCATCTATAGTGGATGCCCTTAGCGATAGACTTGTGTATATTTCATTGCGGCAACACAAATATTTAATCTAAAAGATAGGGGCGGAAATGAGGCTGCCCGGCTCGAGCTCGGCTCGTGAAAATTTTCAACAGCTCGAGCTCGACTAACTATTATAACGTGTTGAAGGAAATAAAGCTCAAAGGCTCGTCTAGGCTCGAGCTCGTTTATTTTTTTAAGCTCGTTTATAAATGGTTATATGTATATAATATGTATATATGTATATATTTTTAGGGCTCGTTTAGGTTCGTGTGCCTTATCGATCTTTATATATAAAGCTCAGGCTCGAGCTCGATTATTAAACGAGACTAGACTCGGGCTCAAACTCGTTTAGGTTACCGATCTTATCTCGATCTTTTTACGAGCGACTCGACTCGTTTCCACCCCTATTATTTGCTACCGAAAGAAAATGCTTTATCAATTCCTATGGGGCTTATTAGCTTTTATCTTTTAAAATTGATATTTTATATCTCTTTACCTTATTAAATTACTGTAAAAAAAAATTAAACAACTAAACCATTAACAAATATAAAAAGAGGATAATATATAACTCACAAGATAGCTCAAATGAAACCAGGGGACACAAATAACCCACCCACAAACGATGTAGGCGGCACCAGTTAAACGATGTAGGAGGCAACAGTTACTTCCCGCCAACCAATGGATGTAGGAGACAACGGTTAACTTCTTTTATTTTGTCAAACAAATAACCCGCGAAACAAAAATTAGAGGTAATAGTTACATACTAATTTGGGTCAACAAAAGCTCAACTGTTATTAAAACCCAAACCCTAAACCAGCGAAACAAAAGTCATTATCAAAGACCAACAGTGGCCGGCTACTTGAATTTAGAATACAAACGGGCGACTTAATCAAATGCTAAATATAATATTGCAAAACTATTGCCAAGAGCTTACTATAAATACGTTACAATCTTGGAATCATATCTATACGAAAAGAAGCCAAAAACCTATCAAAATTATACGAATAGAAACTATGGAACTACTTTATGTATTTCTGTCCATCATTAGCATAATATGGATTTCTAAAACTTTGTTTAAGAAGAAAAATCTACCACCATCCCCATTCCCATGCTTACCAATAATTGGTCATCTTTACCTAGTTAAAAGCCCTCTTTACCGATCCTTAGGTAAAATCTCAGACCGTTATGGTCCGATGCTTAGGCTCCAGTTCGGCACCCGCCCTTTCTTCTTGGTTTCGTCCCCGGCTGCAATCGAGGAATGTCTAACCACCAACGACATTAATTTCGCTAACCGTCCTCATTTTCTAGCTGGAAAGTTTCTCGGGTATAACTATACTAGCCTTTTTTGGTCAGACTATGGTGATCACTGGCGTGGCCTCAGACGCATTGCCACCGTTGAGCTTTTGTCATCTCATAGGCTACAAACCCTTAATGCCATTCGTGCAGAGGAGGTGCAGCTCTTGGTTAAGAGAGTGTACCAGAGCGCGATGAAGGATGGGACAGTGGAGATGAAATCCATGTTTTTTGAACTCATGTTGAACGTACTAATGATGATGATTGCTGGAAAGAGGTACTATGGTGATTCCTTAGCGGACATGGATGAGGCACAGTCGTTTAAGAAGCTTGTGAAGGAGTCTTTTTTGGTTATGGAGTCCACGGACGTGTCGAATTATATCCCATGGTTAAAATGGATCGTTGGGAACGAGATGGAGAAGAAAATGGCAGCGTTGGGAAAAAGAAGAGAAGAGTTTATGCAAAGCTTGATAGATGAGAATAGAAGAAATAGGATCATGGAAAAAGATGACACTAAAAACCATAACTTCATTGAAGTTTTGTTGAAGTTGCAAGAATCACAACCTGAATACTACAAAGATGAAATTATCAAAGGACTAATGCAGGTAAATTATATCGTTTGATTTATAGTTTATTGATATAATCATAAATGCTATAAAACAATTAAACTCATCCTAAAAATTGTTTACACCGGAATCTAACTCAACATACATCCTCTTAGTTAATTTATATATAAATCACTAGCATTCTTTTAAAACTTCATCCGTGACTCGCAATCCTTATGCCTTACCTTGTTGCTAATGTCGCAATATTGTGCAAGGTACCCTTCTAGTTTTAGTAAGCGAGTCAGGTTGAATAAATTATATAACCATATAGATGTTGTAGGTCTCTTGGTGTAGGGTTATTTCCCAGTTGAACTTCTTTGCAGCTTCATTGGTGTATGTTTCACCGGCCCCTTGCTAGTTTATAATACAATTTATGCCGTTCAAAAAAATATAAAAAAAACAAAAAAACCATATAAGAGCGGCTGATATTTTTTCTTCAAAGCATTATCGGCATAATTACGTTATATTATTAACATTATTTACATGACAACCAAATATAGTTAGTGTAGTAGTGAGAGCCCACTCTCGTACTCTTACAGGAGGAAACCAGCATGGGGAGACTCGAACTCGAGACATCTCGCATAGGGAAGAGCCCCCAGACAAACTCTACTAGGCAGACATTGGCTAATATTCTTTCATTATTATTATTAGTAGTAGTATCATTATTCATGTTATTTGGGATGTTGAAAGTCTTATCTAAAAGTATCAAAGACCTAGTCAATGTTAGATGCATGATCATGAAGTTTCAACACCAATCTGGGATATGATCGAAAGATATAATATACAAACGATGAGGTTGCTCAAGTTTTGGGGAATCCTTTAGTAAACCATGAGATATATAAAACTTTTAAGGAATCCCTTGACCAGACAATAAAAAATATAAAATTGAGGAATTATTGCCAACAAATAAGTTTTCGAAGCCAATCGAGTTTTTATTTGAATGGTTGAAGTCAAAAGAGTGTATTTGATGGCCAAATCTATGGAGTAATTGGTAAGGCTAGCAGCCGATACAAAAGTCAATGGAGTAAATATGGAACGTTAGTTCAAGACTCCGCAAATCAAGCTAGGTTCAAATCCATGTAATTTACTAGCTAGTTTCCTATGTATGGCAGGTACTATTGTCAGGTGGAAGCGATACGTCGAGTGCAGCAATGGAATGGACATTATCACTTTTATTAAACAACCCCGAAGCTTTAAAGAAAGCACAGGAGGAGATGGATAGGTATATAGGGGATGAAGATCGTCTTATTAATGAATCAGATTTATCGAAGCTTCCTTATCTAAAATGCATAATAAACGAAAGTATGCGGATGCATCCTCCTGGTCCACTCGTGTTCCATGCGGCTGAAAAGGATTGTACAGTGGGAGGGTACCACATCCCTGGTGGCACAATACTTTTAATGAACTTTTGGGCCATGCAAAACGATCCCAAAAATTGGGAAGAGCCTGAAAAGTTTAAACCAGAAAGATTTGTCGGCTTGGAAGGTTCAAAAAATGTGTATAATCTACTGCCATTTGGGGCTGGAAGGAGGAGTTGTCCAGCAGAAAACTTGGCCTTGAAAGTGGTCGGGTTAGCAGTGGGTACTCTTATTCAATGTTTTGAATGGGAAAGAACAAGCAACGACATGATCGATATGAGTCTAGGAAAGGGATTGACCATGACGAGAGCAAAACCATTGTCAGCAAAGTGTCAACCTCGGGGGAAAATGTCCAATCTGCTATCTCAATTGTGAAAGAAAACGTTAACCGTTATTTACTGTGGAAAAGTGTTTGCAACAATAATAAAATGAGAGTGTCAAATGTATAAATTATAATGAATATTTACAAAATTAAATAAACGAAAGAAAACAAGTACGTGCGCTAGTTGCCATGATGTTAAATTGTTAATTAAGTGAGAAAAATTCATTTGCTTACTTTTATTTTTGTGCTTATTGAGGGACAAATTCCATCCATTTATTTAATTTGATCTAATGGTGGGGATTAAACATAAGATTTCATATGCTTAACTTTAATTCTCCCAACTATATAAAGCATTTTTTTCCTTTTTTTTTTCATTCGCTTCATTTTTTTTCACACAGTGTGTTTTCCTCCCGCTCTCATCCTTTCCCTCCAAAAAGTAGTTATTCCAATCAACTATTACCATTTGATCATCACCAGTTGGATCACCATCACCATTCCAATCTCCATCACCATTCCGATCAGCATCACCGTTCCGATCATCACCTCCCGATCATTATCATCCTTTTTTTATGTCTTCTTTTGATTTGAATGAACCGTTTGTTTCAGAAGCTGATTTGATTAATTTTGTTGCGGTTGATAATGTTATTGATCGGTTGTTAATTATGTGGATCAAGTTGTTTAACATTCCTTTTGATCAAGTTGCACACCAAGTGTTTGATGAAATGTGTGAGTGAAAAATATTTGATAATCTTGTGCCTGTAATTTTTCTTATTAATTAAGTTGTTAGTTGAATTTTTGTTTTTAACTGCATTGGAATGCTATTTTTATATCTGATTGCTGTTTTTGAATCTGCTCTCTATCATACGTACAGTATCACCAGTGATATCTGAAGTTGATGATATTATAATTTTGTTATCTTATGTGCTTCTCAAGATACAACCATTGGATGCAGTATAAGCTCTCATGTCTTGGCCAATGCTTATAGTGGTGGGCATGGAAGTTTGAATTATGGAAATAAATTAGCTAACCGGAGTTCAGGGCGTTCAGCTCCTGTCTGGCTTGAAACTAGAGATGCAGTCGGTAATGTTTTTCTTATGAAACTTAGTGCTTGTTAAGATAGGTTCTATTAATGTCTGAGGTGTATGAATGCTTTAACTTTGTCGAGATCACAGCAATTATGTATTCTGATATGCGTGGTGAAGCTCATGATCATGCAAGTTTACACAATTTATACTTTTTAACATTGGACTAAAATTTCTCTCAGATTTATTGTAACACCCCCAAAATCAGATCGCAGCGGTAATACATCTAGGGTGTTACTTAACTGGATCTTAACATAGGTAATAAAGAACGAATTTATCAAATTCGTTTTAAAAGCTTTATTTACTACTAGAATACGGAGCAACAACGACGAAAATTAGCGACCGAATTAGTCTGTCGCAAAAAAATGGTTCACAGTGACGAATTAGGGATAGATTAGCTACAAAATTGGCTTTGATAAATTAGCGACAAATTAGTGACAAATCAGTAACAAAAATAAAGACGAATTACGCGTCAGTCACAATTCTATCACTAAATGTAATCATATAGAGACGAAGTTAGCGACGAACTTAGGTTGGAACTACTAGCGACAGTGTTCTGACAACATAACGACGGATTTTTTTTAGCCGTCTCAAATATGTCGCTAATTTTTTTTCACTTAGCTATTGATCAGAGCATCCACTATGGATGTTTAAGAATAGGTCTAAACACTTATAAAAAGGTCTAAGAATTTTTATACTATAGTGAGGAACCATTTCAAGCATAGGTGGCATAAAAAGGTCTAGGATCTTGGAGGAGAGGTTAAAAAAATGTTTATTATTATTATTATTATTTTGATTTTTTTTAACTAAATAATAAATGACATTTAAATGTTGGAACATAATAAACCTTTAATAGGTTCATCTATAGTGGATGCCCTTAGCGATAGAGCAATAGGTTCATATAAGAGGTGACAATTATATAAACCTTTAATAGGTTCATCTATAGTGGATGCCCTTAGCGATAGACTTGTGTATATTTCATTGCGGCAACACAAATATTTAATCTAAAAGATAGGGGCGGAAATGAGGCTGCCCGGCTCGAGCTCGGCTCGTGAAAATTTTCAACAGCTCGAGCTCGACTAACTATTATAACGTGTTGAAGGAAATAAAGCTCAAAGGCTCGTCTAGGCTCGAGCTGGTTTATTTTTTTAAGCTCGTTTATAAATGGTTATATGTATATAATATGTATATATGTATATATTTTTAGGGCTCGTTTAGGTTCGTGTGCCTTATCGATCTTTATATATAAAGCTCAGGCACGAGCTCGATTATTAAACGAGCCTAGACTCGGGCTCGAACTCGTTTAGGTTACCGATCTTATCTCGATCTTTTTACGAGCGACTCGACTCGTTTCCACCCCTATTATTTGCTACCGAAAGAAAATGCTTTATCAATTCCTATGGGGCTTATTAGCTTTTATCTTTTAAAATTGATATTTTATATCTCTTTACCATATTAAATTACTGTAAAAAAAAATTAAACAACTAAACCATTAACAAATATAAAAAGAGGATAATATATAACTCACAAGATAGCTCAAATGAAACCAGGGGACACAAATAACCCACCCACAAACGATGTAGGCGGCACCAGTTAAACGATGTAGGAGGCAACAGTTACTTCCCGCCAACCAATGGATGTAGGAGACAACGGTTAACTTCTTTTATTTTGTCAAACAAATAACCCGCGAAACAAAAATTAGAGGTAATAGTTACATACTAATTTGGGTCAACAAAAGCTCAACTGTTATTAAAACCCAAACCCTAAACCAGCGAAACAAAAGTCATTATCAAAGACCAACAGTGGCCGGCTACTTGAATTTAGAATACAAACGGGCGACTTAATCAAATGCTAAATATAATATTGCAAAACTATTGCCAAGAGCTTACTATAAATACGTTACAATCTTGGAATCATATCTATACGAAAAGAAGCCAAAAACCTATCAAAATTATACGAATAGAAACTATGGAACTACTTTATGTATTTCTGTCCATCATTAGCATAATATGGATTTCTAAAACTTTGTTTAAGAAGAAAAATCTACCACCATCCCCATTCCCATGCTTACCAATAATTGGTCATCTTTACCTAGTTAAAAGCCCTCTTTACCGATCCTTAGGTAAAATCTCAGACCGTTATGGTCCGATGCTTAGGCTCCAGTTCGGCACCCGCCCTTTCTTCTTGGTTTCGTCCCCGGCTGCAATCGAGGAATGTCTAACCACCAACGACATTAATTTCGCTAACCGTCCTCATTTTCTAGCTGGAAAGTTTCTCGGGTATAACTATACTAGCCTTTTTTGGTCAGACTATGGTGATCACTGGCGTGGCCTCAGACGCATTGCCACCGTTGAGCTTTTGTCATCTCATAGGCTACAAACCCTTAATGCCATTCGTGCAGAGGAGGTGCAGCTCTTGGTTAAGAGAGTGTACCAGAGCGCGATGAAGGATGGGACAGTGGAGATGAAATCCATGTTTTTTGAACTCATGTTGAACGTACTAATGATGATGATTGCTGGAAAGAGGTACTATGGTGATTCCTTAGCGGACATGGATGAGGCACAGTCGTTTAAGAAGCTTGTGAAGGAGTCTTTTTTGGTTATGGAGTCCACGGACGTGTCGAATTATATCCCATGGTTAAAATGGATCGTTGGGAACGAGATGGAGAAGAAAATGGCAGCGTTGGGAAAAAGAAGAGAAGAGTTTATGCAAAGCTTGATAGATGAGAATAGAAGAAATAGGATCATGGAAAAAGATGACACTAAAAACCATAACTTCATTGAAGTTTTGTTGAAGTTGCAAGAATCACAACCTGAATACTACAAAGATGAAATTATCAAAGGACTAATGCAGGTAAATTATATCGTTTGATTTATAGTTTATTGATATAATCATAAATGCTATAAAACAATTAAACTCATCCTAAAAATTGTTTACACCGGAATCTAACTCAACATACATCCTCTTAGTTAATGAGAAAAGTTCTATACGAAACTAGATTTATCTAAAGTACAAATCAAACGATCTCATCCATCCATTCCTCTTTCATCCAACGGTGTATATTAATTACACAAAAAAAAAAAAAAAAAAAAAAAAAAAAAAAAACGGAGGGGCATTTTTGTCCATTCCTAAGCAAAAATAAGTCACACACTAATACTCACCCTCTCTTCATTTTACACACACTGACACTCTCTCTTCACACACACTCTCTCTTGACACACTAATACTCACCCTCTCTCTTCATTTTACCCCCAATTCAAACCGTAACCCTAAATCCGCCGTTATCCGTCATTAATCCGCCGTTGTCCGTCATTAATCCGCCGTTATATCTACCGTAAATCGTTATTCATCCATTTAAATGGATATACGTGGTGAAATAGCGCAGTCTAAGGATCGTTTATTGTCGGAATCCATTGATAATGTCCAATCCGGTATGTTTTTGTCTCATTTTTTTAAATCAGTTATTATTTTGAATTTTTTTTTATCGATTAGGGTTTTTTTTTTGAATTTATTAGCTTATTTTGTGGTTTTATTAGCTTTTTTGTTACTGAATGAGAGTTTGGATTAGTTTATGTTAGCGAGTAGATTAGATTTTAGGATTAGTTAATTTTTTTTGATGTAATGACTGTTTAGGATTAGCTTATTTTTGCTTATTTTTTGGTTTGTGATAAGCAAATGTGATAAGCAAATGTGATAAGCATAAGTAGATAAGCAAATGGGATTTTGCTTATCACTAAATAATCCTATGGGATTATCACTGAATCCCATGGGATTCACATAAGAATTAGTGGTTTGTGATGTATAAGTAGATTAGCGAGTACATTGTGTTTGAGTTGTTTGTTTTATGTATTCAGGTGTGTTTGGCTAAGATTATATAAGGTGTTGATTAACTTATTGGTGTTATGAAAATGTAGTAAGACGATGTGAGTGTTTGTTTTGAGATAGCTATTTATAAGCTTATTTAAGGGTTTTACGATGTCAAAACTGTGTTTTAAGGGTTCGCCTAGGAAAAAGTTTGCTATCGGAAAAAGTTTGGTATATCACTGAATCCCATGGGATTCACATAGAATTATAATTATGGCAAATATCAGTGTGTTTAAGAATAATCCTATGGGATTATCACTGAATCCCATGGGATTAACATATAATGAGTGTTTGTATTAGCTTTTAGGAATCAGATTTATAGTTTTCTGTTTTGTTTGTTAGTTTTAGTTCTTTGTGATTAATTAGATTTTGCTGTTGTTAATTGCTTATAACTAATATTATTCTTTTCATCTTATAATTTATGTAGGTAACGTATTGAACCCAACACCGTTGTCTAGGTTCGATCCCCAAGAACATTCGGGAAAGAAAACATTGCCGGTGAAGTAGCCTCGGTTCAATCCGTTTGATGCTAAAAAAAACAAATCGCCGTTAAAGAAAAAACCAACAGGTGATGTTAGTGAGGCTGCCCAACCAGTAGAGTTTGAGGTTAATGTTCAGGCGAAGGCGATTGTTGATAAGGGAAAGGAGAGTAGTGCTGTTATTGATTCAGTTGTTACTGATTTGCAGATGGAGAGTGAGAAGGAGATGGAGAAGGAGAAGGAGGAGAAGGAGAAGGAGAAGGAGAGTGAGGAGAATGTTATTGAGAAGGTGGTGGAGAGTGAGAATGAGGAGAGTGGGAAGTTGGTTACATATAAATCAAAAAAGGGTAAGAAGTCATCTGTTGTTAAGGATAAGTCAACGGATGTTGTTGTTGATAAGAAGCTTAAGATGAATGTTAAGGTGACGGAGCCGGTTAAGACCACTCCGAAGAAGAAGTCTGCTAAAGTAATATCAGAAGCTGCTGTTTTGAGATCCAAGAAGCCGGTTCAGGAGGAAACTCAAAAGAAACGGAAGTTAGTATTATCAAAAGTCAATGAGAGTTCAAAGAAACAGAAGCTCAAGGTTCCAAAAGGTACAAATATGTCTTTTTTTGTTTGATTGAATTGAGTATGCATATTTATTTAAGCTTATATAGCTTTTTTAGTTTTTCCTAGTTTAGTTTTTTCCTTCATTACTAGTCCCAAATCTCTGTTATCAAGTGGTTCATATTGAATCTCTGTTATCAAGTGGTTTATATTTGTTATCAAGTGGTTTATATTCATATGAATCCCATGGGATTCATTGTGAATCCCATGGGATTCATATTGAATCTCTTTGTTATCAGGTGGTTTATATTATGTTCTTTTTTTTTTTAATGTAGATGTTGATGAAAAGAAATCAAAGATTAATGCTGATGAAAAGAATAAATCAAAGAAAAAGAGGGGCGATTCTTCTATTTCTGATAAGGGGAAGAAGAAAGTTAAGGATGATTCTGTTAAAGAAGATGTTATTCCTGAGAATGTTATGAAGCAGTTGATGGAGATGCTGTTAAAGAATTCGTTGGTTAAAGTAGAATCTGATGAGCAGAATGAATTGAAGCCGAATAAGAAAGGCAAGAAGAAAGAAAAGGTGTTGACAGAAGAAGAAAAACAACATCAAGATTATCTTAAAAAAATTCCCATTCTTCAGGCTAGGTCAGCACCTACTGCCCTCCATACTGCCATCCATGGCATTAAAAATGTTGATATTCAAAAGTTTTTGGAGGAGATTGGGTTTAGTTCGTATTTCAAGTTTGATATCAACAAAATTCCGGCAAGGTTAGGTAGGTATGTTGTTGATAATTTTGATGCTGAGACTTGCCAGTTGAAGTTGGAAGGTGGCAAGTCAATTCAGGCCACTGTTAACAAAGTTCATGAGCTGCTGGGTATTCCGATTGGCGGCGAGTCTTTGTTATCCTTAGAAACCAGGCAAGTTGGAGATGATTTTGAGAAAGTTTGGTTTGGTCAATTTGAAACAAAATCTGCTAAGCAAATAAGAGTGAATGATATTGCTAGCAAGTTGATTGAGTCTAAGGAAGTTGACTTCCTTTTTAAAGTCAACTTTCTTACCTTGTTTACGAATACAATGGGTATGGTTGCTGGCTTGCAGGGGGAAATAAATCTTGATGTTGTTAAGCGTCTTCGTGAAGATACTGATATTCGTAGTATTGATTGGTGCGAGTATATCTTTCATTGTCTTAAACTCAGTAGAAAACCGACAACTCTTCAAAACAAATACACGGGGCCATATACCTTTCTTGCTGTAAGTTTTAAACATACAAGTTTTATATTAAAGTTGTGTGACATATTGTTGATATATTATGTTTATATCATGTTACTGTGAATCCCATAGATTAACTGTGAATCCCATGGGATTAGCTGTGACTCCCATGGGATTCATACAAAATCCCATGGGATTCATAAAAAATCCCATTGGATTAACTGTGAATCCCATGGGATTAACTGTGCATATTTGTTGTATCTTTCTTACATTTTTTCGTTCCTTGTTTTTTTGTTTACAGCTTTTGTATTTAGATTCTACCAAGTACAACAAGCTTTCTTATGTCCGCACACGTCCGGCCATCAAACATTGGTCCTCATTCTTAATGTCAAAAAGAGAGGACATGGAATTAAAAGAAGAGGTTATGGGGACGTTAGATGTTTATGATGAATCTGAGCTTCCTGATACGGAAGGTTTTGTTGCTGGTTGTTCTACCGATAGTTCTTGCAAGGAGGTTTGTTTAATTCCTTGTTTTATTTTCTTGTGATACTTCTTTATGTGTGAGCATGTTTAGGATCCCATGGGATTAATAAACAATCCCATGGGATTCATACACAATCCCATGGGATTCACAGTTAATCCGATGGGCTTATATGGGATTAACTGTGAATCCCATGGGATTAAATATGAATCCCATGGGATTCAATGTGCTTATCTCATTATGAATATTCCTATTTGTTTTCTCCAGGAATTGCTTAAAAAAATTGAAGAAAAGTTATCTATTTTAAGCAATGAAAGAATTGCTGTTGAAGAACTTTTTGTTATAGGCGGTGTAGAATTTCCTGCTGATCCAAAGCTCATTGAACTACATCAAAGGTATGTTCAGATTCTCGAGCATCCAGTCTCATTGGATGGTGAAGATCTTGATCGAGCTGATGATAATGGAGGTGCTGAGGGAGATGATGATATTGTAAATGATAAACGCCTATCCGGTACCGATCCTTAATTCCGATAGGCTGTTGTGGTTACCTTTTGTACTTGAAACTGTTGAATTTATGTAATAACTTTGTTAAATTTGTTAAATTTATAATTGTTGTAGTTCCCTTTTATTGGATCTCTTTCCAACATTGGTTAATTTATTGGATCTCTTTCACTTTTATTGGATCTCTTTTGTTGAATCCTATGGGATTTATCTGTGAATCCCATGGGATTCATCTGTTAATTCCATGTGATTCATTTGTCAATGCTATTAAGTTTTAGTTATTTCAACAGTGGTTGATCCATCTCAAATACAAGAATGTGATGATGGTAATGGGGATGATAAAGATGCTGGGAAGCGAGATGATGCAGTTCCTGTAAAGCAAGTTGTTGAACCTTTCTCTTTAACTCAATGGATTGAAAGCAATTTAGAGCTGATTGAAGAGTGGTTTAATTGTGTAGCTGCTGAGCTCTATTATGTAATATTCTTGTATAATATTAGTTTTTTAATTTAATTTCTTTATTTTTAATTAATTTTTTATTTTATTTTATACAGTTAATGTCGGTCGCTGAAGGTACTGTGGAGCCAATGGGTGATGTGAATCCAGGTGACATTACTCCTCAAAATATGGCTACTCGTGCTTCCAATGTAAGTTTGAGTCCTGAAAAGCGATTGGTTAAACCGTCTTCCTATTTATTGTCGCCATATATGAACAAGAAGACAAAGGTTCAACTTAAACTAACTAGGCCTGAGTTCGTTCTTGGGAATAGTGTTTTCGCGATGCAGGGTGAAAAGATGTAAGTTTGTGTTTTTTATATAAGTTTCATTGTTCTGATTCAATGTGAGGGATTGTCAGTGAATCCCATGGGATTGACAGTGAATCCCATGGGATTCACAGTCAATCCCATGGGATTGTATGTGAATCCCATGGGATTGTATGTGAATCCCATGGGATTCACAATTATATGATATTATTCTTAAATGATTCTTTTTCTTATATAGTTAAGTTTTTGATTTTTTTCTATTATAGGGAACCAGTTTTTGAAACACATTCTGGGGAGCCATTTTCTGTGCGTTTGACTATGGAGACATTAGCACCCGGTTTGGAGGTTGATGCTAACGTAATTGATTGTTTAGCTGCAATTCTGAATCATGAAAATCGTTCTAGAGGAGCTGGTTGTCCATCGCGACACTTTTTCCCAACTGGATGTATTGTAAGTAATTATTTTTTTATTTTGCTTAGTAAACTGTTTTCAATTCATATCGTAACATCATATTGTAAAATCGCATATACAGCCGATAACTATGTTTGATGGAACATTGGAGTCTGAGGATGATAAATTTCAAGAATTTGAAAAAGAACTTTTGGCTCATTTTAAAGATGATGTTGGTGGCATAGATCTCAAAGGCATTGAATTGGTAAAATTATATTTTTTTGTTTTAATTTTTTATTTTTGTTTTTAATTTTGTCATTTTTATTATGTTTTTTGTTTTTGTTTAAACAGGCATTTTTTCCTATTCGCAAATCGGGCCATTTCTATGTTGTTGTCTTCAGCCTTACTAAAAGGGTTACAACAATGACGATACTGGATAACAGCAATAGTGGAGCAACGTATGAGGAAAAGTATGAAGATTCATGTGAACTTCTTGTAAGTACTTTTATGATTCATTCTGAATCCCATTCTGAATCCCATGGGATTCAGTATGAATCCCATGGGATTCTGTATGAATCCCATGGGATTGACACATATGACACGTTACTATTATGATACTTTTATGATGAATCCCATGGGATTCATACAGAACTAT
This sequence comes from Artemisia tridentata subsp. tridentata, assembly GCA_021014915.2. NCBI lineage: Eukaryota > Viridiplantae > Streptophyta > Magnoliopsida > Asterales > Asteraceae > Artemisia > Artemisia tridentata. The sequence goes on along the minus strand of CP139504.1, from coordinate 438,556,730 downwards.
ATGAGATATTAGATGAATCTGTGATTTTCTCATAATTATAGTTATTTATGCTCTCTTTTTTTAATAATTTTTGTAGAAAACGTTATTTGCCCGTCATCTGGAGTTGTATGGACACAATAAACATGCTAGCATTCGTAAAGTCAAGCCAAGAATCGCAAGCCTCAAGTGGAAGACCAAGAACAACTTCAAGGATTGTGGTGTTTTCGGTATGTTACATATGGATAATTACACTGGTGAAGCTCCTGGAAAATGGGATTGTGGTTTGGTTGCTGAGTCTAAAGAGCAGTCTGACCAATTGAGGTTATTGAGATTCAAGTTTGCCACCAAGATATTGTTACACGAGATTAATGTTCATGCGGGTAAGATGTATGAATTAGCATTGGAGTTTGATAAACTTCCTGCTGGTGAAAAGCTGTCTATAATTTTTTCAGCAATTAGGAATAGGGATGAACGTGACCGGAAATTCTAGAACTTCATCTTTTGTTAATGGTAGAGACTATAACTGTTGAAGTAATTGGTTTACACAGATGGTTTACACAGAGTTTCTTTTATGCTATGATCAGATTTTTATGATATTTTGTATAGATTTTCTTGCTATTATCAGATTTTTATGATATTTTATTTACATTTATAAATTTTAAATGAAGTTATAAAATAATCCCATGGGATTCATTTGCTAATCCCATGGGATTCTTAACGAATGCCATGGGATTATTTATAAGTTCCTTGGGATACATTTATAAATTTATCTAGTACAGAATCCCATGGGATTCACACAGAATCCCATGGGATTCTTTATAAATCCCATGGGATTCTTTATAAGTTCCTTGGGATAAATTTATAAATTTATCTAGTACAGAATCCCATGGGATTCTTTATAAGTTCCTTGGGATAAATTTATAAATTTATCTTGTACAGAATCCCATGGGATTCACACAGAATCCCATGGGATTCACACAGAATCCCATGGGATTCTTTATAAATCCCATGGGATTTTTTATGAATCCCATGTGATTACTTATAAATTACTTGTGATGCATTTATAAATTCACATTTAAGAATCCCAAAGAATTCATTGATGAATCCATTAGGATTCATTTATTAATCCGGTAGGATTCATTCATTAATATTGAATCAAATGATTAATAATTAATCAAATGAGATTCGTCAATGAATCTCATAGGATTCAGTGTGAATCCCATGGGATTCTTCAAGCAATCAACAATCAACAATCAACAATCTTCAACACACACGCATAAATTTTAAATTTTAAATGAAGTTATAAAATAATCCCATGGGATTCATTTTCTAATCCCATGGGATTCTTATGAATATTCAATTAAAGAATAAAAATAAATAACAAATTTAGAAATTTCAATGATTTCTAGTTTAAACGAATTTCAAAGAATCCCATGGGATTAGGGAAATAATCCCATGGGATTCATTTGATAATCCCATGGGATTCTTATAAATATTCAATTAAAAAATAAGAATAACTCACAAATTCAGAAATTTCTTTTCAAATGATCTAAATATCCAATTAAAGAAGAAAATAACTAACAAATTTAGAAATTTCCTTTGCAAATCATCTAAATATTCAAGTAAAGAATAAAAAAGAACTAACATAAAACCAGAATATAATAAGTTTGTTCAAGATACTATTGGTTTCGGCTTTCGCCTTGCTTTTGGGTTATCCGGACAAGTTGTTTTTGTGTGCAAGTTGATCTTCACTCCACAATAGCCACAAACCTTCTCTTGTTTCTTTTTAACTCCAAGTGCTTTTTCTTTCTCACTCTTTCGCCTTTTATTGCGTTCCTTTTCTGTAATATTCCCTTTGTTGCCTACCTTTGTTGGATTGTTGACTATTCTTTCCTCAGGATTAGAAATTGCATAATGTTCACCAATCACATCTCCCGTTTTACTTGAAGGAGGATTTGGAACCTCAACCTCCACTTCTGTTTTCAAAGTCTTCAACTTTTCTACAAACTCACTCATCTTCTCTACATTATTGCTTAACCTGAATAAGCAATCGTCCACCACAGAAGTTGCTTCGTTTGTAAGTCTTTCAACTTCTACATTTTTTTCCCCATATCTGTTTCTTTTCCGTCTCAATTCAGGTGGTATTATATCCCTTGTCCAACGCCTCAAAATATATTGTTTTGGAATGACGTTAATATCACGGTTCTTGAAGACAAAGAATATATGTCGGCATAGAAAACCATATCGAGCAAAATGTCTACAACTGCATACCACCGACCCATCTTCTATTGTACGCAGTACCTGTTTTAAACAAAAAATAAAAAAAGAATTACTTTGAATTACTTTTTCCTTAAAATTCATACTGAAAACAATGGATTCATAACTAATCCCATGGGATTCACTGTCAATCCCATGGGATTCACTGTCAATCCCATGGGATTCACTGTGAATCCCATGGGATTCATTTCTCAATCCCATGGGATTTACATGTGTATATCATGGTTTTTATGCTGATAACAAGAGTCACTGTAACATTCATTCTCAAAACTAATCCTACGAGAGTGAATCTTATGGAATTCACTGTGAAAAATAAGAGAAGAATTACTTTGAATTACTTTTTTTTTTTTTTTTTTAATTCATACTAGATTTATAACTAATCCCATGGGATTCACTGTGAATCCCATGGGATTCACAGTGAATCCCATGGGATTCATGCTGAATAAAAAGCAACATACCTTATAGTCTATAAACTTTTTCTTCTCTTCACTATTGTCTTCCTCTGCTTGTTCTTTTGCAGCTTCCTTATTAGTTTTTCTATAAACCCATGGATTTTTGTCTCTTATAATTACAATCTCACAACCTTCTTCTATCTTTAAATCTTGAATCGTACAATTCCAGCATGTTCGTATATTTCAGTTTGAACTAGCAGAAATATCGTTCTAGTATACACTTTTGCTGCATGACGTTCAATCTCTAATTGTGTTAGACATTTTGGAGCCGCTTCAAATGTTTTAAAGTCCAAATGTTCTTGCCTATATCGTTGTCTTTCCATTGCTGATTCATAGGACATCATAAAACTAACTAGCGTTGCTCCTGGGCTTGTGAAACTTTTGAAGAACGAGTTTTCACTCTCAGATCTTGATGTGGTTCTCATCAAACCAAACAATGGCGAGTCGATGAAAAAAGCTGGAATCCACATTTCTCGTAGGTTAAACATCTTGGTCATCCATTTGTGATTTTGCAAACCAAAATCCTCAATCAACTTAGCCCATTTCTCTTCAAATTCCAACGGTTCCATGTACATATTCCAAACAATCTTCTTAAAACGCTTCTTGAAATCTGTTTCTACATATATTTCTTTACAAATCTGTTTTGATATAGATAGTTTTAGAATCATGTTATCAGCATAAATAAGATGATTTACACATGTAAATCCCATGGGATTTACAAATGAATCCCATGGGATTCATCAGTCAATCCCATGGGATTCATCATGCAATCCCATGGGATTCATAGTTTCATACAGAATCCCATGGGATTCATAGTATCATATGTGATTAGAAACATTTTTTATAAGTTCGATAAATTACCTTTGCTGGAATCTTCTGGTCAATATGCCACATGCAAAGTCTGTGCTTTGCTTTAGTGAAAACGGCTTCAATGGCTCTCTTCATTGCTCCATCTTGATCTGTTACTACCATTGTTGGTTCTTTTTTGAAAGCTGTCATAAATGCTTTTAGAAGCCAAGTGTATGACTCAGTGTCTTCATGTAATAGCATTCCCGATCCAAGTGTGACACACTTTTTGTGATTATCAACACCGGTGAATGGTACAAACACCATATTGTACCTAAAAATAACATAATCGTTAATTACACACACAATCTAAAAGGGTGAATCCCATGGGATATAATCTGTGAATCCCATAGGATTTCATGAGAATCCCATGGGATTGCATGATAATCCCATGGGATTTCATAAAGAATATCTTGTAATTAACATATAAAACTTACTTGTTACATCTGAATGTTGCATCAAATGATACTATGTCTCCAAACTCCTTATAATTGCATTTCGCAACTTCATCAGCCCAAAACAAAGCCACTAACTCACTCTCTTCTACCTTATACTAAAACGTAAAGTTTGGCACATATATCTTTCTGTTTTCCATTTTATTTATAAGCATTTGTGCGTCACTTTCCCCAATGAACATATTAACATCCCGCATTTCATTCTTAAAATCATCAACTGTTCCATGAACATACTCATACCCTCCCTTCATACTCGTTAACAAGTTATGAGCCCGTGTTGGACCAATCTTGTTCTTTGCAGCTTTAACAACGAACATTTTTTCTGCTTGTGTCATTCTTCTTTGCTTTTTTGTAAAATGTTTGTACTCTTTTGGTAGGAGCATATGGTTGTGTTTTGCAATAAACTTAACAATCTGGTATTTTTGAGAAACAACATCCAATTCTAACCTTATACGAGCTCTACAACCCGTAATATAAAAAAAATATTTTAAAAACATGTTATTCAAAAACAAATCCCATGGGATTCAGAAAGAATCCCATGGGATTCACAAAGAATCCCATGGGATTCACAAAGTATCCAATGGGATTCAGAAAGAAACTCATAAATATATTAGAGTGCTTTACTACCTGTTACATGCATCATTGTATTTCTTTTTTGTTTGTTACTGTCTTTAGCATCCAAAGTGTCGATATTAATATGTCTTGGAGCTCCTTCTTTATTGCACATGATGTATTTGAGTTGTACCACTCCAGATTTTGTTAATTTTTGTCCTGCTTTTTTAATTTGAAAAGCTCCGGCTTCAGCGTAGTTACCATACATTTCTATAGCTTCATCTAGATTGTTATAGAATTTTCCCTCTTCTGGTATAGGAATTCTTTCTACATGAGGCTCCCAATATTCCGATCCGCCCGGTGTTTCGGTGTATTCATATAAAGTCGGTCTTGGTGATTTCATAGAATCTGTATATAAAAAGAAGAATCTAAAGGGATTAAGAATTCTGCAAACAATGAATCCCATGGGATTCATAAAGAATCCCATGGGATTCATAAAGAATCCCATGGGATTCATAAAGAATCCCATGGGATCTTAAAGAATCCCATGGGATTCTTAACGAATGCCATGGGATTCTTAACGAATGCCATGGGATTCTTTATAAGTTCCTTGTGATACATTTATAAATTTATCTTGTACAGAATCCCATGTGATTCACACAGAATCCCATGGGATTCACACACAATCCCATGTGATTATTTATAAATTACTTGTGATACATTTATAAATTCACATTTATGAATCCCAAAGAATTCATTGATGAATCCCATAGGATTCATTTATTAATCCCGTAGGATTCAGTATGAATCCCATGGGATTTATATTTCTCTTAAATCATTAAACAAAAAAATTAGATTCTGAAAGGATTCACCATGAACTTCTTTAGCAGTAGCATCTTCATCTGGTAAATCACCTTCTGTAATCAAATCATCTTCTGACGTGTTTATTCCGATCTGATTTCCGATCTGATCTTCCGGCTGGGTTGATGATGATTCCGATCTGATTTCCGGCGGCGGCGGTGGTGTTTTTGATGAATTCGTTATTCCGATGATTTCCGATTGGTTTGTTGATGATTCCGATCTGATAATATCTGTTTCCGGCTGTGTTGATCATGATTCCGATCTGATTTCAGGCGGCGGCGGTGGTGTTGTTGATGAATCCGTCGGATTCATGATTAATCCGGCGAGATTCATGATTTCCCGGCGTGATATGGCGTGATTTCTGGCAATTTTTGAGATATGGCGTGAGATATGATGAGAGACGATTATGATTTTTGTGCAGTTTTTTTTTGTTTTTATTAAGTTTTGTGATTTTACTATCTTGCCCTTGTTTGTATATTTTGGTTTCATCTAAGCCATTAGATGGAGGGGGATTGGATGGTTGGGATTTGATTAGATGTACTTTAGATACTAGTTGTGTTTGATAGATCTCACCTCCTTAGTTAATTTATATATAAATCACTAGCATTCTTTTAAAACTTCATCCGTGACTCGCAATCCTTATGCCTTACCTTGTTGCTAATGTCGCAATATTGTGCAAGGTACCCTTCTAGTTTTAGTAAGCGAGTCAGGTTGAATAAATTATATAACCATATAGATGTTGTAGGTCTCTTGGTGTAGGGTTATTTCCCAGTTGAACTTCTTTGCAGCTTCATTGGTGTATGTTTCACCGGCCCCTTGCTAGTTTAAATACAATTTATGCCGTTCAAAAAAATATAAAAAAAACAAAAAAACCATATAAGAGCGGCTGATATTTTTTCTTCAAAGCATTATCGGCATAATTACGTTATATTATTAACATTATTTACATGACAACCAAATATAGTTAGTGTAGTAGTGAGAGCCCACTCTCGTACTCTTACAGGAGGAAACCAGCATGGGGAGACTCGAACTCGAGACCTCTCGCATAGGGAAGAGCCCCCAGACCAACTCTACTAGGCAGACATTGGCTAATATTCTTTCATTATTATTATTAGTAGTAGTATCATTATTCATGTTATTTGGGATGTTGAAAGTCTTATCTAAAAGTATCAAAGACCTAGTCAATGTTAGATGCATGATCATGAAGTTTCAACACCAATCTGGGATATGATCGAAAGATATAATATACAAACGATGAGGTTGCTCAAGTTTTGGGGAATCCTTTAGTAAACCATGAGATATATAAAACTTTTAAGGAATCCATTGACCAGACAATAAAAAATATAAAATTGAGGAATTATTGCCAACAAATAAGTTTTCGAAGTCAATCGAGTTTTTATTTGAATGGTTGAAGTCAAAAGAGTGTATTTGATGGCCAAATCTATGGAGTAATTGGTAAGGCTAGCAGCCGATACAAAAGTCAATGGAGTAAATATGGAACGTTAGTTCAAGACTCCGCAAATCAAGCTAGGTTCAAATCCATGTAATTTACTAGCTAGTTTCCTATGTATGGCAGGTACTATTGTCAGGTGGAAGCGATACGTCGAGTGCAGCAATGGAATGGACATTATCACTTTTATTAAACAACCCCGAAGCTTTAAAGAAAGCACAGGAGGAGATGGATAGGTATATAGGGGATGAAGATCGTCTTATTAATGAATCAGATTTATCGAAGCTTCCTTATCTAAAATGCATAATAAACGAAAGTATGCGGATGCATCCTCCTGGTCCACTCGTGTTCCATGCGGCTGAAAAGGATTGTACAGTGGGAGGGTACCACATCCCTGGTGGCACAATACTTTTAATGAACTTTTGGGCCATGCAAAACGATCCCAAAAATTGGGAAGAGCCTGAAAAGTTTAAACCAGAAAGATTTGTCGGCTTGGAAGGTTCAAAAAATGTGTATAATCTACTGCCATTTGGGGCTGGAAGGAGGAGTTGTCCAGCAGAAAACTTGGCCTTGAAAGTGGTCGGGTTAGCAGTGGGTACTCTTATTCAATGTTTTGAATGGGAAAGAACAAGCAACGACATGATCGATATGAGTCTAGGAAAGGGATTGACCATGACGAGAGCAAAACCATTGTCAGCAAAGTGTCAACCTCGGGGGAAAATGTCCAATCTGCAATCTCAATTGTGAAAGAAAACGTTAACCGTTATTTACTGTGGAAAAGTGTTTGCAACAATAATAAAATGAGAGTGTCAAATGTATAAATTATAATGAATATTTACAAAATTAAATAAACGAAAGAAAACAAGTACGTGCGCTAGTTGCCATGATGTTAAATTGTTAATTAAGTGAGAAAAATTCATTTGCTTACTTTTATTTTTGTGCTTATTGAGGGACAAATTCCATCCATTTATTTAATTTGATCTAATGGTGGGGATTAAACATAAGATTTAATATGCTTAACTTTAATTCTCCCAACTATATAAAGCCTTTTTTTCCTTTTTTTTTCATTCGCTTCATTTTTTTTCACACAGTGTGTTTTCCTCCCGCTCTCATCCTTTCCCTCCAAAAAGTAGTTATTCCAATCAACTATTACCATTTGATCATCACCAGTTGGATCACCATCACCATTCCAATCTCCATCACCATTCCGATCAGCATCACCGTTCCGATCATCACCTCCCGATCATTATCATCCTTTTTTTATGTCTTCTTTTGATTTGAATGAACCGTTTGTTTCAGAAGCTGATTTGATTAATTTTGTTGCGGTTGATAATGTTATTGATCGGTTGTTAATTATGTGGATCAAGTTGTTTAACATTCCTTTTGATCAAGTTGCACACCAAGTGTTTGATGAAATGTGTGAGTGAAAAATATTTGATAATCTTGTGCCTGTAATTTTTCTTATTAATTAAGTTGTTAGTTGAATTTTTGTTTTTAACTGCATTGGAATGCTATTTTTATATCTGATTGCTGTTTTTGAATCTGCTCTCTATCATACGTACAGTATCACCAGTGATATCTGAAGTTGATGATATTATAATTTTGTTATCTTATGTGCTTCTCAAGATACAACCATTGGATGCAGTATAAGCTCTCATGTCTTGGCCAATGCTTATAGTGGTGGGCATGGAAGTTTGAATTATGGAAATAAATTAGCTAACCGGAGTTCGGGGCGTTCAGCTCCTGTCTGGCTTGAAACTAGAGATGCAGTCGGTAATGTTTTTCTTATGAAACTTAGTGCTTGTTAAGATAGGTTCTATTAATGTCTGAGGTGTATGAATGCTTTAACTTTGTCGAGATCACAGCAATTATGTATTCTGATATGCGTGGTGAAGCTCATGATCATGCAAGTTTACACAATTTATACTTTTTAACATTGGACTAAAATTTCTCTCAGATTTATTGTAACACCCCCAAAATCAGATCGCAGCGGTAATACATCTAGGGTGTTACTTAACTGGATCTTAACATAAGTAATAAAGAACGAATTTATCAAATTCGTTTTAAAAGCTTTATTTACTACTAGAATACGGAGCAACAACGACGAAAATTAGCGACCGAATTAGTCTGTCGCAAAAAAATGGTTCACAGTGACGAATTAGGGATAGATTAGCTACAAAATTGGCTTTGATAAATTAGCGACAAATTAGTGACAAATCAGTAACAAAAATAAAGACGAATTACGCGTCAGTCACAATTCTATCACTTAATGTAATCATATAGAGACGAAGTTAGCGACGAACTTAGGTTGGAACTACTAGCGACAGTGTTCTGACAACATAACGACGGATTTTTTTTAGCCGTCTCAAATATGTCGCTAATTTTTTTTCACTTAGCTATTGATCAGAGCATCCACTATGGATGTTTAAGAATAGGTCTAAACACTTATAAAAAGGTCTAAGAATTTTTATACTATAGTGAGGAACCATTTCAAGCATAGGTGGCATAAAAAGGTCTAGGATCTTGGAGGAGAGGTTAAAAAAATGTTTATTATTATTATTATTATTTTGATTTTTTTTTAACTAAATAATAAATGACATTTAAATGTTGGAACATAATAAACCTTTAATAGGTTCATCTATAGTGGATGCCCTTAGCGATAGAGCAATAGGTTCATAATATGAAATGTTTTTAGAATTAATGACATTATAAGAGGTGACAATTATATAAACCTTTAATAGGTTCATCTATAGTGGATGCCCTTAGCGATAGACTTGTGTATATTTCATTGCGGCAACACAAATATTTAAACTAAAAGATAGGGGCGGAAATGAGGCAAGCCGAGCCCGAGCCTGCCAAAGCTCGAGCTCGGCTAGTGAAAATTTTCAACAGCTCGAGCTCGACTGTTAGCCTTAAAGTTTGTCATATTTGGGAATTGCACTTCATTCTTTATACAAGGACTAGTTTAGACATTTAGGCTAAGTTAGTCATTGTATTCTTTGTATAAATACCCTCCTATGTCAATACTAGGAGGGTTGAGGATTCATTTGTATCAAAGGGGTGTGTGTGTTTTCTCTAGCTTCTCTCTAGAAAAACATACACACCCCGCCAGTCAATAAACCGAAAATTCAAAGTTTAATCTTATGTTCGTGTTTATCATGTTTCCTCCACCTCCAAACGTGATTCTTGGTCGTAATAAGTGGTATCAAGAGCTAACCGGGGGCGAATCGTGGTGTGTTTGAGGTAAAATATGTGATTTTTGGTGTGTTCTATCTTGTTTGTGTTCGATTTATGTTTAAATGAACCCAACAGTTGCGTTTTTATCATCAAAAACGTGAGCTTTTGTGGTTTTTTTCTGGATTCGTACGCAAATTTAAAGATTTATAGAGTTGGGTTGTGAAGGTTTGCTAGTTTTCACTCATATTTTGGTTTGGATGATCAAAATTTTTGTGTTTGTTCTTGGTCTCTAGATCGAATATCATCAAGAAATCTTGGATAAGATTTGTTTTTGGATTATAATTGATTATTTTAGTCCTTGAATTATTGATGTGTAAGACAAGTGGGTGAAAAGTTGTCTGTGAAAGCGTGGGCTTCTAAGAAAAAGGACATAAAGTGGTGAAAAGCAGACTTTCGAAATTCAGAAAGTCAACAAAAGTTTCGAAATTGCCATTATTCTCGCAATTGCTATTTCTCTCGAAATTGCAACATTCTTCGCAATTGAAGCTGCTTCTCGCAAATCAGAAAATATCGCATTCTTGTATAAGATTGTGATAGGTGCTCTTTCGAAATTGATTTCGGAATTCATCTCGGAATTGGTTTCGGAATTGGGTCTTTATCGCAATTGGTTTCGCAATTGCTTCTCGCAATTGGTCTCGCAATTGGTCTCGCAATTGCTTCTCGCAATTGGTCTCGCAATTGCTTTTCGCAATTGGTCTCGCAATTGGAGCTGATTTCGCAATTCACCATCTTCTCGCAATTCAAATTCTGGTTCAATTTGAGGAATGACTTAACGGTCAGTTTTTACGCGAGATTCAAATTCTGGTTCAAGAGTGAAAATTTTGGCCCAAAATTCAAATTTTTTGGCCAAAATTCGAATTTTTCGGGGAATTTTCGGCGTAAAAATTTCTTAAACTCAAATTTTTCCAGCATCATTAGAATGTCATTTTATGGCATATTTCACATCAAAATCACAAATGAAATTATCGGACTGCACCTTCAACATCACCACGTATAGCCGAAAAGATCCTGATCAAGATTCACAATCAGATGACAATGGTCAAATTATCAGCTGTGGCTACAAGGATGATGATTCATTATTATTTATTTGAAGTTGAAGTGGAATATCTCGGGTACGTGTACTTAGTATCTTGAAGATATCGGGGTTGGTTGGATGCATGATTCTTCGAGATCCTTGTTTGGGCACTCATGGGAATAGTGATTAAGTCTTGGGTTATCTAGTTTTCATAGGTCAAGGGGAGGATGGACGAAGACCTAGTTAACTATCACTTAAAGGAGATACGTTGTAGTACTCAGTGTCACACAAAGATGTGGATAATTCAAGAGATGTTCATATACAGTTAAGGAAGGATGGATGGGTATATGAAACGACCTATGCTTTAAGGAGTTACATTGTAGTGCTCAGTATAGGTTCTTAGTCACACTATCGTGCAAGTTTAAGTCACAAGTTTGGGTTATTCTACTTCAGTCTCAAGTTCGTCATAGTGGGTTTTCTCCATCAGTAGTCACTACATGAAGCCGTTGTTTTTGATACAGGAGGTTAGACTGGGCGTATCGACATCTTCTCACGGACTAATATGATTCCTGATAAAGGGCTTCCAGTTTGTATTTCACGTACACAACATTATGCTGATTCCGATGAATCGTAACCAGCAGGGGAGAGAAATGTACGGGCTGATCTCTCATGGGAAAAATAACTGGGATGCATTTGGTGAGATGAAGATGTTGATACTTCATTCCCCCGAACTGATTCAGGGCACTCAAGGCACTCATTAAATGAGGTTGTCAGTTTGGGGGAGAGCACTAATTAGGGGAGAGCACGGGAAGAGCACTCAGGGTACTCTAAATTAAACCCTAATTAGAATTGCTCACATGGTTCTTCTGCAAGTAAAGAAATGAATGCTGAGAAGATTCTCCAAGCTGAACGAAGTAATGACGTTTGAAGACTATTCTCTGTGCTTATGGTTTATATTTTACTTGTAGGGAACATTGTAAGCAATTCCCATATGACTTCACTTTGGGGAGAGATTGTTAGCCTTAAAGTTTCTCATATTTGGGAATTGCACTTCATTCTTTATACAAGGACTAGTTTAGACATTTAGGCTAAGTTAGTCATTGTATTATTTGTATAAATACCCTCCTATGTCAATACTAGGAGGGTTGAGGATTCATTTGTATCAAAGGGGTGTGTGTGTTTTCTCTAGCTTCTCTCTAGAAAAACATACACACCCCGCCAGTCAATAAACCGAAAATTCAAAGTTTAATCTTATGTTCGTGTTTATCATGTTTCCTCCACCTCCAAACGTGATTCTTGGTCGTAATATCGACTAACTATTATAACGTGTTGAAGGAAATGAAGCTCAAAGGCTCTTTAATCACACTAAGCTCGAGCTCGTTTTTTTTTTTAAGCTCATTTATAAATGGTTATATGTATATAATATGTATATACGTATATATTTTTAGGGCTCGTTTAGGTTCGTGAGCCTTATTGATCTTTATATATAAAGCTCGGGCTCGAGATCGATTATTAAACGAGCCTAGACTCGGGCTCGAACTTGTTTAGGTTACCGATCTGATCTCGATCTTTTTACGAGCGACTCAACTCGTTTCCACCCCTATTATTTGCTACCGAAAGAAAATGCTTTATCAATTCCTATGGGGCTTATTAGCTTTTATCTTTTAAAATTGATATTTTATATCTCTTTACCATATTAAATTACTGTAAAAAAAAATAGACAACTAAACCATTATCAAATATAAAAAGAGGATAATATATAACTCACAAGACAGCTCAAATGAAACCAGGGGACACAAATAACCCACCCACAAACGATGTAGGCGGCAACAGTTAAACGATGTAGGAGGCAACAGTTACTTCCCGCCAACCAATGGATGTAGGAGACAACGGTTAACTTCTTTGATTTTGTCAAACAAATAATCTGCGAAACAAAAATTGGAGGTAATAGTTACATACTAATTTGGGTCAACAAAAGCTCAACTGTTATGTTAATACATTCTCCCGTTAAAGAAAATTTACATTCTCTCGTTTCAATTAATTGTCGGTTAATCACATTGAATTATGTTAGCTCTTTATTTGAGGATAAGTTCTAATTCCTTCTCAAACTTGTACAACATTACCAAACTTTTTTTTTTTTTTTTTTTTTTTTTAACCTGGGTTCCGACTCGACATTGCGGGCCGACTAATCCCAGGGCGACTACCAAACATTGAAATTGAATATAACTATAAGAGCTTCTCGAAAAATCAATTGTAAAGTCATCAGTTTTGGGATTTCTTCAGGATTTCTAAGTAGTAGTTTTGCAATTGTTTGTTGAAATAGGACTGCAATATGAAATCACATTGCTTCATGTTCACACCTCGTATAATAATAATAATCCATTTTGTATAAATGATTGGTTTGTTATAAACGTAATCACGCAACAATAGTTATCGAGTACAAGTGCTTAAGGACATTTTTATTATGTTATTTTACAACAGTTAGTAAATCTTCATCACTTATTCATTTTAAGTTTCATCAACAAGTATTTTTCATCATCCCAGCTCACCATTTTTCATGTATTTTTCATCACTTGATCAATGGATTTTTGTTCATGAAATTCACAAGCTTTCAGTGAAGTAATATTTGGCGTTGTATTTGGTTGCATTTTCTAAAAAAGATAAGATTATTTAATACAACTCCATGAAACCTGAGAGAATTAAGTGAATGTAAATTAATAAGAGTTATATGTGTAAGCTAAACAACACATATACTGTAACTCGATCTATGTATCAAATTGCAACCAAAGAGACATCTTAAATATATGATGATCATGTTTCACCATAGGAAATTAGCATACCCCGACTAAAGGCTTTGTAACTACCTCTTTAACGCGCTTCTGTGATGCAATTTTACTACGGATCCCATCAAAATCAAATGTATACACCGCCAAGCCGCAACGCGGCCGGCCGCTACCATTCTTGTTTCATTCTATTTACCTTTAAACGGTCATGTAGTCACATCTGGATCACACCTTATTAATAACCTAAACCAACAAGAAGAAGGGCCTAATGGGCTAACTAAGCACCCAAGAGGCCCAATTTATTTCACCATATCTTCCCCCAAAATTAACAAATTCATCATCTATCTCTATATAATAAACTAGCCTATAAACCCGTGATAAATCACGGGCAGCTTATAACAGTTAGAAAATATAACCTTAAAAGGTAAAAAGCCAAAAAAAAACTAACTAATATTAACTCTCAAACAATATTGTTCATTTCCTTAATAAAAATGAAAAGTAAAAAGAACATAGAATTTGTTAAAAATAACAAAGAAGAATAAACCAAGAATCTCCAAAACTGGATAATGTTAAACTTAAGTACATATAACTATATAAGATAGGTAAAAATAAGAAAGAAGAATAAAGCATTTTAACTAATGGCGGATCAAATCTTTTGCAACACTTCATGAAACTTTACCATCCTTGTCGTATATCAAAACCTTCAATCCTTTCCTACTTTTTACTCTAGACACAGCGACGTAAAGCTGACGATGTGTAAAGATTGGCTTAGGCAATGATCTACTCTCACAAACTATACAAAAGAAAAAAAATTGTCCTTGGGTTATGCACATTTACAAATGTTATTTATACTTTGTATTTTTTATTTTATAAGATGGATTTTATATAATGCAGGATCACCGATGTAAATACACAATTTGATGTGCGAGTTTTCGTTTGTTGTTTTTTGATTAAAATTTTTAACTTTATGTATTTGAAGTGTTTATTTCAAATGTCTTATAAGCCACCCGTGATTTATCACGGGTCAGATAAACACGATGTACATTCTTTTCAAAACCGGTAAAATATATTTAAATTTGAATAAAAGGTTTATGGTTTTATTTCTCGAGACAAATATATAGAAGAAGAATAATCATAGATAATCAAAGGAACTATAGCTTTCGTGTTTATCAATAACAATATTGATACCAACAAAGTTTGGGTATATCCCAGAATGAAAATTGTAGCAATTGCAGTAAAACCATAATATGTTTATAGGAGACATCAATTATAGAATACAAAAAAGTGTATGTAAGTTTCTTACTACATTAATGAATTAATCAATGAAATATATTTCAATGCCCTTATTATATAGATTCAGTCCTTCTCTATTTGTGTCACATACAGCAATGGCAACACTTTTGCTTGGATGTTCTATTCTTCATGACTGCATGAGTTGTTTTAGCTTCTTCTTGTGGCCCATCTTTCTTTGGAGATTTTCATTCTTTATTTCTCTATTCTTATCCTGTACCAATAAAGATAAGTATAATGAGTCACAAAGACATTTTCCATATAAGCTATATTACACGAAGACATTTTATAGACTATGTCAAAATATATCTTCTATTTGTTTATATAAGGGTTAAGTACATCTAAATGTAAATCACTTGTCTAATTTTTGTCTAGAACTCGGCAACCAATTTTATTTTCACCCATATTAGGCTCAAAACTTTAAAAAGTTGGGCTAATCTTCCAGATTGTCGGTTCTTAGGTGCCACACGAGAGAAAAAAAAAAAGGTCAATCTAGTCAAGGTTATCAACACGTCATAATGTTGGCATTATTATGATCATGTTATCAAATTTATGCCTTGCGGCACCTAAGTGCATCAATTTAAACTAATTAGCATTATGAATTTAAGACATAATTATGGCTTCTTGCATCTGATGATACCCTCAACCAAAATTGATACGGCTTGATGCATACCCTCAACCAACTTATGTCTTATATAGGTAACACCTAAAGAACATTTCTAGAATTCCAATGAATATGAAATTCTTAATGATAAGGATAACATTAAAGTTAGTGGTCATAATGTCTTCTATCAAGATTTGGAAAGTTTTTAACTCATGCCTTATACTCCGTAATAGATAAGCCTAAAGTTGGCTACTTGGCTACCCATAAGCAATAACCCCTATTTTTGAGTACTGGAATCTTTGAAACCTCCTAAGAACAGTATGGTGCCTTACTAATCACACAAGAGGACTAAAAATATCGATTGAACTTTTAGACCGATTAAACTAATTAGCACTATAATCTCGAGACATATTTAGGCTGGCCATAAAACTCAAACTCGTATTCAATTAATCAAATATAAAAGAAGTGTTAAGATATAGACAAACTTACTTGAGGTTGATCTCCTCTATGTTTCAAGTCTTTAACAAAAACAAAACCTTCAGTTAAGAGTGAGTTTTGCTTTACCTCTCACATTGAGGGTATCTCCAATAAGCCATTTTCCATGCCTAACATATGCTTCCTCCTACTTGACCACAGTAGAAAAACACATTACAGTATGTCTAAGACCATCATATAATCAACCCAACCCGCTGAAACCACCTGCTACCGCTGAAACCAACACGCTGAAAAACAGTAACCGTTAGTAAAAAAGACCCTAACCTCACACCATCGACTCTCAACACTCAGAAAAAGAATGGGAAAAAGGATCCCAGGAAACCTCACAGTCACACCCCAAGATTTTAACCCCCCAAACACCCACCCATCACTCAATGAAAAGATGAGACCTAGCAAATCTGTGACCAGTCAAATGACGTGGCAAATTTCAAAAAAAGCTTCTTTTATTATATATATATATAGATAGATTATACCATTGCGGCGGCATTGCTCTTCTTCTCCTTTCTAAAAAAAAAGTAGAAAAAGAAAAGGTCTTTCGTAAACGCAGTCTTAGGGGCGTTCAACTTAACTTACTTTTACCATTTGAAATTCGTAAAAGATACAAAGCAACATCCCATTAAGCTAATTTTTTTTTCCAGCTAATGAGCTTGTCAGCGAAAGAAATGAATGCATCACCTTTATCTGGGTTTAGTAAACCAATAGACCCTAAAATAAGCTAATCCAAACACACCATTAAGTAACAAAAAAAATTATTGCAAAACAAAATACATCTAATTGATGAACCACATATTTGCCTCAACCTACCAATACAATATCATCAGTAACTTTCATACAAACTAAGCATAAGAACCCGTGCGATAAAGCAAATCGATACACCGCAGTAGCAAATCTCTGACCATATAGACACGAAACTAAAGAACGCCCAACTATAAAGAAGATTGAGCGTACTAAAAACCTTTTGCTTAGAGAACTTGAAATATACATAAATAGCGTACCAAAAACCATAAATATAAGTCAACCGGAATGCACCATTTAGAAGAAAAAAATCCGCATCTAGAGTGGTTTGAATATAACTGCTTCTTTGTAACTTAAATATCCCAGTCTTATGCCAATCAATTTTCTCCAGAGGATCTCCTACATGTCATTTTAAAATAAGAGTATGAAATAGGAGTAATAGGCACAAAAATACGATGTTTGTAGGTACAACAACACATGCACAAGTCTGTTGTCATACACGCCGAATGAGCTTAGCCAGATAGCATCCATGAGCCGAATATCTCCAATCTACACATCAATGATGAAATTAGCAACACCCTAAGATTGTTACTGACTTGCTAACAATTGATATAAAAAATGTTGCTTTTACTGATACTTAACATGTTGTTTAAAAAATCAATTAAGAAACAATTTAGTAAAACCATAACCAATTTGTTCAATATCATGAATCATACCATAAATAAATTGTAAAAACAGTTTCCTGATGAATCATACCTCAATCAAATCGATGGTGAATCATAGCATAACCGATTTGTTCAATATCATGATACCTTCCGGTTGTAATTCTAAACTTTAAAAATACCTTGAGCGACATGCTTTGCATCTATAGTAGGTATTCAAGAAGACGTTGTTAAAGAAGAACACTAATTCACCTTCGTGATCGGATATTTTTCTTTTCCAAGATTTATAAGATATGTACGCTTTTTAAAATCTTTTCTCACTGGAAACATATCTGATCGAGTATATAAAATCTAATATGAATAATTAAGAAAAAGGTACCTTCTTGAGAAATTTTCATAACTTGAATATATACCAATTTGTAAAATCCCTAATTCTTTTTCTAGGGTTCTTATAAAACACAATTAATTTGAATATAATCAATGGAAAATATCTTATAACTTAATCGAAACCAAATAATTGCAATATGGAACTAATAATTTGAAACCATAACATTATAATTAAATCGGTACTTACCATGAATCACTGGCACACTGATGAGTAACAAAAATGATTTCTTCATACATTTTGAATTCGTATCTTTGAATTGGTGTTTTGATAATGGTGTTTTTGAATTCATAACTTATTTTTGGATGATTTTTTGAGCGTGTTTTGGAGTTGAAGGAAGGTGTTACAAATGATTTAATGTGTGAATTGAAACAGCCAATTTTGTTCGAATTGCAACAGGCAATTGAAACAGCGGTTGAATATAATTGAGGTGGCTTTATTGAGCAGGCATTAGCTGGCTTTTTTTTGCCATGCTGGCATTAGTGACGTAGCAAGTTTCAAAAAAAGTTTCTTTTATTATATATATAGATTCATTCCCCAAAATTATCCATCGATACTACAGGTCTAATTTGTTTGCGTTATTTTATATATCTATCTATCAATAAGTGATTTATTTTTGTAAGTTAGGTTAATCATAACTAATCACCTGTTTAGATTATAATTAAGTGTAACGAATTGCGTTTTAAATAGGTTAATAGCGTTAGGTTGTTAATTTGCGTTTATTAGGTTGTATGTCTTCACCTAACTGATTCAATTGTGGTACACGCTGACAGTTACCCGTAGCTGATGGACAGGAGTCAAGACCATTTGTAGCACGTATGGTATTTGACCTCGTGTTGTAATCTGTGACAATGCCTGCATAACGAAGTCGTATCAAACGTGGTGAATATATAAGAAATAGATACCGATATATAGACATCATGGTGTGTAGCAATGGCAATAAGAAGGTAAGGAAACCCAAAAAATAGGAGGAAAATTAACGAACCTCGTCTGACACGCCTAGTTTGACCTGATTGGGGTGTACGCTGAACATTACACAAAGCAAACGGAGAGGAATCAATGCCATAGGGAACACGTGTGGTGGCTGAGCCTCTGTAAGATACACAGCACAGAAGTAAGAAACACAATAATAAGCACCACATGTTATCAAAAACACATGTTCACTGACCTTGGACCGTAAGTAAGTCAATAAGCTCAAAAACATGTACGCCGTTGGAATTTGCAACTGGGTCTGTAATAGCAACTGCGTAATAAAAACGCATCAGACATATACAATACATGAAAAAACCGGATATACATGAAGACCACCAAAAAATACCTGAAGTGGGCCGCATATGAAATAGTTGGTCACCTAAAATCAAAAATACGAAGATGCAGTTGTTGACATATACAGGCAGGAAACTCAAATGGAAAACACCAATAAAGGAATAATGAAAGGCGTACATAAAGTAACAGCCGAGACCGAAGAAGACACGCTAAGAGGCTGGTACAGGTATCACCGAGCTTTCTCTTTCCCTTGTCAGTACTCTTCTGGATATCGACAACAAAACACACATAAAACCAAAAATTAAAACTTTACACAAAGAAAAAAAAACCTGTGATCGAAATCTAAGAGTGGCTTTCCTACTGTACAAAGAGTTTTCATCCCATACGCAAATTGGCTAACTAACTGTCTAAGACTCACCTTGCTGGGCAGCCGCCAGCCGATGATATCTTTGTCGATTGATCGGCCACTGTTTCAGGCGTTGGGGTTGAATGATGTGTACCTAAAACAACAACAGCGTTGGTGGTTTAATACGACTGAATACATATAGCAAAGTAACATACGGCGACTGGATAACGTATGTGTACGCACCTCACCTTTTGCGTGCAGCTGTTGTTGTATGCGGAGGTCTGTCGACCCCTCCTGAACCTGTTGTTGGCATTGTTCTGGTTCTCTTTGTGGGACGGCTCATTGGATGCCTAGCATGAGAATCAGGTTCGCCTAACATAACAATAATATAAGATGTCAAGTAATTTGAACTCATTTTTTTTTTTCGAACATTCAGTCGGGATATGACATCTGGGAAACCTTACTGAATAATAGTGAAGCCTTGCACGTTCCCTAGACAACGAGATGTTAACCATGGTGTAACACCCCCATTTTTAAAGAGTTTAACAGCGGAAGACTTAACGGGTATTACTCGTAGGATCATAGTTATAATCATAGAAAATGACTCAAAAGAGACGTTTTGTAAATCTCTGTCATTCATTTAGAAATTCAAGCACAAAAGGAGATTCCAACGTTTAACATTTCACCGAAGATATTTGTAATTTGTTATAAATGACAAAATTTATGTGACACCAAGACCACCCGCTACATGCCCACTCCGTGCCTTGAATGCTCCTTAATAAACCTGAGATAAACATGCTAAAAGTGTCAACACAAAGGTTGGTGAGTTCGTAGAGTTTATAAGTAAAACAGTTGATTTCAATTGTTTCGAGAGTGAGGTGATAAATTGTAATACCAATATTGCCCTAAGTCTCATGACATACAAACGTTAACAATATACCGCACAAACGACATGTATTATACCGCACAAACGATGTAATATACCGCACAAACGACATGTACTATATCGCACAAACGACATGTATTATACCGCACAAACAACATGTGTTTTACCGCAAAAACGACATGTATTATAATGGTAACTTAGGCAATATAAATCAGGTATAGCATATAGAAAATAGTACTTGTGGAAGTAAAAGTAAGTAGTTGAGCATGTATCTCCCCCAAAGAGTTTATAAAACAAGTATTAAAAGAGTAGGGGCTACGACTCACGGCTATCCGTGAGAGTTTAGAGTATGGAAGTAAATAAAAATAGTTGAGCATGTATCTCCCCCAAAAGTATAAAACATGTAATAAAAGAGTAGGGGCTACGACTCGCCTTGTGAGTAACTGGTAAGATGGAAATGAGATATCAAGTGCAATTACGAACACGGCTCCAAAACAGGACCTGGAATATAGTGAAGTCTAAGTATTTGGTGCTTGCGACTTAACATAACAATGTGTGTGAAAACGAGCAACTGATAGCGAACGTGTGGGTGATATGAGTTTGATATGCTTAAAATGTTTAAAGTTCAAAAAAATAATATTATATATAATATTATCTTGCTTTTATGTGTTTAGATTCAGTGAATATCGTTCCTTCGAAATTTAGTGGATGATAAGTTATGCTTAACATAACTGAATGGTGTTTTTCCTTGTGATATGACTTGTGAGTACTTGGCGTGTGAGTAAAATCATAATGTTACTGAATAACCCTTCAAGTTATGATAAATTTACATTTTAAACCTTAACAGTGAAATATACATTTTAGTCCTTGTACTTTGGTGAAATGACATTTTTGGCTCAAAGAATTAAAGTGTGTCAAGTTATCAATATTAGTTCTTCAAATGTTCACATTTCATGTTAAAATTATCAAAATAACCATTTTGATGTAAGTTTAGGAATTTTACACATTTAGTCCATTAACTTTATATTTTTACATTTTTAACCTATATACATTTCAAAATGACATTTCAAAACCCTTGGCTTATAAATATTTCATTTCTTTCCTTGAATTTCAGTTTTGACAGTTTTGGCAGTTTTGGTCCTTGTAGTTTAATAGTTTTGCAAAACTAGTCCTTTTTCAATTTAAATGTTAATTTCAAGTCCAAGTTCTTCTAAATTTTCACTTTTGACTCAAAATCATTTATAATATCAGTTTATACCATCAAAATTCTGTTTTCGCAGTTTTTACCCAAAAGTTTCAAAATTGACAGTTTTAGTCCCTCGAGTTTACACTTTTTGCATTTTTGGTCCAAAATACAAGTTTAGCTTAGGGTTTCATTTCTTAAAGCTTTTTATACTTCCAGTAGTTGTTTCATGCTTGTAAGAGCTTATTTTACAGCTTAACATTGTCACACCCCAAAAATGGCTCAGCGGAATGACATTTACGGGGTATGACTTCATAGTTAAGAACACAAGGTGTCACAATAGAGAAACACTAAATGCATACATACGATAGATAATAGTCACAAACTCCCACAAACGGGATAAATACAAAGTTCCAAAATAACATAAGTCTCAAGGTTACACAACACACTAATCAATCTCAGAATGCAATTCCACGAGATGTAATCCGGGAGGGTCTTGACTAAGTCTTGCTAAGTTAGGCCAATACTCAACCTCCTATGGTACCTTCAGTCTTAACACCTGAAAATGGATACTCGAAAACGTCAACATAATGTTGGTGAGCTCGTAGGTCTAAAAGTAAAACCGCTGAGCTGTGATAATATAGTGTAAGACAAAAGTGAGCATGATAACCAATTATAAGCACAAGCCAAACAAAAATAGTGTCGCGCCAACTGAACTTGCCACGAAGGTTGCACACATAAACATACACTGTGGGGAGCTACCCCGATAGATCTATCATATTGCTTCGGCTCTCAAAAGAGTTAACAGTTGCGCATTCATGTACACACAGTCAAAACATTTAGTAGCACATAATTGCATCAACACACATAATATCCAAAATCATGTAACAGTATAATCACAGCATGAAAAACAGTTAAAATGTCATTTGAGTACCATTTTCCCCCAAGGAAAAACATAATGAAAAAGGGGCTACGAGAACTCACCTCAGTGTAGTAGTCTGAAATGCAATAGAGTCAAATGGTAGGTAGTAGTTCTAACGCGTGACCTAGATTAGTATGGCATAATTTAGTTAACCGACTAAGTTCAAGACTCCACGAATTTAGTTCACAAGTTTTATGTTGTCGTTGCTGGTGTGGCAGCCTTTAAGTTTAAAAATGAGTTTATTAAATATTGTAAGTATTGGCTCATGGAAGTGGATATGTAAGAATCGCGAGAAAGTAGTAAGACGATTAAGTCTTTTGATTTGGCGATAACCGAAGGACTAAGTACGGAAAATAATCATATATATACATTAGACGAAATTGAGTTGTAAAAATTGTTGTTAAGGATTAGTTGCTATTTAATTTTTCTCACATCGTACATATACCTATGGCTTGAAGTAAATCTTCTTTTTCACAATATTCTTGTTTTACAAGATCGCGTCGTATTAATATTTTTATTCCGAAAATATGTAGTAATTTTTAAACTTTAGTTGCGTTACAATTTCTTTGTCGAGTTAATCTTATGTAAATGTCGCGTACACATTTTATAAAAGTTGTCGAGTTGTAATAGGTGTTATCTACATGTCGAGGAGGGGGGAGGAGGATGGGCTGCGGCCCATATCGAAACAGACCCACAATAGTTGGGCTGGAGCGGGTTGTATTGGGTTCGGCCCAACAGTCATTTTGACAACTAATTGGGCTTGATTATCTCTAAGAAGAGAAACATAAAAGGGACTTTGCGCCTTGGCCCAACTAGTGACAAAGAAAAAGAAAGAAGCAATAGATCCAGTAACAATAGGGAACGCAGGTATTGGAAGCAAAGTAGTGACACAATGAATTTGTGTGTCCAGTTGATTATTTAGGATTTACTCAACGCAAGTTTTTCTCTTATGATGGTTCGAATGAGACAGGAATTTACGGCCGTGATTTCTTGCTCTCGACTTAGTGTACAAGTCAACTTAAACACACCCATGGTGTTTTACAACCAAATGAAACAGGCACCCTTTTGGGGGTGGTATACACACAAGATAGTACACTCGAGACGTTGACTCAACACCCCGTTGTGGGTGTGTTCCCTTGGATCCATACCAAGGCAGTCAACCGGTTGTAAACTAACTTAATCCAAGTCACATTTAAGGGTCGAATGTGGTCGTGGTTACAACTTCAGTTTGATTTTAACATAACGCAATCACAAGCAAAACGAGTATACTACAACACGGTTGAACCTAGTTTAACACTTGCGACTACGATGACTCGCGACCTCAAAGCACACTCGAGTGGGTACTATCAAAGCATCGAACACTAATATAAGCCACTTTGAACATAACACGGGTTCTTGAGCGTCGACACAACTTATAACGAGGAGTTACTAGGTAGTATAAAACGGCAAAAGACAAGATTTTGAGGACCTAACTCTACTTGATTCCGACTTGGCATTTTCACAAACACCTTGCGGGCACCATTTTTAACACTACGGTTTGTCGAATTCGACTTCTAAACATAACCTCAAACTACATCACTTCACATTTTGAGCCAATTAACAAGTTTTAATTTAGTGTTATAATAATTTCTACCACACCATAACTAACATATAATTAGCTTTAAAAAAAGTTCAGTCGATTCACAACTTAGCGAAATCATAACAAAATGAAGAATACTAAAAATATTATAACAACAAGATTTGTTCACGGTTCAAATGAATAAATCAACAAGGGAGTTAAACCTTACAAAAGAACTAGTGTCGTTTACGAGAAGGTGTTTCGCTGAAAACGGAGTTACGGTTCAAAAGTTATGATCGTTTGAAGTTTCACAGAAGTACGAGGGCCAAAACTGCCAATTCTGGAAGTTCCCAAAGGCTGCTAGAAAGTACAAGGACTGAAAATGCAAATTCTGAAAACTGCTCAAAATCCTTTGTTGTCCGATATCGTGGAAGTAGTATCGTCCGATATCGCAGTTGATAAAAGATATCGGACAGAACTGCGATAAACCTGAAATGCGATAAGTCAGATCTGACGCCAATTGCGATAGTTATCGCAGTTTCAATTGCGATAAAAGTTGAAAATGCGATAAACGCTTTGAACAGCGATAAACCAATAGCGATACCTATCGCAATTCTAATACAAGAACTGCGATATCTGAATTGCGATAAGATCCGATTTAGACAACTGCGATAAGGACCTGAAATGCGATAAAACGCAGATATTTCTTCCAATTGCGATAAAACGCAGATCTTTTGTTGCAAGTGCGATAGTTTGTGCTTTTCCCACCTTTTTTGACTTTTAGAGAACCTTCCCACGTGAAACCTTACACCTTTTCACCAACTGTTGATATTCCTGACACCTTTTCACTTCTTGAGCCAATAAAATCACAGATATTACAATATAATATCAATAACACAAAAAGTGATTTTATTTCTTGAATCACTTCGATCCAAAGCAACTAAGAACACAAAAAATGTAATATTTTCCCAGCAAACAAGTGAGGAAAAATCACAAATTCACCAAACCAAGAATAAACACAACCTTATACAAGATTGTTACCATTCGATTTCCTTAAGACAAACCCACTTCGTGGCCTTTTTATGAACAAAAACCACGACAGTTGATTATTTTGCAAACAAACCGAACACTATTACCTTCTACCTTGTTGCTTGGCTCATGTATACCACTTGTAACACCACAAATCTCTTCTTTATCATACAAACTTGGCTGCTATGATGACACTCATAAACATATAAAGAACAATAAGAAATATGTATGGATCGTATGGTAGAATATTGGTCAAATGATTATTAACTTTGAAGGATAATAATACAAGAGACTTGAGAAAACTTGGCACACACACACACTCTTATCTTATCTTGAATGAGGCACCCCAAACTGTGAAGAGTGTGTGTGGTTTAAATGAAACACAGCCAACCAAATGGACCTTTGGTGGGCTTTAACTTTGGACTTGGAGTGGGCTTATGTTTGCACTACACAAATAACTAGTTTACAAATATAACTAATGCCATAAGCCCACTAAACACAATACATATTATACATGACAATTTAATTCGAGACTACAAATGACCATCACTTCCTAAATAGCATAAAATTAATGCTAACAGGTGTTGTTTTATATGTTTAGCGAATTTGGTTTTAATTTGGTGTTGTTGGCGAATTTGTTGTGTTGGCGAATTTTTTATTTTGGCGAAGTTGGATATAGTTTGGGTAAACTGCAGGTTTTATGTGCTGCATTTGGTAGGTTTTTGCAGCAATTTGCGGCAAAAAACCTGGAATTACCCATTTTGCATCAATTTGCTGCAAAATGGGTCAGAGTCTTTTGGCGGGGACATGTCCCCGCCAAAAGACAGAAGCAGATTTATATTTGCACCTTATTGGCGGGGACAAGTCCCCGTAGAAAGAATTTCGAACAACAGTAAAATGTACTTTCTGCGGGGACATGTCCCCGCCAAAATGAATAATTAAATTAAATAATAAGTTGATTAATTAATTGTATAGTTTTTGGCGGGACATGTCCCCGCCGAAAACCCTTGCCACGCTGGACAATCTTTGACCGGCTAGAAGGCGGAGGGACCCACAAGTTGCCGCCCAAAGTTGGTAAAAGTCACCGCCGAATGTATCAGCGACGAGGTTTCCGCGATGACGTTTCGGCGGTGACATGTCCCCGCGGAAAGTGTATTGGCGGGGACATGTCACCGCCGAAATTGAAAAACCGTCCCCGCGGAAAGGGGTGAATGTTGTAGTGTCTACTAGGCAGACATTGGCTAATATTCTTTCATTATTATTATTATTAGTAGTATCATTATTCATGTAATTTGGGATGTTGAAAGTCTTATCTAAAAGTATCAAAGACCTAGTCAATGTTAGATGCATGATCATGAAGTTTCAACACCAATCTGGGATATGATCGAAAGATATAATATACAAACGATGAGGTTGCTCAAGTTTTGGGGAATCCTTTAGTAAACCATGAGATATATAAAACTTTTAAGGAATCCCTTGACCAGACAATAAGAAATATAAAATTGAGGAATTATTGCCAACAAATAAGTTTTCGAAGTCAATCGAGTTTTTATTTGAATGGTTGAAGTCAAAAGAGTGTATTTGATGGCCAAATCTATGGAATAATTGGTAAGGCTAGCAGCCGATACAAAAGTCAATGGAGTAAATATGGAACGTTAGTTCAAGACTCCGCAAATCAAGCTAGGTTCAAATCCATGTAATTTACTAGCTAGTTTCCTATGTATGGCAGGTACTATTGTCAGGTGGAAGCGATACGTCGAGTGCAGCAATGGAATGGACATTATCACTTTTATTAAACAACCCCGAAGCTTTAAAGAAAGCACAGGAGGAGATGGATAGGTATATAGGGGATGAAGATCGTCTTATTAATGAATCAGATTTATCGAAGCTTCCTTATCTAAAATGCATAATAAACGAAAGTATGCGGATGCATCCTCCTGGTCCACTCGTGTTCCATGCGGCTGAAAAGGATTGTACAGTGGGAGGGTACCACATCCCTGGTGGTACAATACTTTTAATGAACTTTTGGGCCATGCAAAACGATCCCAAAAATTGGGAAGAGCCTGAAAAGTTTAAACCAGAAAGATTTGTCGGCTTGGAAGGTTCAAAAAATGTGTATAATCTACTGCCATTTGGGGCTGGAAGGAGGAGTTGTCCAGCAGAAAACTTGGCCTTGAAAGTGGTCGGGTTAGCAGTGGGTACTCTTATTCAATGTTTTGAATGGGAAAGAACAAGCAACGACATGATCGATATGAGTCTAGGAAAGGGATTGACCATGACGAGAGCAAAACCATTGTTCGCAAAGTGTCAACCTCGGGGGAAAATGTCCAATCTGCTATCTCAATTGTGAAAGAAAACGTTAACCGTTATTTACTGTGGAAAAGTGTTTGCAACAATAATAAAATGAGTGTCATATGTATAAATTATAATGAATATTTACATAATTAAATAAACGAAAGAAAACAAGTACGTGCGATAGTTGCCATGATGTTAAATTGTTAATTATGTGAGAAAAATTCATTTGATTACTTTTATTTTTGTGCTTATTGAGGGACAAATCTCAACCATTTATTTAATTTGATCTAATGGTGGGGATTAAACATAAGATTTAATATGCTTAACCTTAATTCTCCCAACTATATAAAACCTTTTTTTTCATTCGCTTTATTTTTTTCACACAGTTACACTGTGTTTTCCTCCCGCTCTCTTCCTTTCCCTCCAAAAAGTAGTTATTCCAATCAACTATTACCAATTGATCATCACCAGTTGGATCACCATCACCATTCCAATCACCATCACCATTCCGATCAGCATCACCGTTCCGATCATCACCTCCCGATCATTATCATCCTTTTTTTATGTCTTCTTTTGATTTGAATGAACCGTTTGTTTCAGAAGCTGATTTGATTAATTTTGTTGCGGTTGATAATGTTATTGATCGATTGTTAATTATGTGGATCAAGTTGTTTAACATTCCTTTTGATCAAGTTGAACACCAAGTGTTTGATGAAATGTGTGAGTGAAAAATATTTGATAATCTTGTGCCTCTAATTTTTCTTATTAATTAAGTTGTTAGTTGAATTTTTGTTTTTAACTGCATTGGAATGCTATTTTTATATCTGATTGTCGTTTTTGAATCTGCTCTCTATCATACGTATAGTATCACCAGTGATATCTGAAGTTGATGATATTATAATTTTGTTGTTTTATGTGCTTCTCAAGATACAACCATTGGATGCAGTATAAGCTCTCATGTCTTGGCCAATGCTTATAATGATGGGCATGGAAGTTTGAATTATGGAAATAAATTAGCTAACCGGAGTTCAGGGCGTTCAGCTCCTGTCTGGCTTGAAACTAGAGATGCAGTCGGTAATGTTTTTCTTATGAAACTTAGTGCTTGTTAAGATAAGTTTTATTAATGTCTGAGGTGTATGAATGCTTTAACTTTGTCGAGATCACAGCAATTATGTATTCTGATATGCGTGGTGAAGCTCGTGATCATGCACGTTTACACAATTTATACTTTTTAACATTGGACTAAATTTTCTCTCAGATTTACTGTAACACCCCCAAAATCAGATCGCAGCGGTAATACATCTGGGGTGTTACTTAACTGGATCTTAACATAAGTAATAGAGAACGAATTTATCAAATTCGTTTTAAAAGCTTTATTCACTACTAGAATACGGAGCAACAGCGATGAAAATTAGCGACCGAATTAGTCTGTCGCAAAAAAATGGTTCACAGTGACGAATTAAGGATAGATTAGCTACAAAATTGGCTTTGATAAATTAGCGACAAATTAGTGACAAATCAGTAACAAAAATAGAGACGAATTACGCGTCAGTCACAATTCTATCGCTAAATGTAATCATATAGAGACGAAGTTAGCGACGAACTTAGGTTGGAACTACTAGCGACAGTGTTCTGACGACATAACGATGGATTTTTTTTAGCCGTCTCAAATATGTCGCTAATTTTTTTTCACTTAGCTATTGATCAGAGCATCCACTATGGATGTTTAAGAATAGGTCTAAACACTTATAAAAAGGTCTAAGAATTTTTATACTATAGTGAGGAACCATTTCAAGCATAGGTGGCATAAAAAGGTCTAGGATCTTGGAGGAGAGGTTAAAAAAATGTTTATTATTATTATTATTATTTTGATTTTTTTTAACTAAATAATAAATGACATTTAAATGTTGGAACATAATAAACCTTTAATAGGTTCATCTATAGTGGATGCCCTTAGCGATAGAGCAATAGGTTCATATAAGAGGTGACAATTATATAAACCTTTAATAGGTTCATCTATAGTGGATGCCCTTAGCGATAGACTTGTGTATATTTCATTGCGGCAACACAAATATTTAATCTAAAAGATAGGGGCGGAAATGAGGCTGCCCGGCTCGAGCTCGGCTCGTGAAAATTTTCAACAGCTCGAGCTCGACTAACTATTATAACGTGTTGAAGGAAATAAAGCTCAAAGGCTCGTCTAGGCTCGAGCTCGTTTATTTTTTTAAGCTCGTTTATAAATGGTTATATGTATATAATATGTATATATGTATATATTTTTAGGGCTCGTTTAGTTTCGTGTGCCTTATCGATCTTTATATATAAAGCTCAGGCTCGAGCTCGATTATTAAACGAGCCTAGACTAGGGCTCGAACTCGTTTAGGTTACCGATCTTATCTCGATCTTTTTACGAGCGACTCGACTCGTTTCCACCCCTATTATTTGCTACCGAAAGAAAATGCTTTATCAATTCCTATGGGGCTTATTAGCTTTTATCTTTTAAAATTGATATTTTATATCTCTTTACCATATTAAATTACTGTAAAAAAAAATTAAACAACTAAACCATTAACAAATATTAAAAGAGGATAATATATAACTCACAAGATAGCTCAAATGAAACCAGGGGACACAAATAACCCACCCACAAACGATGTAGGCGGCACCAGTTAAACGATGTAGGAGGCAACAGTTACTTCCCGCCAACCAATGGATGTAGGAGACAACGGTTAACTTCTTTTATTTTGTCAAACAAATAACCCGCGAAACAAAAATTAGAGGTAATAGTTACATACTAATTTGGGTCAACAAAAGCTCAACTGTTATTAAAACCCAAACCCAAACCCTAAACCAGCGAAACAAAAGTCATTATCAAAGACCAACAGTGGCCGGCTACTTGAATTTAGAATACAAACGGGCGACTTAATCAAATGCTAAATATAATATTGCAAAACTATTGCCAAGAGCTTACTATAAATACGTTACAATCTTGGAATCATATCTATACGAAAAGAAGCCAAAAACCTACCAAAATTATACGAATAGAAACTATGGAACTACTTTATGTATTTCTGTCCATCATTAGCAGAATATGGATTTCAAAAACTTTGTTTAAGAAGAAAAATCTACCACCATCCCCATTCCCATGCTTACCAATAATTGGTCATCTTTACCTAGTTAAAAGCCCTCTTTACCGATCCTTAGGTAAAATCTCAGACCGTTATGGTCCGATGCTTAGGCTCCAGTTCGGCACCCGCCCTTTCTTCTTGGTTTCGTCCCCGGCTGCAATCGAGGAATGTCTAACCACCAACGACATTAATTTCGCTAACCGTCCTCATTTTCTAGCTGGAAAGTATCTGGGGTATAACTATACTAGCCTTTTTTGTTCAGACTATGGTGATCACTGGCGTGGCCTCAGACGCATTGCCACCGTTGAGCTTTTGTCATCTCATAGGCTACAAACCCTTATTGCCATTCGTGCAGAGGAGGTGCAGCTCTTGGTTAAGAGAGTGTACCAGAGCGCGATGAAGGATGGGACAGTGGAGATGAAATCCATGTTTTTTGAACTCATGTTGAACGTACTAATGATGATGATTGCTGGAAAGAGGTACTATGGTGATTCCTTAGCGGACATGGATGAGGCACAGTCGTTTAAGAAGCTTGTGAAGGAGTCTTTTTTGGTTATGGAGTCCACGGACGTGTCGAATTATATCCCATGGTTAAAATGGATCGTTGGGAACGAGATGGAGAAGAAAATGGCAGCGTTGGGAAAAAGAAGAGAAGAGTTTATGCAAAGCTTGATAGATGAGAATAGAAGAAATAGGATCATGGAAAAAGATGACACTAAAAACCATAACTTCATTGAAGTTTTGTTGAAGTTGCAAGAATCACAACCTGAATACTACAAAGATGAAATTATCAAAGGACTAATGCAGGTAAATTATATCGTTTGATTTATAGTTTATTGATATAATCATAAATGCTATAAAACAATTAAACTCATCCTAAAAATTGTTTACACCGGAATCTAACTCAACATACATCCTCTTAGTTAATTTATATATAAATCACTAGCATTCTTTTAAAACTTCATCCGTGACTCGCAATCCTTATGCCTTACCTTGTTGCTAATGTCGCAATATTGTGCAAGGTACCCTTCTAGTTTTAGTAAGCGAGTCAGGTTGAATAAATTATATAACCATATAGATGTTGTAGGTCTCTTGGTGTAGGGTTATTTCCCAGTTGAACTTCTTTGCAGCTTCATTGGTGTATGTTTCACCGGCCCCTTGCTAGTTTATAATACAATTTATGCCGTTCAAAAAAATATAAAAAAAACAAAAAAACCATATAAGAGCGGCTGATATTTTTTCTTCAAAGCATTATCGGCATAATTACGTTATATTATTAACATTATTTACATGACAACCAAATATAGTTAGTGTAGTAGTGAGAGCCCACTCTCGTACTCTTACAGGAGGAAACCAGCATGGGGAGACTCGAACTCGAGACCTCACGCATAGGGAAGAGCCCCCAGACCAACTCTACTAGGCAGACATTGGCCAATATTCTTTCATTATTATTATTAGTAGTAGTATCATTATTCATGTTATTTGGGATGTTGAAAGTCTTATCTAAAAGTATCAAAGACCTAGTCAATGTTAGATGCATGATCATGAAGTTTCAACACCAATCTGGGATATGATCGAAAGATATAATATACAAACGATGAGGTTGCTCAAGTTTTGGGGAATCCTTTAGTAAACCATGAGATATATAAAACTTTTAAGGAATCCCTTGACCAGACAATAAAAATACAACAGTTAGTAAATCTTCATCACTTATTCATTTTAAGTTTCATCAACAAGTATTTTTCATCATCTCAGCTCACCATTTTTCATGTATTTTTCTGTAACACCACAAATCACTTGATCAATGGATTTTTGTTCATGAAATTCACAAGCTTTCAGTGAAGTAATATTTGGCGTTGTATTTGGTTGCATTTTCTAAAAAAGATAAGATTATTTAATACAACTCCATGAAACCTGAGAGAATTAAGTGAATGTAAATTAATAAGAGTTATATGTGTAAGCTAAACAACACATATACTGTAACTCGATCTATGTATCAAATTCCAACCAAAGAGACATCTTAAATATATGATGATCATGTTTCACCATAGGAAATTAGCATACCCCGCCTAAAGGCTTTGTAACTACCTCTTTAACGCTCTTCTGTGATGCAATTTTACTACGGATCCCATCAAAATCAAATGTATACACCGCCAAGCCGCAACGCGGCCGGCCGCTACCATTCTTGTTTCATTCTATTTACCTTTAAACGGTCATGTAGTCACATCTGGATCACACCTTATTAATAACCTAAACCAACAAGAAGAAGGGCCTAATGGGCTAACTAAGCACCCAAGAGGCCCAATTTATTTCACCATATCTTCCCCCAAAATTAACAAATTCATCATCTATCTCTATATAATAAACTAGCCTATAAACCCGTGATAAATCACGGGCAGCTTATAACAGTTAGAAAATATAACCTTAAAAGGTAAAAAGCCAAAAAAAAACTAACTAATATTAACTCTCAAACAATATTGTTCATTTCCTTAATAAAAATGAAAAGTAAAAAGAACATAGAATTTGTTAAAAATAACAAAAAAGAATAAACCAAGAATCAGATCGCAGCGGTAATACATCTGGGGTGTTACTTAACTGGATCTTAACATAAGTAATAGAGAACGAATTTATCAAATTCGTTTTAAAAGCTTTATTCACTACTAGAATACGGAGCAACAGCGATGAAAATTAGCGACCGAATTAGTCTGTCGCAAAAAAATGGTTCACAGTGACGAATTAAGGATAGATTAGCTACAAAATTGGCTTTGATAAATTAGCGACAAATTAGTGAGAAATCAGTAACAAAAATAGAGACGAATTACGCGTCAGTCACAATTCTATCGCTAAATGTAATCATATAGAGACGAAGTTAGCGACGAACTTAGGTTGGAACTACTAGCGACAGTGTTCTGACGACATAACGATGGATTTTTTTTAGCCGTCTCAAATATGTCGCTAATTTTTTTTCACTTAGCTATTGATCAGAGCATCCACTATGGATGTTTAAGAATAGGTCTAAACACTTATAAAAAGGTCTAAGAATTTTTATACTATAGTGAGGAACCATTTCAAGCATAGGTGGCATAAAAAGGTCTAGGATCTTGGAGGAGAGGTTAAAAAAATGTTTATTATTATTATTATTATTTTGATTTTTTTTAACTAAATAATAAATGACATTTAAATGTTGGAACATAATAAACCTTTAATAGGTTCATCTATAGTGGATGCCCTTAGCGATAGAGCAATAGGTTCATAATATGAAATGTTTTTAGAATTAATGACATTATAAGAGGTGACAATTATATAAACCTTTAATAGGTTCATCTATAGTGGATGCCCTTAGCGATAGACTTGTGTATATTTCATTGCGGCAACACAAATATTTAAACTAAAAGATAGGGGCGGAAATGAGGCAAGCCGAGGCCGAGCCTGCCAAAGCTCGAGCTCGGCTAGTGAAAATTTTCAACAGCTCGAGCTCGACTAACTATTATAACGTGTTGAAGGAAATGAAGCTCAAAGGCTCGTTAATCACACTAAGCTCGAGCTCGTTTATTTTTTTAAGCTCATTTATAAATGGTTATATGTATATAATATGTATATACGTATATATTTTTAGGGCTCGTTTAGGTTCGTGAGCCTTATCGATCTTTATATATAAAGCTCGGGCTCGAGCTCGATTATTAAACGAGCCTAGACTCGGGCTCGAACTTGTTTAGGTTACCGATCTGATCTCGATCTTTTTACGAGCGACTCAACTCGTTTCCACCCCTATTATTTGCTACCGAAAGAAAATGCTTTATCAATTCCTATGGGGCTTATTAGCTTTTATCTTTTAAAATTGATATTTTATATCTCTTTACCATATTAAATTACTGTAAAAAAAAATAGACAACTAAACCATTATCAAATATAAAAAGAGGATAATATATAACTCACAAGACAGCTCAAATGAAACCAGGGGACACAAATAACCCACCCACAAACGATGTAGGCGGCAACAGTTAAACGATGTAGGAGGCAACAGTTACTTCCCGCCAACCAATGGATGTAGGAGACAACGGTTAACTTCTTTGATTTTGTCAAACAAATAATCTGCGAAACAAAAATTGGAGGTAATAGTTACATACTAATTTGGGTCAACAAAAGCTCAACTGTTATGTTAATACATTCTCCCGTTAAAGAAAATTTAGGGACAACAGCAACCTACGACCCTAATTAAGGTACAATTTGGTCTCTATGTTTCAATTAATTGTCGGTTAATCACATTGAATTATGTTAGCTCTTTATTTGAGGATAAGTTCTAATTCCTTCTCAAACTTGTACAACATTACCAAACTTTTTTTTTTTTTTTTTTAACCTGGGTTCCGACTCGACATTGCGGGCCGACTAATCCCAGGGCGACTACCAAACATTGAAATTGAATATAACTATAAGAGCTTCTCGAAAAATCAATTGTAAAGTCATCAGTTTTGGGATTTCTTCAGGATTTCTAAGTAGTAGTTTTGCAATTGTTTGTTGAAATAGGACTGCAATATGAAATCACATTGCTTCATGTTCACAACTCGTATTATAATAATAATCCATTTTGTATAAATGATTGGTTTGTTATAAACGTAATCACGCAACAATAGTTATCGAGTACAAGTGCTTAAGGACATTTTTATTATGTTATTTTACAACAGTTAGTAAATCTTCATCACTTGTTCATTTTAAGTTTCATCAACAAGTATATTTCATCATCTCAGCTCACCATTTTTCATGTATTTTTCATCACTCGATCAATGGATTTTTGTTCATGAAATTCACAAGCTTTCAGTGAAGTAATATTTGGCGTTGTATTTGGTTGCATCTTCTAAAAAAGATAAGATCATTTAATACAACTCCATGAAACTTGAGAGAATTAAGTGAATGTAAATTAATAAGAGTTATATGTGTAAGCTAAACAACACATATACTGTAACTCGATCTATGTATCAAATTGCAACCAAAGAGACATCTTAAATATATGATGATCATGTTTCACCATAGGAAATTAGCATACCCCGACTAAAGGCTTTGTAACTACCTCTTTAACGCTCTTCTGTGATGCAATTTTACTACGGATCCCCTCAAACTCAAATGTATACACCGCCAAGCCGCAACGCGGCCGGCCGCTACCATTCTTGTTTCATTCTATTTACCTTTAAACGGTCATGTAGTCACATCTGGATCACACCTTATTAATAACCTAAACCAACAAGAAGAAGGGCCTAATGGGCTAACTAAGCACCCAAGAGGCCCAATTTATTTCACCATATCTTCCCCCAAAATTAACAAATTCATCATCTATCTCTATATAATAAACTAGCCTATAAACCCGTGATAAATCACGGGCAGCTTATAACAGTTAGAAAATATAACCTTAAAAGGTAAAAAGCCAAAAAAAAACTAACTAATATTAACTCTCAAACAATATTGTTCATTTCCTTAATAAAAATGAAAAGTAAAAAGAACATAGAATTTGTTAAAAATAACAAAGAAGAATAAACCAAGAATCTCCAAAACTGGATAATGTTAAACTTAAGTACATATAACTATATAAGATAGGTAAAAATAAGAAAGAAGAATAAAGCATTTTAACTAATGGTGGATCAAATCTTTTGCAACACTTCATGAAACTTTACCATCCTTGTCGTATATCAAAACCTTCAATCATTTCCTACTTTTTACTCTAGACACAGCGACGTAAAGCTGACGATGTGTAAAGATTGGCTTAGGCAATGATCTACTCTCACAAACTATACAAAAGAAAAAAAATTGTCCTTGGGTTATGCACATTTACAAATGTTATTTATACTTTGTATTTTTTATTTTATAAGATGGATTTTATATAATGCAAGATCACCGATGTAAATACACAATTTGATGTGCGAGTTTTCGTTTGTTGTTTTTTGATTAAAATTTTTAACTTTATGTATTTGAAGTGTTTATTTCAAATGTCTTATACGCCACCCGTGATTTATCACGGGTCAGATAAACACGATGTACATTCTTTTCAAAACCGGTAAAATATATTTAAATTTGAATAAAAGGTTTATGGTTTTATTTCTCGAGACAAATATATAGAAGAAGAATAATCATAGATAATCAAAGGAACTATAGCTTTCGTGTTTATCAATAACAATATTGATACCAACAAAGTTTGGGTATATCCCAGAATGAAAATTGTAGCAATTGCAGTAAAACCATAATATGTTTATAGGAGACATCAATTATAGAATACAAAAAAGTGTATGTAAGTTTCTTACTACATTAATGAATTAATCAATGAAATATATTTCAATGCCCTTATTATATAGATTCAGTCCTTCTCTATTTGTGTCACATACAGCAATGGCAACACTTTTGCTTGGATGTTCTATTCTTCATGACTGCATGAGTTGTTTTAGCTTCTTCTTGTGGCCCATCTTTCTTTGGAGATTTTCATTCTTTATTTCTCTATTCTTATCCTGTACCAATAAAGATAAGTATAATGAGTCACAAAGACATTTTCCATATAAGCTATATTACACGAAGACATTTTATAGACTATGTCAAAATATATCTTCTATTTGTTTATATAAGGGTTAAGTACATCTAAATGTAAATCACTTGTCTAATTTTTGTCTAGAACTCGGCAACCAATTTTATTTTCACCCATATTAGGCTCAAAACTTTAAAAAGTTGGGCTAATCTTCCAGATTGTCGGTTCTTAGGTGCCACACGAGAGAAAAAAAAAAGGTCAATCTAGTCAAGGTTATCAACACGTCATAATGTTGGCATTATTATGATCATGTTATCAAATTTATGCCTTGCGGCACCTAAGTGCATCAATTTAAACTAATTAGCATTATGAATTTAAGACATAATTATGGCTTCTTGCATCTGATGATACCCTCAACCAAAATTGATACGGCTTGATGCATACCCTCAACCAACTTATGTCTTATATAGGTAACACCTAAAGAACATTTCTAGAATTCCAATGAATATGAAATTCTTAATGATAAGGATAACATTAAAGTTAGTGGTCATAATGTCTTCTATCAAGATTTGGAAAGTTTTTAACTCATGCCTTATACTCCGTAATAGATAAGCCTAAAGTTGGCTACTTGGCTACCCATAAGCAATAACCCCTATTTTTGAGTACTGGAATCTTTGAAACCTCCTAAGAA
The DNA here is from genome assembly GCA_021014915.2 of Artemisia tridentata subsp. tridentata. Classification (NCBI taxonomy): domain Eukaryota; kingdom Viridiplantae; phylum Streptophyta; class Magnoliopsida; order Asterales; family Asteraceae; genus Artemisia; species Artemisia tridentata. The sequence continues at coordinate 438,518,846 of CP139504.1, read as the reverse complement.
CAGTATGGTGCCTTACTAATCACACAAGAGGACTAAAAATATCGATTGAACTTTTAGACCGATTAAACTAATTAGCACTATAATCTCGAGACATATTTAGGCTGGCCATAAAACTCAAACTTGTATTCAATTAATCAAATATAAAAGAAGTGTTAAGATATAGACAAACTTACTTGAGGTTGATCTCCTCTATGTTTCAAGTCTTTAACAAAAACAAAACCTTCAGTTAAGAGTGAGTTTTGCTTTACCTCTCACATTGAGGGTATCTCCAATAAGCCATTTTCCATGCCTAACATATGCTTCCTCCTACTTGACCACAGTAGAAAAACACATTACAGTATGTCTAAGACCATCATATAATCAACCCAACCCGCTGAAACCACCTGCTACCGCTGAAACCAACATGCTGAAAAACAGTAACCGTTAGTAAAAAAGACCCTAACCTCACACCATCGACTCTCAACACTCAGAAAAAGAATGGGAAAAAGGATCCCAGGAAACCTCACAGTCACACCCCAAGATTTTAACCCCCCAAACACCCACCCATCACTCAATGAAAAGATGAGACCTAGCAAATCTGTGACCAGTCAAATGACGTGGCAAATTTCAAAAAAAGCTTCTTTTATTATATATATATAGATAGATTATACCATTGCGGCGGCATTGCTCTTCTTCTCCTTTCTAAAAAAAAAGTAGAAAAAGAAAAGGTCTTTCGTAAACGCAGTCTTAGGGGCGTTCAACTTAACTTACTTTTACCATTTGAAATTCGTAAAAGATACAAAGCAACATCCCATTAAGCTAATTTTTTTTTCCAGCTAATGAGCTTGTCAGCGAAAGAAATGAATGCATCACCTTTATCTGGGTTTAGTAAACCAATAGACCCTAAAATAAGCTAATCCAAACACACCATTAAGTTACAAAAAAAATTATTGCAAAACAAAATACATCTAATTGATGAACCACATATTTGCCTCAACCTACCAATACAATATCATCAGTAACTTTCATACAAACTAAGCATAAGAACCCGTGCGATAAAGCAAATCGATACACCGCAGTAGCAAATCTCTGACCATATAGACACGAAACTAAAGAACGCCCAACTATAAAGAAGATTGAGCGTACTAAAAACCTTTTGCTTAGAGAACTTGAAATATACATAAATAGCGTACCAAAAACCATAAATATAAGTCAACCGGAATGCACCATTTAGAAGAAAAAAATCCGCATCTAGAGTGGTTTGAATATAACCGCTTCTTTGTAACTTAAATATCCCAGTCTTATGCCAATCAATTTTCTCCAGAGGATCTCCTACATGTCATTTTAAAATAAGAGTATGAAATAGGAGTAATAGGCACAAAAATACGATGTTTGTAGGTACAACAACACATGCACAAGTCTGTTGTCATACACGCCGAATGAGCTTAGCCAGATAGCATCCATGAGCCGAATATCTCCAATCTACACATCAATGATGAAATTAGCAACACCCTAAGATTGTTACTGACTTGCTAACAATTGATATAAAAAATGTTGCTTTTACTGATACTTAACATGTTGTTTAAAAAATCAATTAGGAAACAATTTAGTAAAACCATAACCAATTTGTTCAATATCATGAATCATACCATAAATAAATTGTAAAAACAGTTTCCTGATGAATCATACCTCAATCAAATCGATGGTGAATCATAGCATAACCGATTTGTTCAATATCATGATACCTTCCGGTTGTAATTCTAAACTTTAAAAATACCTTGAGCGACATGCTTTGCATCTATAGTAGGTATTCAAGAAGACGTTGTTAAAGAAGAACACTAATTCACCTTCGTGATCGGATATTTTTCTTTTCCAAGATTTATAAGATATGTACGCTTTTTAAAATCTTTTCTCACTGGAAACATATCTGATCGAGTATATAAAATCTAATATGAATAATTAAGAAAAAGGTACCTTCTTGAGAAATTTTCATAACTTGAATATATACCAATTTGTAAAATCCCTAATTCTTTTTCTAGGGTTCTTATAAAACACAATTAAATTGAATATAATCAATGGAAAATATCTTATAACTTAATCGAAACCAAATAATTGCAATATGGAACTAATAATTTGAAACCATAACATTATAATTAAATCGGTACTTACCATGAATCACTGGCACACTGATGAGTAACAAAAATGATTTCTTCATACATTTTGAATTCGTATCTTTGAATTGGTGTTTTGATAATGGTGTTTTTGAATTCATAACTTATTTTTGGATGATTTTTTGAGCGTGTTTTGGAGTTGAAGGAAGGTGTTACAAATGATTTAATGTGTGAATTGAAACAGCCAATTTTGTTCGAATTGAAACAGGCAATTGAAACAGCGGTTGAATATAATTGAGGTGGCTTTATTGAGCAGGCATTAGCTGGCTTTTTTTTGCCATGCTGGCATTAGTGACGTAGCAAGTTTCAAAAAAAGTTTCTTTTATTATATATATAGATTCATTCCCCAAAATTATCCATCGATACTACAGGTCTAATTTGTTTGCGTTATTTTATATATCTATCTATCAATAAGTGATTTATTTTTGTAAGTTAGGTTAATCATAACTAATCACCTGTTTAGATTATAATTAAGTGTAACTAATTGCGTTTTAAATAGGTTAATAGCGTTAGGTTGTTAATTTGCGTTTATTAGGTTGTATGTCTTCACCTAACTGATTCAATTGTGGTACACGCTGACAGTTACCCGTAGCTGATGGACAGGAGTCAAGACCATTTGTAGCACGTATGGTATTTGACCTCGTGTTGTAATCTGTGACAGTGCCTGCATAACGAAGTCGTATCAAACGTGGTGAATATATAAGAAATATATACCGATATATAGACATCATGGTGTGTAGCAATGGCAATAAGAAGGTAAGGAAACCCAAAAAATAGGAGGAAAATTAACGAACCTCGTCTGACACGCCTAGTTTGACCTGATTGGGGTGTACGCTGAACATTACACAAAGCAAACGGAGAGGAATCAATGCCATAGGGAACACGTGTGGTGGCTGAGCCTCTGTAAGATACACAGCACAGAAGTAAGAAACACAATAATAAGCACCACATGTTATCAAAAACACATGTTCACTGACCTTGGACCGTAAGTAAGTCAATAAGCTCAAAAACATGTACGCCGTTGGAATTTGCAACTGGGTCTGTAATAGCAACTGCGTAATAAAAACGCATCAGACATATACAATACATGAAAAAACCGGATATACATGAAGACCACCAAAAAATACCTGAAGTGGGCCGCATATGAAATAGTTGGTCACCTAAAATCAAAAATACGAAGATGCAATTGTTGACATATACAGGCAGGAAACTCAAATGGAAAACACCAATAAAGGAATAATGAAAGGCGTACATAAAGTAACAGCCGAGACCGAAGAAGACACGCTAAGAGGCTGGTACAGGTATCACCGAGCTTTCTCTTTCCCTTGTCAGTACTCTTCTGGATATCGACAACAAAACACACATAAAACCAAAAATTAAAACTTTACACAAAGAAAAAAAAACCTGTGATCGAAATCTAAGAGTGGCTTTCCTACTGTACAAAGAGTTTTCATCCCATACGCAAATTGGCTAACTAACTGTCTAAGACTCACCTTGCTGGGCAGCCGCCAGCCGCTGATATCTTTGTCGATTGATCGGCCACTGTTTCAGGCGTTGGGGTTGAATGATGTGTACCTAAAACAACAACAGCGTTGGTGGTTTAATACGACTGAATACATATAGCAAAATAACATACGGCGACTGGATAACGTATGTGTACGCACCTCACCTTTTGCGTGCAGCTGTTGTTGTATGCGGAGGTCTGTCGACCCCTCCTGAACCTGTTGTTGGCATTGTTCTGGTTCTCTTTGTGGGACGGCTCATTGGATGCCTAGCATGAGAATCAGGTTCGCCTAACACAACAATAATATAAGATGTCAAGTAATTTGAACTCATTTTTTTTTTCGAACATTCAGTCGGGATATGACATCTGGGAAACCTTACTGAATAATAGTGAAGCCTTGCACGTACCCTAGACAACGAGATGTTAACCATGGTGTAACACCCCCATTTTTAAAGAGTTTAACAGCGGAAGACTTAACGGGGTATTACTCGTAGGATCATAGTTATAATCATAGAAAATGACTCAAAAGAGACGTTTTGTAAATCTCTGTCATTCATTTAGAAATTCAAGCACAAAAGGAGATTCCAACGTTTAACATTTCACCGAAGATATTTGTAATTTGTTATAAATGACAAAATTTATGTGACACCAAGACCACCCGCTACATGCCCACTCCGTGCCTTGAATGCTCCTTAATAAACCTGAGATAAACATGCTAAAAGTGTCAACACAAAGGTTGGTGAGTTCGTAGAGTTTATAAGTAAAACAGTTGATTTCAATTGTTTCGAGAGTGAGGTGATAAATTGTAATACCAATATTGCCCTAAGTCTCATGACATACAAACGTTAACAATATACCGCACAAACGACATGTATTATACCGCACAAATGATGTAATATACCGCACAAACGACATGTACTATATCGCACAAACGACATGTATTATACCGCACAAACGACATGTGTTTTACCGCACAAACGACATGTATTATAATGGTAACTTAGGCAATATAAATCAGGTATAGCATATAGAAAATAGTACTTGTGGAAGTAAAAGTAAGTAGTTGAGCATGTATCTCCCCCAAAGAGTTTATAAAACAAGTATTAAATGAGTAGGGGCTACGACTCACGGCTATCCGTGAGAGTTTAGAGTATGGAAGTAAATAAAAATAGTTGAGCATGTATCTCCCCCAAAAGTATAAAACATGTAATAAAAGAGTAGGGGCTACGACTCGCCTTGTGAGTAACTGGTAAGATGGAAATGAGATATCAAGTGCAATTACGAACACGGCTCCAAAACAGGACCTGGAATATAGTGAAGTCTAAGTATTTGGTGCTTGCGACTTAACATAACAATGTGTGTGAAAACGAGCAACTGATAGCGAACGTGTGGGTGATATGAGTTTGATATGCTTAAAATGTTTAAAGTTCAAAAAAATAATATTATATATAATATTATCTTGCTTTTATGTGTTTAGATTCAGTGAATATCGTTCCTTCGAAATTTAGTGGATGATAAGTTATGCTTAACATAACTGAATGGTGTTTTTCCTTGTGATATGACTTGTGAGTACTTGGCGTGTGAGTAAAATCATAATGTTACTGAATAACCCTTCAAGTTATGATAAATTTACATTTTAAACCTTAACAGTGAAATATACATTTTAGTCCTTGTACTTTGGTGAAATGACATTTTTGGCTCAAAGAATTAAAGTGTGTCAAGTTATCAATATTAGTTCTTCAAATGTTCACATTTCATGTTAAAATTATCAAAATAACCATTTTGATGTAAGTTTAGGAATTTTACACATTTAGTCCATTAACTTTATATTTTTACATTTTTAACCTATATACATTTCAAAATGACATTTCAAAACCCTTGGCTTATAAATATTTCATTTCTTTCCTTGAATTTCAGTTTTGACAGTTTTGGCAGTTTTGGTCCTTGTAGTTTAATAGTTTTGCAAAACTAGTCCTTTTTCAATTTAAATGTTAATTTCAAGTCCAAGTTCTTCTAAATTTTCACTTTTGACTCAAAATCATTTATAATATCAGTTTATACCATCAAAATTCTGTTTTCGCAGTTTTTACCCAAAAGTTTCAAAATTGACAGTTTTAGTCCCTCGAGTTTACACTTTTTGCATTTTTGGTCCAAAATACAAGTTTAGCTTAGGGTTTCATTTCTTAAAGCTTTTTATACTTCCAGTAGTTGTTTCATGCTTGTAAGAGCTTATTTTACAGCTTAACATTGTCACACCCCAAAAATGGCGCAGCGGAATGACATTTACGGGGTATGACTTCATAGTTAAGAACACAAGGTGTCACAATAGAGAAACACTAAATGCATACATACGATAGATAATAGTCACAAACTCCCACAAACGGGATAAATACAAAGTTCCAAAATAACATAAGTCTCAAGGTTACACAACACACTAATCAATCTCAGAATGCAATTCCACGAGATGTAATCCGGGAGGGTCTTGACTAAGTCTTGCTAAGTTAAGCCAATACTCAACCTCCTATGGTACCTTCAGTCTTAACACCTGAAAATGGATACTCGAAAATGTCAACATAATGTTGGTGAGCTCGTAGGTTTAAAAGTAAAACCGCTGAGCTGTGATAATATAGTGTAAGACAAAAGTGAGCATGATAACCAATTATAAGCACAAGCCAAACAAAAATAGTGTCGCGCCAACTGAACCTGCCACGAAGGTTGCACACATAAACATACACTGTGGGGAGCTACCCCGATAGATCTATCATATTGCTTCGGCTCTCAAAAGAGTTAACAGTTGCGCATTCATGTACACACAGTCAAAACATTTAGTAGCACATAATTGCATCAACACACATAATGTCCAAAATCATGTAACAGTATAATCACAGCATGAAAAACAGTTAAAATGTCATTTGAGTACCATTTTCCCCCAAGGAAAAACATAATGAAAAAGGGGCTACGAGAACTCACCTCAGTGTAGTAGTCTGAAATGCAATAGAGTCAAATGGTAGGTAGTAGTTCCAACGCGTGACCTAGATTAGTATGGCATAATTTAGTTAACCGACTAAGTTCAAGACTCCACGAATTTAGTTCACAAGTTTTATGTTGTCGTTGCTGGTGTGGCAGCCTTTAAGTTTAAAAATGAGTTTATTAAATATTGTAAGTATTGGCTCATGGAAGTGGATATGTAAGAATCGCGAGAAAGTAGTAAGACGATTAAGTCTTTTGATTTGGCGATAACCGAAGGACTAAGTACGGAAAATAATCATATATATACATTAGACGAAATTGAGTTGTAAAAATTGTTGTTAAGGATTAGTTGCTATTTAATTTTTCTCACATCGTACATATACCTATGGCTTGAAGTAAATCTTCTTTTTCAAAATATTCTTGTTTTACAAGATCGCGTCGTATTAATATTTTTATTCCGAAAACATGTAGTAATTTTTAAACTTTAGTTGCGTTACAATTTCTTTGTCGAGTTAATCTTATGTAAATGTCGCGTACACATTTTATAAAAGTTGTCGAGTTGTAATAGGTGTTATCTACATGTCGAGGAGGGGGAGGAGGATGGGCTGCGGCCCATATCGAAACAGACCCACAATAGTTGGGCTGGAGCGGGTTGTATTGGGTTCGGCCCAACAGTCATTTTGACAACTAATTGGGCTTGATTATCTCTAAGAAGAGAAACATAAAAGGGACTTTGCGCCTTGGCCCAACTAGTGACAAAGAAAAAGAAAGAAGCAATAGATCCAGTAACAATAGGGAACGCAGGTATTGGAAGCAAAGTAGTGACACAATGAATTTGTGTGTCCAGTTGATTATTTAGGATTTACTCAACGCAAGTTTTTCTCTTATGATGGTTCGAATGAGACAGGAATTTACGGCCGTGATTTCTTGCTCTCGACTTAGTGTACAAGTCAACTTAAACACACCCGTGGTGTTTTACAACCAAATGAAACAGGCACCCTTTTGGGGGTGGTATACACACAAGATAGTACACTCGAGACGTTGACTCAACACCCCGTTGTGGGTGTGTTCCCTTGGATCCATACCAAGGCAGTCAACCGGTTGTAAACTAACTTAATCCAAGTCACATTTAAGGGTCGAATGTGGTCGTGGTTACAACTTCAGTTTGATTTTAACATAACGCAATCACAAGCAAAACGAGTATACTACAACACGGTTGAACCTAGTTTAACACTTGCGACTACGATGACTCGCGACCTCAAAGCACACTCGAGTGGGTACTATCAAAGCATCGAACACTAATATAAGCCACTTTGAACATAACACGGGTTCTTGAGCGTCGACACAACTTATAACGAGGAGTTACTAGGTAGTTTAAAACGGCAAAAGACAAGATTTTGAGGACCTAACTCTACTTGATTCCGACTTGGCATTTTCACAAACACCTTGCGGGCACCATTTTTAACACTACGGTTTGTCGAATTCGACTTCTAAACATAACCTCAAACTACATCACTTCACATTTTGAGCCAATTAACAAGTTTTAATTTAGTGTTATAATAATTTCTACCACACCATAACTAACATATAATTAGCTTTAAAAAAAGTTCAGTCGATTCACAACTTAGCGAAATCATAACAAAATGAAGAATACTAAAAATATTATAACAACAAGATTTGTTCACGGTTCAAATGAATAAATCAACAAGGGAGTTAAACCTTACAAAAGAACTAGTGTCGTTTACGAGAAGGTGTTTCGCTGAAAACGGAGTTACGGTTCAAAAGTTATGATCGTTTGAAGTTTCACAGAAGTACGAGGGCCAAAACTGCCAATTCTGGAAGTTCTCAAAGGCTGCTAGAAAGTACAGGGACTGAAAATGCAAATTCTGAAAACTGCTCAAAATCCTTTGTTGTCCGATATCGTGGAAGTAGTATCGTCCGATATCGCAGTTGATAAAAGATATCGGACAGAACTGCGATAAACCTGAAATGCGATAAGTCAGATCTGACGCCAATTGCGATAGTTATCGCAGTTTCAATTGCGATAAAAGTTGAAAATGCGATAAACGCTTTGAACAGCGATAAACCAATAGCGATACCTATCGCAATTCTAATACAAGAACTGCGATATCTGAATTGCGATAAGATCCGATTTAGACAAGTGCGATAAGGACCTGAAATGCGATAAAACGCAGATATTTCTTCCAATTGCGATAAAACGCAGATCTTTTGTTGCAAGTGCGATAGTTTGTGCTTTTCCCACCTTTTTTGACTTTTAGAGAACCTTCCCACGTGAAACCTTACACCTTTTCACCAACTGTTGATATTCCTGACACCTTTTCACTTCTTGAGCCAATAAAATCACAGATATTACAATATAATATCAATAACACAAAAAGTGATTTTATTTCTTGAATCACTTCGATCCAAAGCAACTAAGAACACAAAAAATGTAATATTTTCCCAGCAAACAAGTGAGGAAAAATCACAAATTCACCAAACCAAGAATAAACACAACCTTATACAAGATTGTTACCATTCGATTTCCTTAAGACAAACCCACTTCGTGGCCTTTTTATGAACAAAAACCACGACAGTTGATTATTTTGCAAACAAACCGAACACTATTACCTTCTACCTTGTTGCTTGGCTCATGTATACCACTTGTAACACCACAAATCTCTTCTTTATCATACAAACTTGGCTGCTACGATGACACTCATAAACATATAAAGAACAATAAGAAATATGTATGGATCGTATGGTAGAATATTGGTCAAATGATTATTAACTTTGAAGGATAATAATACAAGAGACTTGAGAGAACTTGGCACACACACACACTCTTATCTTATCTTGAATGAGGCACCCCAAACTGTGAAGAGTGTGTGTGGTTTAAATGAAACACAGCCAACCAAATGGACCTTTGGTGGGCTTTAACTTTGGACTTGGAGTGGGCTTATGTTTGCACTACACAAATAACTAGTTTACAAATATAACTAATGCCATAAGCCCACTAAACACAATACATATTATACATGACAATTTAATTCGAGACTACAAATGACCATCACTTCCTAAATAGCATAAAATTAATGCTAACAGGTGTTGTTTTATATGTTTAGCGAATTTGGTTTTAATTTGGTGTTGTTGGCGAATTTGTTGTGTTGGCGAATTTTTTATTTTGGCGAAGTTGGATATAGTTTGGGTAAACTGCAGGTTTTATGTGCTGCATTTGGTAGGTTTTTGCAGCAATTTGCGGCAAAAAACCTGGAATTACCCATTTTGCATCAATTTGCTGCAAAATGGGTCAGAGTCTTTTGGCGGGGACATGTCCCCGCCAAAAGACAGAAGCAGATTTATATTTGCACCTTATTGGCGGGGACAAGTCCCCGTAGAAAGAATTTCGAACAACAGTAAAATGTACTTTCTGCGGGGACATGTCCCCGCCAAAATGAATAATTAAATTAAATAATAAGTTGATTAATTAATTGTATAGTTTTTGGCGGGACATGTCCCCGCCGAAAACCCTTGCCACGCTGGACAATCTTTGACCGGCTAGAAGGCGGAAGGACCCACAAGTTGCCGCCCAAAGTTGGTAAAAGTCACCGCCGAATGTATCAGCGACGAGGTTTCCGCGGTGACGTTTCGGCGGTGACATGTCCCCGCGGAAAGTGTATTGGCGGGGACATGTCACCGCCGAAATTGAAAAACCGTCCCCGCGGAAAGGGGTGAATGTTGTAGTGTCTACTAGGCAGACATTGGCTAATATTCTTTCATTATTATTATTATTAGTAGTATCATTATTCATGTAATTTGGGATGTTGAAAGTCTTATCTAAAAGTATCAAAGACCTAGTCAATGTTAGATGCATGATCATGAAGTTTCAACACCAATCTGGGATATGATCGAAAGATATAATATACAAACGATGAGGTTGCTCAAGTTTTGGGGAATCCTTTAGTAAACCATGAGATATATAAAACTTTTAAGGAATCCCTTGACCAGACAATAAGAAATATAAAATTGAGGAATTATTGCCAACAAATAAGTTTTCGAAGTCAATCGAGTTTTTATTTGAATGGTTGAAGTCAACAGAGTGTATTTGATGGCCAAATCTATGGAATAATTGGTAAGGCTAGCAGCCGATACAAAAGTCAATGGAGTAAATATGGAACGTTAGTTCAAGACTCCGCAAATCAAGCTAGGTTCAAATCCATGTAATTTACTAGCTAGTTTCCTATGTATGGCAGGTACTATTGTCAGGTGGAAGCGATACGTCGAGTGCAGCAATGGAATGGACATTATCACTTTTATTAAACAACCCCGAAGCTTTAAAGAAAGCACAGGAGGAGATGGATAGGTATATAGGGGATGAAGATCGTCTTATTAATGAATCAGATTTATCGAAGCTTCCTTATCTAAAATGCATAATAAACGAAAGTATGCGGATGCATCCTCCTGGTCCACTCGTGTTCCATGCGGCTGAAAAGGATTGTACAGTGGGAGGGTACCACATCCCTGGTGGTACAATACTTTTAATGAACTTTTGGGCCATGCAAAACGATCCCAAAAATTGGGAAGAGCCTGAAAAGTTTAAACCAGAAAGATTTGTCGGCTTGGAAGGTTCAAAAAATGTGTATAATCTACTGCCATTTGGGGCTGGAAGGAGGAGTTGTCCAGCAGAAAACTTGGCCTTGAAAGTGGTCGGGTTAGCAGTGGGTACTCTTATTCAATGTTTTGAATGGGAAAGAACAAGCAACGACATGATCGATATGAGTCTAGGAAAGGGATTGACCATGACGAGAGCAAAACCATTGTCAGCAATGTGTCAACCTCGGGGGAAAATGTCCAATCTGCTATCTCAATTGTGAAAGAAAACGTTAACCGTTATTTACTGTGGAAAAGTGTTTGCAACAATAATAAAATGAGTGTCATATGTATAAATTATAATGAATATTTACATAATTAAATAAACGAAAGAAAACAAGTACGTGCGATAGTTGCCATGATGTTAAATTGTTAATTATGTGAGAAAAATTCATTTGATTACTTTTATTTTTGTGCTTATTGAGGGACAAATCTCAACCATTTATTTAATTTGATCTAATGGTGGGGATTAAACATAAGATTTAATATGCTTAACCTTAATTCTCCCAACTATATAAAACTTTTTTTTTCATTCGCTTTATTTTTTTCACACAGTTACACTGTGTTTTCCTCCCGCTCTCATCCTTTCCCTCCAAAAAGTAGTTATTCCAATCAACTATTACCAATTGATCATCACCAGTTGGATCACCATCACCATTCCAATCACCATCACCATTCCGATCAGCATCACCGTTCCGATCATCACCTCCCGATCATTATCATCCTTTTTTTATGTCTTCTTTTGATTTGAATGAACCGTTTGTTTCAGAAGCTGATTTGATTAATTTTGTTGCGGTTGATAATGTTATTGATCGGTTGTTAATTATGTGGATCAAGTTGTTTAACATTCCTTTTGATCAAGTTGAACACCAAGTGTTTGATGAAATGTGTGAGTGAAAAATATTTGATAATCTTGTGCCTCTAATTTTTCTTATTAATTAAGTTGTTAGTTGAATTTTTGTTTTTAACTGCATTGGAATGCTATTTTTATATCTGATTGTTGTTTTTGAATCTGCTCTCTATCATACGTATAGTATCACCAGTGATATCTGAAGTTGATGATATTATAATTTTGTTGTTTTATGTGCTTCTCAAGATACAACCATTGGATGCAGTATAAGCTCTCATGTCTTGGCCAATGCTTATAATGATGGGCATGGAAGTTTGAATTATGGAAATAAATTAGCTAACCGGAGTTCAGGGCGTTCAGCTCCTGTCTGGCTTGAAACTAGAGATGCAGTCGGTAATGTTTTTCCTATGAAACTTAGTGCTTGTTAAGATAAGTTTTATTAATGTCTGAGGTGTATGAATGCTTTAACTTTGTCGAGATCACAGCAATTATGTATTCTGATATGCGTAGTGAAGCTCGTGATCATGCACGTTTACACAATTTATACTTTTTAACATTGGACTAAATTTTCTCTCAGATTTATTGTAACACCCCCAAAATCAGATCGCAGCGGTAATACATCTGGGGTGTTACTTAACTGGATCTTAACATAAGTAATAGAGAACGAATTTATCAAATTCGTTTTAAAAGCTTTATTCACTATTAGAATACGGAGCAACAGCGATGAAAATTAGCGACCGAATTAGTCTGTCGCAAAAAAATGGTTCACAGTGACGAATTAAGGATAGATTAGCTACAAAATTGGCTTTGATAAATTAGCGACAAATTAGTGACAAATCAGTAACAAAAATAGAGACGAATTACGCGTCAGTCACAATTCTATCGCTAAATGTAATCATATAGAGACGAAGTTAGCGACGAACTTAGGTTGGAACTACTAGCGACAGTGTTCTGACGACATAACGATGGATTTTTTTTAGCCGTCTCAAATATGTCGCTAATTTTTTTTCACTTAGCTATTGATCAGAGCATCCACTATGGATGTTTAAGAATAGGTCTAAACACTTATAAAAAGGTCTAAGAATTTTTATACTATAGTGAGGAACCATTTCAAGCATAGGTGGCATAAAAAGGTCTAGGATCTTGGAGGAGAGGTTAAAAAAATGTTTATTATTATTATTATTATTATTTTGATTTTTTTTAACTAAATAATAAATGACATTTAAATGTTGGAACATAATAAACCTTTAATAGGTTCATCTATAGTGGATGCCCTTAGTGATAGAGCAATAGGTTCATATAAGAGGTGACAATTATATAAACCTTTAATAGGTTCATCTATAGTGGATGCCCTTAGCGATAGACTTGTGTATATTTCATTGCGGCAACACAAATATTTAATCTAAAAGATAGGGGCGGAAATGAGGCTGCCCGGTTCGAGCTCGGCTCGTGAAAATTTTCAACAGCTCGAGCTCGACTAACTATTATAACGTGTTGAAGGAAATAAAGCTCAAAGGCTCGTCTAGGCTCGAGCTCGTTTATTTTTTTAAGCTCGTTTATAAATGGTTATATGTATATAATATGTATATATGTATATATTTTTAGGGCTCGTTTAGGTTCGTGTGCCTTATCGATCTTTATATATAAAGCTCAGGCTCGAGCTCGATTATTAAACGAGCCTAGACTCGGGCTCGAACTCGTTTAGGTTACCGATCTTATCTCGATCTTTTTACGAGCGACTCGACTCGTTTCCACCCCTATTATTTGCTACCGAAAGAAAATGCTTTATCAATTCCTATGGGGCTTATTAGCTTTTATCTTTTAAAATTGATATTTTATATCTCTTTACCATATTAAATTACTGTAAAAAAAAATTAAACAACTAAACCATTAACAAATATAAAAAGAGGATAATATATAACTCACAAGATAGCTCAAATGAAACCAGGGGACACAAATAACCCACCCACAAACGATGTAGGCGGCACCAGTTAAACGATGTAGGAGGCAACAGTTACTTCCCGCCAACCAATGGATGTAGGAGACAACGGTTAACTTCTTTTATTTTGTCAAACAAATAACCCGCGAAACAAAAATTAGAGGTAATAGTTACATACTAATTTGGGTCAACAAAAGCTCAACTGTTATTAAAACCCAAACCCTAAACCAGCGAAACAAAAGTCATTATCAAAGACCAACAGTGGCCGGCTACTTGAATTTAGAATACAAACGGGCGACTTAATCAAATGCTAAATATAATATTGCAAAACTATTGCCAAGAGCTTACTATAAATACGTTACAATCTTGGAATCATATCTATACGAAAAGAAGCCAAAAACCTATCAAAATTATACGAATAGAAACTATGGAACTACTTTATGTATTTCTGTCCATCATTAGCATAATATGGATTTCTAAAACTTTGTTTAAGAAGAAAAATCTACCACCATCCCCATTCCCATGCTTACCAATAATTGGTCATCTTTACCTAGTTAAAAGCCCTCTTTACCGATCCTTAGGTAAAATCTCAGACCGTTATGGTCCGATGCTTAGGCTCCAGTTCGGCACCCGCCCTTTCTTCTTGGTTTCGTCCCCGGCTGCAATCGAGGAATGTCTAACCACCAACGACATTAATTTCGCTAACCGTCCTCATTTTCTAGCTGGAAAGTATCTCGGGTATAACTATACTAGCCTTTTTTGGTCAGACTATGGTGATCACTGGCGTGGCCTCAGACGCATTGCCACCGTTGAGCTTTTGTCATCTCATAGGCTACAAACCCTTAATGCCATTCGTGCAGAGGAGGTGCAGCTCTTGGTTAAGGGAGTGTACCAGAGCGCGATGAAGGATGGGACAGTGGAGATGAAATCCATGTTTTTTGAACTCATGTTGAACGTACTAATGATGATGATTGCTGGAAAGAGGTACTATGGTGATTCCTTAGCGGACATGGATGAGGCACAGTCGTTTAAGAAGCTTGTGAAGGAGTCTTTTTTGGTTATGGAGTCCACGGACGTGTCGAATTATATCCCATGGTTAAAATGGATCGTTGGGAATGAGATGGAGAAGAAAATGGCAGCGTTGGGAAAAAAAAGAGAAGAGTTTATGCAAAGCTTGATAGATGAGAATAGAAGAAATAGGATCATGGAAAAAGATGACGCTAAAAACCATAACTTCATTGAAGTTTTGTTGAAGTTGCAAGAATCACAACCTGAATACTACAAAGATGAAATTATCAAAGGACTAATGCAGGTAAATTATATCGTTTGATTTATAGTTTATTGATATAATCATAAATGCTATAAAACAATTAAACTCATCCTAAAAATTGTTTACAAAGGAATCTAACTCAACATACATCCTCTTAGTTAATTTATATATAAATCACTAGCATTCTTTTAAAACTTCATCCGTGACTCGCAATCCTTATGCCTTACCTTGTTGCTAATGTCGCAATATTGTGCAAGGTAACCTTCTAGTTTTAGTAAGCGAGTCAGGTTGAATAAATTATATAACCATATAGATGTTGTAGGTCTCTTGGTGTAGGGTTATTTCCCAGTTGAACTTCTTTGCAGCTTCATTGGTGTATGTTTCACCGGCCCCTTGCTAGTTTATAATACAATTTATGCCGTTCAAAAAAATATAAAAAAAACAAAAAAAACCATATAAGAGCGGCTGATATTTTTTCTTCAAAGCATTATCGGCATAATTACGTTATATTATTAACATTATTTACATGACAACCAAATATAGTTAGTGTAGTAGTGAGAGCCCACTCTCGTACTCTTACAGGAGGAAACCAGCATGGGGAGACTCGAACTCGAGACCTCTCGCATAGGGAAGAGCCCCCAGACCAACTCTACTAGGCAGACATTGGCTAATATTCTTTCATTATTATTATTAGTAGTAGTATCATTATTCATGTTATTTGGGATGTTGAAAGTCTTATCTAAAAGTATCAAAGACCTAGTCAATGTTAGATGCATGATCATGAAGTTTCAACACCAATCTGGGATATGATCGAAAGATATAATATACAAACGATGAGGTTGCTCAAGTTTTGGGGAATCCTTTAGTAAACCATGAGATATATAAAACTTTTAAGGAATCCCTTGACCAGACAATAAGAAATATAAAATTGAGGAATTATTGCCAACAAATAAGTTTTCGAAGTCAATCGAGTTTTTATTTGAATGGTTGAAGTCAAAAGAGTGTATTTGATGGCCAAATCTATGGAATAATTGGTAAGGCTAGCAGCCGATACAAAAGTCAATGGAGTAAATATGGAACGTTAGTTCAAGACTCCGCAAATCAAGCTAGGTTCAAATCCATGTAATTTACTAGCTAGTTTCCTATGTATGGCAGGTACTATTGTCAGGTGGAAGCGATACGTCGAGTGCAGCAATGGAATGGACATTATCACTTTTATTAAACAACCCCGAAGCTTTAAAGAAAGCACAGGAGGAGATGGATAGGTATATAGGGGATGAAGATCGTCTTATTAATGAATCAGATTTATCGAAGCTTCCTTATCTAAAATGCATAATAAACGAAAGTATGCGGATGCATCCTCCTGGTCCACTCGTGTTCCATGCGGCTGAAAAGGATTGTACAGTGGGAGGGTACCACATCCCTGGTGGCACAATACTTTTAATGAACTTTTGGGCCATGCAAAACGATCCCAAAAATTGGGAAGAGCCTGAAAAGTTTAAACCAGAAAGATTTGTCGGCTTGGAAGGTTCAAAAAATGTGTATAATCTACTGCCATTTGGGGCTGGAAGGAGGAGTTGTCCAGCAGAAAACTTGGCCTTGAAAGTGGTCGGGTTAGCAGTGGGTACTCTTATTCAATGTTTTGAATGGGAAAGAACAAGCAACGACATGATCGATATGAGTCTAGGAAAGGGATTGACCATGACGAGAGCAAAACCATTGTCAGCAAAGTGTCAACCTCGGGGGAAAATGTCCAATCTGCTATCTCAATTGTGAAAGAAAACGTTAACCGTTATTTACTGTGGAAAAGTGTTTGCAACAATAATAAAATGAGAGTGTCAAATGTATAAATTATAATGAATATTTACAAAATTAAATAAACGAAAGAAAACAAGTACGTGCACTAGTTGCCATGATGTTAAATTGTTAATTAAGTGAGAAAAATTCATTTGCTTGCTTTTATTTTTGTGCTTATTGAAGGACAAATTCCATCCATTTATTTAATTTGATCTAATGGTGGAGATTAAACATAAGATTTAATATGCTTAACTTTAATTCTCCCAACTATATAAAGCCTTTTTTTCCTTTTTTTTTTCATTCGCTTCATTTTTTTTCACACAGTGTGTTTTCCTCCCGCTCTCATCCTTTCCCTCCAAAAAGTAGTTATTCCAATCAACTATTACCATTTGATCATCACCAGTTGGATCACCATCACCATTCCAATCACCATCACCATTCCGATCAGCATCACCGTTCCGATCATCACCTCCCGATCATTATCATCCTTTTTTTATGTCTTCTTTTGATTTGAATGAACCGTTTGTTTCAGAAGCTGATTTGATTAATTTTGTTGTGGTTGATAATGTTATTGATCGGTTGTTAATTATGTGGATCAAGTTGTTTAACATTCCTTTTGATCAAGTTGCACACCAAGTGTTTGATGAAATGTGTGAGTGAAAAATATTTGATAATCTTGTGCCTGTAATTTTTCTTATTAATTAAGTTGTTAGTTGAATTTTTGTTTTTAACTGCATTGGAATACTATTTTTATATCTGATTGCTGTTTTTGAATCTGCTCTCTATCATACGCTTAGTATCACCAGTGATATCTGAAGTTGATGATATTATAATTTTGTTGTTTTATGTGCTTCTCAAGATACAACCATTGGATGCAGTATAAGCTCTCATGTCTTGGCCAATGCTTATAATGGTGGGCATGGAAGTTTGAATTATGGAAATAAATTAGCTAACCGGAGTTCAGGGCGTTCAGCTCCTGTCTGGCTTGAAACTAGAGATGCAGTCGGTAATGTTTTTCTTATGAAACTTAGTGCTTGTTAAGATAGGTTCTATTAATGTCTGAGGTGTATGAATGCTATAACTTTGTCGAGATCACAGCAATTATGTATTCTGATATGCGTGGCGAAGCTCTTGATCATGCACGTTTACACAATTTATACTTTTTAACATTGGACTAAATTTTCTCTCAGATTTATTGTAACACCCCCAAAATCAGATCGCAGCGGTAATACATCTGGGGTGTTACTTAACTGGATCTTAACATAAGTAATAGAGAACGAATTTATCAAAATCGTTTTAAAAGCTTTATTCACTACTAGAATACGGAGCAACAGCGACGAAAATTAGCGACCGAATTAGTCTGTCGCAAAAAAATGGTTCACAGTGACGGATTAGGGATAGATTAGCTACAAAATTGGCTTTGATAAATTAGCGACAAATTAGTGACAAATCAGTAACAAAAATAGAGACGAATTACGCGTCAGTCACAATTCTATCGCTAAATGTAATCATATAGAGACGAAGTTAGCAACGAACTTAGGTTGGAACTACTAGCGACAGTGTTCTGACGACATAACGATGGATTTTTTTTAGCCGTCTCAAATATGTCGCTAATTTTTTTTCACTTAGCTATTGATCAGAGCATCCACTATGGATGTTTAAGAATAGGTCTAAACACTTATAAAAAGGTCTAAGAATTTTTATACTATAGTGAGGAACCATTTCAAGCATAAGTGGCATAAAAAGGTCTAGGATCTTGGAGGAGAGGTTAAAAAAAATGTTTATTATTATTATTATTATTTTGATTTTTTTTAACTAAATAATAAATGACATTTAAATGTTGGAACATAATAAACCTTTAATAGGTTCATCTATAGTGGATGCCCTTAGCGATAGAGCAATAGGTTCATAATATGAAATTTTTTTAGAATTAATGACATTATAAGAGGTGACAATTATATAAACCTTTAATAGGTTCATCTATAGTGGATGCCCTTAGCGATAGACTTGTGTATATTTCATTGCGGCAACACAAATATTTAAACTAAAAGATAGGGGCGGAAATGAGGCAAGCCGAGCCCGAGCCTGCCAAAGCTCGAGCTCGGCTCGTGAAAATTTTCAACAGCTCGAGCTCGACTAACTATTATAACGTGTTGAAGGAAATAAAGCTCAAAGGCTCGTTAATCACACTAGGCTCGAGCTCATTTATTTTTTTAAGCTCGTTTATAAATGGTTATATGTATATAATATGTATATACGTATATATTTTTAGTGCTCGTTTAGGTTCGTGAGCCTTATCGATCATATATAAAGCTCGGGCTCGCGCTCGATTATTAAACGAGCCTAGACTCGGGCTCGAACTCGTTTAGGTTACCGATCTGATCTCGATCTTTTTACGAGCGACTTGACTCATTTCCACCCCTATTATTTGCTACCGAAAGAAAATGCTTTATCAATTCCTATGGGGCTTATTAGCTTTTATCTTTTAAAATTGATATTTTATATCTCTTTACCATATTAAATTACTGTAAAAAAAATTTAAACAACTAAACCATTAACAAATATAAAAAGAGGATAATATATAACTCACAAGACAGCTCAAATGAAACCACGGGACACAAATAACCCACCCACAAACGATGTAGGCGGCAACAGTTAAACGATGTAGGAGGCAACAGTT
The DNA here is from genome assembly GCA_021014915.2 of Artemisia tridentata subsp. tridentata. NCBI lineage: Eukaryota > Viridiplantae > Streptophyta > Magnoliopsida > Asterales > Asteraceae > Artemisia > Artemisia tridentata. The sequence continues at coordinate 438,499,036 of CP139504.1, read as the reverse complement.
ACTTCCCGCCAACCAATGGATGTAGGAGACAACGGTTAACTTCTTTGATTTTGTCAAACAAATAATCTGTGAAACAAAAATTGGAGGTAATAGTTACATACTAATTTGGGTCAACAAAAGCTCAACTGTTATGTTAATACATTCTCCCGTTAAAGAAAATTTAGGGACAACAGCAACCTACGACCCTAATTAAGGTACAATTTGGTCTCTATGTTTCAATTAATTGTCGGTTACTTCTTTCAGTTACATGATTACATATATGAAATCACATTGATTTATGTTAGCTCTGTAATTTGAGGATAAGTTCTAATTCCTTCTCAAACTTGTACAACATTACCAAACATTTTTTTTTTAACCTGGGTTCCGACTCGACATTGCGAGCCGACTAATCCCAGGGCGACTACCAAACATTGAAATTGAATATAACTATAAGAGCTTCTCGAAAAATCAATTGTAAAGTCATCAGTTTTGGGATTTCTTCAGGATTTCTAAGTAGTAGTTTTGCAATTGTTTGTTGAAATAGGACTGCAATATGAAATCACATTGCTTCATGTTCACACCTCGTATTATAATAATAATCCATTTTGTATAAATGATTGGTTTGTTATAAACGTAATCACGCAACAATAGTTATCGAGTACAAGTGCTTAAGGACATTTTTATTATGTTATTTTACAACAGTTAGTAAATCTTCATCACTTGTTCATTTTAAGTTTCATCAACAAGTATTTTTCATCATCTCAGCTCACCATTTTTCATGTATTTTTCATCACTCGATCAATGGATTTTTGTTCATGAAATTCACAAGCTTTCAGTGAAGTAATATTTGGCGTTGTATTTGGTTGCATCTTCTAAAAAAGATAAGATCATTTAATACAACTCCATGAAACTTGAGAGAATTAAGTGAATGTAAATTAATAAGAGTTATATGTGTAAGCTAAACAACACATATACTGTAACTCGATCTATGTATCAAATTGCAACCAATGAGACATCTTAAATATATGATGATCATGTTTCACCATAGGAAATTAGCATACCCCGACTAAAGGCTTTGTAACTACCTCTTTAACGCGCTTCTGTGATGCAATTTTACTACGGATCCCATCAAAATCAAATGTATACACCGCCAAGCCGCAACGCGGCCGGCCGCTGCCATTCTTGTTTCATTCTATTTACCTTTAAACGGTCATGTAGTCACATCTGGATCACACCTTATTAATAACCTAAACCAACAAGAAGAAGGGCCTAATGGGCTAACTAAGCACCCAAGAGGCCCAATTTATTTCACCATATCTTCCCCCAAAATTAACAAATTCATCATCTATCTCTATATAATAAACTAGCCTATAAACCCGTGATAAATCACGGGCAGCTTATAACAGTTAGAAAATATAACCTTAAAAGGTAAAAAGCCAAAAAAAAAAAAAAAAAAAAACTAATATTAACTCTCAAACAATACTGTTCATTTCCTTAATAAAAATGAAAAGTAAAAAGAACATAGAATTTGTTAAAAATAACAAAGAAGAATAAACCAAGAATCTCCAAAACTGGATAATGTTAAACTTAAGTACATATAACTATATAAGATATGTAAAAATAAGAAAGAAGAATAAAGCATTTTAACTAATGGCGGATCAAATCTTTTGCAACACATCATGAAACTTTACCATCCTTGTCGTATATCAAAACCTTCAATCCTTTCCTACTTTTTACTCTAGACACAGCGACGTAAAGCTGACGATGTGTAAAGATTGGCTTAGGCAATGATCTACTCTCACAAACTATACAAAAGAAAAAAAATTGTCCTTGGGTTATGCACATTTACAAATGTTATTTATACTTTGTATTTTTTATTTTATAAGATGGATTTTATATAATGCAGGATCGCCGATGTAAATACACAATTTGATGTGCGAGTTTCCGTTTGTTGTTTTTTGATTAAAATTTTTAACTTTATGTATTTGAAGTGTTTATTTCAAATGTCTTATAAGCCACCCGTGATTTATCACGGGTCAGATAAACACGATGTACATTCTTTTCAAAACCGGTAAAATATATTTAAATTTGAATAAAAGGTTTATGGTTTTATTTCTCGAGACAAATATATAGAAGAAGAATAATCATAGATAATCAAAGGAACTATAGCTTTCGTGTTTATCAATAACAATATTGATACCAACAAAGTTTGGGTATATCCCAGAATGAAAATTGTAGCAATTGCAGTAAAACCATAATATGTTTATAGGAGACATCAATTATAGAATACAAAAAAGTGTATGTAAGTTTCTTACTACATTAATGAATTAATCAATGAAATATATTTCAATGCCCTTATTATATAGATTCAGTCCTTCTCTATTTGTGTCACATACAGCAATGACAACACTTTTGCTTGGATGTTCTATTCTTCATGACTGCATGAGTTGTTTTAGCTTCTTCTTGTGGCCCATCTTTCTTTGGAGATTTTCATTCTTTATTTCTCTATTCTTATCCTGTACCAATAAAGATAAGTATAATGAGTCACAAAGACATTTTCCATATAAGCTATATTACACGAAGACATTTTATAGACTATGTCAAAATATATCTTCTATTTGTTTATATAAGGGTTAAGTACATCTAAATGTAAATCACTTGTCTAATTTTTGTCTAGAACTCGGCAACCAATTTTATTTTCACCCATATTAGGCTCAAAACTTTAAAAAGTTGGGCTAATCTTCCAGATTGTCGGTTCTTAGGTGCCACACGAGAGAAAAAAAAAGGTCAATCTGGTCAAGGTTATCAACACGTCATAATGTTGGCATTATTATGATCATGTTATCAAATTTATGCCTTGCGGCACCTAAGTGCGTCAATTTAAACTAATTAGCATTATGAATTTAAGACATAATTATGGCTTCTTGCATCTGATGATACCCTCAACCAAAATTGATACGGCTTGATGCATACCCTCAACCAACTTATGTCTTATATAGGTAACACCTAAAGAACATTTCTAGAATTCCAATGAATATGAAATTCTTAATGATAAGGATAACATTAAAGTTAGTGGTCATAATGTCTTCTATCAAGATTTGGAAAGTTTTTAACTCATGCCTTATACTCCGTAATAGATAAGCCTAAAGTTGGCTACTTGGCTACCCATAAGCAATAACCCCTATTTTTTAGTACTGGAATCTTTGAAACCTCCTAAGAACACTATGGTGCCTTACTAATCACACAAGAGGACTAAAAATATCGATTGAACTTTTAGACCGATTAAACTAATTAGCACTATAATCTCGAGACATATTTAGGCTGGCCATAAAACTCAAACTTGTATTCAATTAATCAAATATAAAAGAAGTGTTAAGATATAGACAAACTTACTTGAGGTTGATCTCCTCTATGTTTCAAGTCTTTAACAAAAACAAAACCTTCAGTTAAGAGTGAGTTTTGCTTTACCTCTCACATTGAGGGTATCTCCAATAAGCCATTTTCCATGCCTAACATATGCTTCCTCCTACTTGACCACAGTTGTAACACCCCAACCCAGCAAGGGTAGAAGTGTCACGTAAATGGTGACATATCAAAGGCAAGCATAACATACGACTTATATAATACAATAGAATTTCAAAGGTTATAACTGAAATCGGATATTACAAGGCTACAAATGAAAGGTACAAAATTTCTAAGTCTGAAATGAGGATCTCTTCTAATCATCTCTACTTCCAGGATAGCTAACAAGGTCTTCTAAGTTCAAGGTTCTCTCTATTAACAACCCAGCTTCCAACTAAAACCTGCCGCGGGAAAAGAAACGCGGCTGAGCTTAAAAAGCCCAGTGAACAGATATATAATAAACGGAAACGAAAGCAAACGGAAATAAACAGATATAGCATAATGAATAAGATATGAGTAAAGGTACAGAGAGAGAGTAAAGGTTTAGGACAGTAATCCACCACGAGCCCAGAAACATATCAGATCATATCACATCACATATCAGGGTGTATGGAGGGGTGACCTCAGCATACCAGGACAGGGTTGAGGGGATACCTCCAGGGGTTGGAGTCATGAGCTCCCAGGGTTGTGAAAGACGTGGATTGCACCCATCATCAGTCACCACATATCAGATATATCAGAAACAGAACAGGTCTAGGATGCATCCATTCGCCCCCCAGAACAAATCATATTGGCCATATCAGAAATCACATAAGCGCGCATAACAGAATCAGAATGGGGACGGTGTAACCAAATCACTAGGGCTACACACTAGTCATGCCAGTGGTGCATCACAGACACGGCCATGTTACCTTCATGGCTAGGGAACAAATTTTGGCTCGGGTATCAAACTGGGAGTCAAAGGTCAAAGGTCAAAGGTTCATATCATAATCAGGGTGTCATATCAGAAGGTTCAATATCAGAAGGTCAATATCAGCAGGTCAATATCAGGAGGTTAATAATCCAAGTTCCATAGTAACAGTTCATTTAAAAAAGGTTTCTAATTAAGAGTCCATTTAAAAAAATCTTTTAATAATGATCTTCATAAAAATGATCCTTCAGAGTAGATTTCATAAAATGATCTTCCAAAATGGTTTTTCATAAGGATAGTCTTTTAAAATAGTTTTCTTACAAGTTAGTAAAATCCCATTTAAAAGAGTATTGTATCATATTTGTAAACATCATTTTAAAATAGCTTTTTCTCAAATCATTTCCAGGTCAGAATTAAAAGGCTTCACAGTCTAGGTTCATATAATAGGTCAAAGGTTCAAGGAAAAGGAATCATAGTAAGGTATCAAATGTCAGGTATCATATTAGGGTTCATATCAGGGTTCATATCAGGATTCAAGACAGGAGATAAATGCAGGGGTTCATTATCAGGAGGTCAAGTCTCAGGTATCAAATCAGAGGCTAAACAGATCAGAACATGAAAGAGGTCATAGGAAACCTTACAGATAAGGTCAGAATATCTGTACCTTATTACGGATGCAAATACGAATCACAGAAATAGAAGCACAGAACAGATCAAGGTCTCCCTTCTTCACACCTAAGGAATAGAAGACGGATTACAAAGGGTTCTAACTCAGATTACTATTTAGTTTACTTCCCCATCTTAAGTACTTTCCATTTTTAGTAACTTTCTATTTTTAGCAAGTTTCCAGAATTAGCAAGTTTCTATTTTTAGAAAGTTTCCTCATTTAGAAAGTTCTCATCTTTAGTAATATTGAGTACATGATATTATTAAATCATGAAAATAAGATATATTTTATCAGATTTACACATTTAGTCCTCATGGTTTCATAATTTACACTTTACACCCTTATATTACATAAGTTACACTTTAAACCTTTTAATATCCATAATTACACATTAAACTCTTAATTTATCAAATTTATACAATTAGTACTTAATTTAACAAGTTATACGAATGACCCTTCAAGTTTCCATAATTTACACAATAGGTCCCTCAAGTTATCAAAGTTGCATATTTAGCCCTTTAATTTACAATTTCAACCTTTAATTATCAATAATTATATCTTAAGCCATTAAATTACCAAAATGACACATAACCCCCCGAATATAATTTATTACTCTATTCGACCCCAACTTTCCAGAAATTACATATTTAGTCCCTCTATTTTAATTATTTACAAAATCGATTTAAACTTTAATTAATTAACAATTTAAACCCTTTAAATATAAAATTTACACAAGAGACCCTCCTATTTCATTTTATACGATTTACACATGTTCCAAGTAATGTTCTAAAATAACCCACAAGTTTTATAATTTACAAAACACCCCCTTATACTTTAAAGACAAATCGTATATCACTTTTATTTACAAAACCCTAACCCTAAAAATACAAATTCTTACCCAATCATTATATCATCATTTAATTCTCATTAAATAACCAAAAACAAGCCCTAATGCCCAAACCCTAAATCGATCTCCATTATTTTATTTTCTTCCTTATTTTTCTTTAAATCCGCATAAACAAATAATTCAAAAATAAATCTTTTTGGCCTTAACAATTCGAAGTAACATTTTTCTCAGGTTAATATGATCATATAGAGTCCAAATAAAATAGATTTCAAGCCTCCAAAATCCGGATATAATTATTTAGGGTTTTATGCACGTTTTTAGGGTTTAATTCACAAATAATATATAGAGCATGCATGGATCGAATTGAGAATTTTATATGATGTCTATAGGATGTAAAGAGCACGAGAAAAATACCAAACCAAGATCTTAACATGCGGATTGGGCTATACGAATTTGGTTCCACGCGTATAGAAAATTCGAACAATAAATCCTCACGACTCCAAAAGCTATTCCACGACCTTGCCATTATTTTTCACAGAGTATATTCGACATAAGGATCATAAGAAAAATGATGAACGAATTTTATAAGGCTCGTACGAATTATTTGGAATAATACCTCACGAATTGACAATAATTTCTCCACAAGCGAATCGAGCAAGACACGACCCCAAAACTATTTTTCACAGATCATATATGATGTGAGGGACATGAGAAAAATAACAAAATAATTTTAGAATGATCGAATAGATCAAATCGAATTATGGCTTACTTTTCATGCGCGATATGAAAAATTGAGTCACGATCGAATCAGGCAACACCCAGCTCCAAACGTATTTTTCTAGGCTTCTAATGATGCTAAAGAACACAGGAAAAATAGCCTTGATGCTCCAAAAATTTGTATGGGATGTGGATGAATTTTGTGTGTGTTTTAGGGTTATGCGATTTCTTTTGGAGGAAGAAAATGATAAGATTGACTAAATAAATGATTTGGCCGATTTAGGAGGGGGGAGATGGCATAAAACTCGGCAATCACAAGACCAAATCAATCTTGAGTGATTTGATTTCCATTTTCCATATTTATCATGACTTTTAAATAATTAAAAGATTTAATTTGTATTTATAAACTAAAATTCGGCCTAATGAATTTTAAGGTGCCAAGGTAACATTTTTAATGTGCCATAATATTATTTAGATGCCTTAGTATTATTTTGTTTCATAGGTTATTTGTTTACAAGGATTTGGGATCAATTCGGCGCTTCAAGGACTTGTTAAATCAAAATTTTAGATTGTAAGGGCATTTTGGTCTTTTTACATGTTTTAGAATTTTGAGGTTTTACAACTCTTCCCCTCTAAAAGAAAATTTTCGTCCTCGAAATTTGCAGGAAGCAGAGAGAAAAGAAAATGGAATACTCATACGGGATGCGAACAAGATTTCAAACCGAATTAATTGTATCCACAGCAGAGAGCTCTTCAAGGAGTTTAAGATTTATAACTGAGGTCAACAGAATGCAGCACGAGAGTCCAAATTCACCCAGATATTTAACGAACGAAAGTGGAGTATACGCATAGGTAGGATGAACCTAAGGTCTCACTAATCACAGATAATCCAACGGGAATCAAGTTCTAAACTTCTTAGGTACTTCCCAAGATATCCTATGGCCACAATGAGGGCACGTTATATGGTGTGAGTATTATCACGTTAATAATACCAGCACCACATAAATATGCCTTCATGATGATCATACTTTATCTCGAGTCGTAAGCAAAACAATCTACCTTCATCCACCTAGTACTTCTACAGTCTCAGAGGTCAACAAAAACAAATGTCATAATCAAGAGGGAAAGCCAAACTACTCGCCATGGAGATTCTCAAAATGCCCAAGAGGCATCGAAATGATTAACAAAGATCAGAGGTCAGAGTCGGAATCTGAAGGTAAGGATTAAATAGTGTCAGGGATTTACTATGCAATTCTTAATGCTTTCAAGATTCATTTAGGTTTCAAAACTTAGGTGGTGCAAGGCATAAGCTTTCAATTTCCAAGAGGGGTCTCAAGAGGCTTAAACCAAGAGTAAGGTACGAATCAGAGTGATGCGGAAGTAATAATACCTAAACAAATGCCTTATAGTCTACCCATTCCTCACTGGTCAAAACTTAAGTTCTTATAGGGAAATCCTAAAGCAAAACTTAAAGGTTAACTTATGAGCGCCAACAGTGGAAGCTTAGTGGTCCTAACTTACACAGGTCAAGGGTAAATGTATTACGAGTCGTAGCCTGTAGCTCTGATACCATAAATTGTAACACCCCAACCCGACAAGGGCAAAGGTGTCACAATAATGGTCTCATATCAGAACAAACACAAGCATTTGACATTAATAATACAATAGAAATTCAATGGTTATAACTGAAATCAGATATTACAAGGCTACAAATGAAAGGTACAAAATTTCTAAGTCTGAAATAAGGATCTCTTCTAATCATCTCTACTTCCAGGATAGCTAACAAGGTCTTCTAAGTTCAAGGTTCTCTCTATTAACAACCCAGCTTCCAACTAAAACCTGCCGCGGGAAAAGAAACGCGGCTGAGCTTAAAAAGCCCAGTGAACAGATATATAATAAACGGAAACGAAAGCAAACGGAAATAAACAGATATAGCATAATGAATAAGATATGAGTAAAGGTACAGAGAGAGAGTAAAGGTTTAGGACAGTAATCCACCACGAGCCCAGAAACATATCAGATCATATCACATCACATATCAGGGTGTATGGAGGGGTGACCTCAGCATACCAGGACAGGGTTGAGGGGATACCTCCAGGGGTTGGAGTCATGAGCTCCCAGGGTTGTGAAAGACGTGGATTGCACCCATCATCAGTCACCACATATCAGATATATCAGAAACAAACAGGTCTAGGATGCATCCATTCGCCCCCCCAGAACAAATCATATTGGCCATATCAGAAATCACATAAGCGCGCATAACAGAATCAGAATGGGGACGGTGTAACCAAATCACTAGGGCTACACACTAGTCATGCCAGTGGTGCATCACAGACACGGCCATGTTACCTTCATGGCTAGGGAACAAATTTTGGCTCGGGTATCAAACTGGGAGTCAAAGGTCAAAGGTCAAAGGTTCATATCATAATCAGGGTGTCATATCAGAAGGTTCAATTCAAAGGTCAATATCAGCAGGTCAATATCAGGAGGTTAATAATCCAAGTTCCATAGTAACAGTTCATTTAAAAAGGTTTCTAATTAAGAGTCCATTTAAAAAAATCTTTTAATAATGATCTTCATAAAAATGATCCTTCAGAGTAGATTTCATAAAATGATCTTCCAAAATGGTTTTTCATAAGGATAGTCTTTTAAAATAGTTTTCTTACAAGTTAGTAAAATCCCATTTAAAAGAGTATTGTATCATATTTGTAAACATCATTTTAAAATAGCTTTTTCTCAAATCATTTCCAGGTCAGAATTAAAAGGCATCACAGTCTAGGTTCATATAATAGGTCAAAGGTTCAAGGCAAAGGAATCATAGTAAGGTATCAAATGTCAGGTATCATATTAGGGTTCATATCAGGGTTCATATCAGGATTCAAGACAGGAGATAAATGCAGGGGTTCATTATCAGGAGGTCAAGTCTCAGGTATCAAATCAGAGGCTAAACAGATCAGAACATGAAAGAGGTCATAGGAAACCTTACAGAGAAGGTCAGAATATCTGTACTTTATTACGGATGCAAATACGAATCACAGAAATAGAAGCACAGAACAGATCAAGGTCTCCCTTCTTCACACCTAAGGAATAGAAGACGGATTACAAAGGGTTCTAACTCAGATTACTATTTAGTTTACTTCTCCATCTTAAGTACTTTCCATTTTTAGTAACTTTCTATTTTTAGCAGGTTTCCAGAATTAGCAAGTTTCTATTTTTAGAAAGTTTCCTTATTTAGAAAGTTCCCATCTTTAGTAATATTGAGTACATGATATTATTAAATCATGAAAATAAGATATATTTTATCAGATTTACACATTTAGTCCTCATGGTTTCATAATTTACACTTTACACCCTTATATTACATAAGTTACACTTTAAACCTTTTAATATCCATAATTACACATTAAACTCTTAATTTATCAAATTTATACAATTAGTACTTAATTTAACAAGTTATACGAATGACCATTCAAGTTTCCATAATTTACACAATAGGTCCCTCAAGTTATCAAAGTTGCATATTTAGCCCTTTAATTTACAATTTCAACCTTTAATTATCAATAATTACATCTTAAGCCATTAAATTACCAAAATGACACATAACCCCCCGAATATAATTTATTACTCTATTCGACACCAACTTTCCAGAAATTACATATTTAGTCCCTCTATTTTAATTATTTACAAAATCGATTTAAACTTTAATTAATTAACAATTTAAACCCTTTAAATATAAAATTTACACAAGAGACCCTCCTATTTCATTTTATACGATTTACACATGTTCCAAGTAATGTTCTAAAATAACCCACAAGTTTTATAATTTACAAAACACCCCCTTATACTTTAAAGACAAATCGTATATCACTTTTATTTACAAAACCCTAACCCTAAAAATACAAATTCTTACCCAATCATTATATCATCATTTAATTCTCATTAAATAACCAAAAACAAGCCCTAATGCCCAAACCCTAAATCGATCCCCATTATTTTATTTTCTTCCTTATTTTTCTTTAAATCCGCATAAACAAATAATTCAAAAATAAATATTTTTGGCCTTAACAATTCGAAGTAACATTTTTCTCAGGTTAATATGATCATATAGAGTTTAAATAAAATAGATTTCAAGCCTCCAAAAATCCGGATATAATTATTTAGGGTTTTATGCACGTTTTTAGGGTTTAATTCACAAATAATATATAGAGCATGCATGGATCGAATTGAGAATTTTATATGATGTCTATAGGATGTAAAGAGCACGAGAAAAATACCAAACCAAGATCTTAACGTGCGGATTGGGCTATACGAATTTGGTTCCACGCGTATAGAAAATTAGAACAATAAATCCTCACGACTCCAAAAGCTATTCCACGACCTTGCCATTATTTTTCACAGAGTATATTCGACATAAGGATCATAAGAAAAATGATGAACGAATTTTATAAGGCTCGTACGAATTATTTGGAATAATACCTCACGAATTGACAATAATTTCTCCAAAAGCGAATCGAGCAAGACACGACCCCAAAACTATTTTTCACAGATCATATATGATGTGAGGGACATGAGAAAAATAACAAAATAATTTTAGAATGATCGAATAGATCAAATCGAATTATGGCTTACTTTTCATGCGCGATATGAAAAATTGAGTCACGATCAAATTAGGCAACACCCAGCTCCAAACGTATTTTTCTAGGCTTCTAATGATGCTAAAGAACACAGGAAAAATAGCCTTGATGCTCCAAAAATTCGTATGGGATGTGGATGAATTTTGTGTGTGTTTTAGGGTTATGCGATTTCTTTTGGAGGAAGAAAATGATAAGATTGACTAAATAAATGATTTGGCCGATTTAGGAGGGGGGAGATGGCATAAAACTCGGCAATCACAAGACCAAATCAATCTTGAGTGATTTGATTTCCATTTTCCATATTTATCATGACTTTTAAATAATTAAAAGATTTAATTTGTATTTATAAACTAAAATTCGGCCTAATGAATTTTAAGGTGCCAAGGTAACATTTTTAATGTGCCATAATATTATTTAGATGCCTTAGTATTATTTTGTTTCATAGGTTATTTGTTTACAAAGATTTGGGATCAATTCGGTGCTTCAAGGACTTGTTAAATCAAAATTTTAGATTGTAAGGGCATTTTGGTCTTTTTACATGTTTTAGAATTTTCGGGTTTTACAACAGTAGAAAAACACATTACAGTATGTCGAAGACCATCATATAATCAACCCAACCCGCTGAAACCACCTGCTACCACTGAAACCAACACGCTGAAAAACAGTAACCGTTAGTAAAAAAGACCCTAACCTCACACCATCGACTCTCAACACTCAGAAAAAGAATGGGAAAAAGGATCCCAGGAAACCTCACAGTCACACCCCAAGATTTTAACCCCCCAAACACCCACCCATCACTCAATGAAAAGATGAGACCTATCAAATCTGTGACCAGTCAAATGACGTGGCAAATTTCAAAAAAAGCTTCTTTTATTATATATATATATAGATAGATTATACCATTGCGGCGGCATTGCTCTTCTTCTCCTTTCTAAAAAAAAAGTAGAAAAAGAAAAGGTCTTTCGTAAACGCAGTCAGCGAAAGAAATGAATGCATCTTAACTTACTTTTACCATTTGAAATTCGTAAAAGATACAAAGCAACATCCCATTAAGCTAATTTTTTTTCCAGCTAATGAGCTTGTCAGCGAAAGAAATGAATGCATCACCTTTATCTGGGTTTAGTAAACCAATAGACCCTAAAATAAGCTAATCCAAACACACCATTAAGTTACAAAAAAAATTATTGCAAAACAAAATACATCTAATTGATGAACCACATATTTGCCTCAACCTACCAATACAATATCATCAGTAACTTTCATACAAACTAAGCATAAGAACCCGTGCGATAAAGCAAATCGATACACCGCAGTAGCAAATCTCTGACCATATAGACACGAAACTAAAGAACGCCCAACTATAAAGAAGATTGAGCGTACTAAAAACCTTTTGCTTAGAGAACTTGAAATATACATAAATAGCGTACCAAAAACCATAAATATAAGTCAACCGGAATGCACCATTTAGAAGAAAAAAATCCGCATCTAGAGTGGTTTGAATATAACTGCTTTTTTGTAACTTAAATATCCCAGTCTTATGCCAATCAATTTTCTCCAGAGGATCTCCTACATGTCATTTTAAAATAAGAGTATGAAATAGGAGTAATAGGCACAAAAATACGATGTTTGTAGGTACAACAACACATGCACAAGTCTGTTGTCGTACACGCCGAATGAGCTTAGCCAGATAGCATCCATGAGCCGAATATCTCCAATGCACACATCAATGATGAAATTAGCAACACCCTAAGATTGTTACTGACTTGCTAACAATTGATATAAAAAATGTTGCTTTTACTGATACTTAACATGTTGTTTAAAAAATCAATTAGGAAACAATTTAGTAAAACCATAACCGATTTGTTCAATATCATGAATCATACCATAAATAAATTGTAAAAACTGTTTCCTGATGAATCATACCTCAATCAAATCGATGGTGAATCATAGCATAACCGATTTGTTCAATATCATGATACCTTGCGGTTGTAATTCTAAACTTTAAAAATACCTTGAGCGACATGCTTTGCATCTATAGAAGGTATTCAAGAAGACGTTGTTAAAGAAGAACACTAATTCACCTTCGTGATCGGATATTTTTCTTTTCCAAGATTTATAAGATATGTACGCTTTTTAAAATCTTTTCTCACTGGAAACATATCTGATCGAGTATATAAAATCTAATATGAATAATTAAGAAAAAGGTACCTTCTTGAGAAATTTTCATAACTTGAATATATACCAATTTGTAAAATCCCTAATTCTTTTTCTAGGGTTCTTATAAAACACAATTAAATTGAATATAATCAATGGAAAATATCTTATAACTTAATCGAAACCAAATAATTGCAATATGGAACTAATAATTTGAAACCATAACATTATAATTAAATCGGTACTTACCATGAATCACTGGCACACTGATGAGTAACAAAAATGATTTCTCCATACATTTTGAATTCGTATCTTTGAATTGGTGTTTTGATAATGGTGTTTTTGAATTCATAACTTATTTTTGGATTATTTTTTTAGCGTGTTTTGGAGTTGAAGGAAGGTGTTACAAATGATTTAATGTGTGAATTGAAACAGCCAATTTTGTTCGAATTGAAACAGGCAATTGAAACAGCGGTTGAATATAATTGAGGTGGCTTTATTGAGCAGGCATTAGTTGGCTTTTTTTTGCCATGCTGGCATTAGTGACGTAGCAAGTTTCAAAAAAAGTTTCTTTTATTATATATATAGATTCATTCCCCAAAATTATCCATCGATACTACAGGTCTAATTTGTTTGCGTTATTTTATATATCTATCTATCAATAAGTGATTTATTTTTGTAAGTTAGGTTAATCATAACTAATCACCTGTTTAGATTATAATTAAGTGTAACTAATTGCGTTTTAAATAGGTTAATAGCGTTAGGTTGTTAATTTGCGTTTATTAGGTTGTATGTCTTCACCTAACTGATTCAATTGTGGTACACGCTGACAGTTACCCGTAGCTGATGGACAGGAGTCAAGACCATTTGTAGCACGTATGGTATTTGACCTCGTGTTGTAATCTGTGACAGTGCCTGCATAACGAAGTCGTATCAAACGTGGTGAATATATAAGAAATAGATACCGATATATAGACATCATGGTGTGTAGCAATGGCAATAAGAAGGTAAGGAAACCCAAAAAATAGGAGGAAAATTAACGAACCTCGTCTGACACGCCTAGTTTGACCTGATTGGGGTGTACGCTGAATATTACACAAAGCAAACGGAGAGGAATCAATGCCATAGGGAACACGTGTAGTGGCTGAGCCTCTGTAAGATACACAACACAGAAGTAAGAAACACAATAGTAAGCACCACATGTTATCAAAAACACATGTTCATTGACCTTGGGCCCTAAGTAAGTCAATAAGCTCAAAAACATGTACGCCGTTGGAATTTGCAACTGGGTCTGTAATAGCAACTGCATAATAAAAACGCATCAGACATATACAATACATGAAAAAACCGGATATACATGAAGACCACCAAAAAATACCTGAAGTGGGCCGCATATGAAATAGCTGGTCACCTAAAATCAGAAATACGAAGATGCAGTTGTTGACATATACAGGCAGGAAACTCAAATGGAAAACACCAATAAAGGAATAATGAAAGGCGTACATAAAGTAACAGCCGAGACCGAAGAAGACACGCTAAGAGGCTGGTAACAGGTATCACCGAGCTTTCTCTTTCCCTTGTCAGTACTCTTCTGGATATCGACAACAAAACACACATAAAACCAAAAATCAAAACTTTACACAAAGAAAAAAAAGACCTGTGATCGAAATCTAAGAGTGGCTTTCCTACTGTACAAAGATTTTTCATCCCATACGCAAATTGGCTAACTAACTGTCTAAGACTCACCTTGCTGGGCAGCCGCCAGCCGCTGATGTCTTTGTCGATTGATCGGCCACTGTTTCAGGCGTTGGGGTTGAATGATGTGTACCTAAAACAACAACAGCGTTGGTGGTTTAATACGACTGAATACATATAGCAAAATAACATACGGCGACTGGATAACGTATGTGTACGCACCTCACCTTTTGCGTGCAGCTGTTGTTGTATGCGGAGGTCTGTCGACCCCTCCTGAACCTGTTGTTGGCATTGTTCTGGTTCTCTTTGTGGGACGGCTCATTGGCTGCCTAGCATGAGAATTAGGTTCGCCTAACACAACAATAATATAAGATGTCAAGTAATTTGAACTCATTTTTTTTCGAACATTCAGCCGGGATACGACATCTGGGAAACCTTACTGAATAATAGTGAAGCCTTGCACGTACCCTAGACAACGAGATGTTAACCATGGTGTAACACCCCCATTTTTAAAGAGTTTAACAGCGGAAGACTTAACGGGGTATTACTTGTAGGATCATAGTTATAATCATAGAAAACGACTCAAAAGAGACGTTTTGTAAATCTTTGTCATTCATTTAGAGATTCAAGTACAAAAGGAGATTCCAACGTTTAACATTTCACCGAAGATATTTGTAATTTGTTATAAATGACAAAATTTATGTGACACCAAGACCACCCGCTACATGCCCACTCCGTGCCTTGAATGCTCCTTAATAAACCTGAGATAAACATGCTAAAAGTGTCAACACAAAGGTTGGTGAGTTCGTAGAGTTTATAAGTAAAACAGTTGATTTCAATTGTTTCGAGAGTGAGGTGATAAATTGTAATACCAATATTGCCCTAAGTCTCATGACATACAAACGTTAACAATATACCGCACAAACGACATGTATTATACCGCACAAACGACATGTAATATACCGCACAAACGACATGTACTATATCGCACAAACGACATGTATTATACCGCACAAACGACATGTGTTTTACCGCACAAACGACATGTATTATAATGGTAACTTAGGCAATATAAATCAGGTATAGCATATAGAAAATAGTACTTGTGGAAGTAAAAGTAAGTAGTTGAGCATGTATCTCCCCCAAAGAGTTTATAAAACAAGTATTAAAAGAGTAGGGGCTACGACTCACGGCTATCCATGAGAGTTTAGAGTATGGAAGTAAATGAAAATAGTTGAGCATGTATCTCCCCCAAAAGTATAAAACATGTAATAAAAGAGTAGGAGCTACGACTCACCTTGTGAGTAACTGGTAAGATGGAAATGAGATATCAAGTGCAATTACGAACACAGCTCCAAAACAGGACCTGGAATATAGTGAAGTCTAAGTATTTGGTGCTTGCGACTTAACATAACAATGTGTGTGAAAACTAGCAACTGATAGCGAACGTGTGGGTGATATGAGTTTGATATGCTTAAAATGTTTAAAGTTCAAAAAAATAATATTATATATAATATTATCTTTCTTTTATGTGTTTAGATTCAGTGAATATCGTTCCTTCGAAATTTAGTGGATGATAAGTTATGCTTAACATAACTGCGTGGTGTTTTTCCTTGTGATATGACTTGTGAGTACTTGGCGTGTGAGTAAAATCATAATGTTACTGAATAACCCTTCAAGTTATGATAAATTTACATTTTAAACCTTAACAGTGAAATTTACATTTTAGTCCCTGTACTTTGGTGAAATGACATTTTTGGCTCAAAGAATTAAAGTGTGCCAAGTTATCAATATTAGTTCTTCAAATGTTCACATTTCATGTTAAAATTATCAAAATAACCATTTTGATGTAAGTTTAGGAATTTTACACATTTAGTCCATTAACTTTATATTTTTACATTTTTAACATATATACATTTCAAAATGACATTTCAAAACCCTTGGCTTATAAATATTTCATTTCTTTCCTTGAATTTCAGTTTTGACAGTTTTGGCAGTTTTAGTCCTTGTAGTTTAATAGTTTTGCAAAACTAGTCCTTTTTCAATTTAAATGTTAATTTCAAGTCCAAGTTCTTCTAAATTTTCACTTTTGACTCAAAATCATTTATAATATCAGTTTATACTATCAAAATTCTGTTTTGGCAGTTTTTACCCGAAAGTTTCAAAATTGACAGTTTTAGTCCCTCGAGTTTACACTTTTTGCATTTTTGGTCCAAAATACAAGTTTAGCTTAGAGTTTCATTTCTTATAGCTTTTTATACTTCCAGTAGTTGTTTCAAGCTTGTAAGAGCTTATTTTACAGCTTAACGTGGCTTATGGCTTATTTTTTATGTTAAATGGGCTTAAAAGAAATACTCAGCCCTTTAACCTTTTTGTGGGCCTATTGGACTTGGGCTTTTTAGGGTTGTTTCATGAGCATAAAATGAACTTATTTCCAGTAGCATATCAGCTTATAAACAGCTTATACGCATGGTGCTTAATTTAGTTTGTTGGGCTTTTTAGCCCGTTAAGGGTTTTAATGGTGTTTTGTGTTTCTGTTCGAGTGAGACAAGCTTTGAGCTTGTGAGATTGGTCAACTGAGTTTGTGTGTGAGTGATGTGAGTACCTACTGTTTGTTGGGTGTTCAAAGAAATGGGTTACATCTTTTATTTGTTATAGTGTACATTCGAATAATATGAAACAAGGCCATATTAACGTGACATATTTACTAAGGTTGACATGTATATATTTAGATATTTTGAAAGTGATCAAAAGACAATAGAACGTGTGATGTTTAGCTATTAACATGATGTTGTGAGTGTACATCAAACGTAAAACCGAGATATATGTGATCGTTTTTATGGGATTAAAGCATAACGAGACACATGAAATATATATATATATCTTGTATGATATGTACGTATAACCCTTTCTTTAGTGAGTGTGTTTGTGATATTAAGGATTAACGAGACATAGAAATAAATATAGAAAGCTTGTATGTGTGGTACGTAAATCATGATCACCTAGGTATTACAATATAAACCAAGTGTTTGAGAAAGCTTACTACACCTATTAAAGGTGGGTCGTCTTGACTGTTTGCACGAGGAGAAGGGATGAGAGCTTGGTGGCTTGCTTGGTGGTGCACTAGAGTCTCGAGTGAGGCCTTAGTGATGACTTGTATGCACTAGCAAACTCTTGTGGTGATCCTGGAGTTCTTCGACAGAAGGGATGAGAGCTTGGTGGCTTGCTTGGTGGTGCACTAGAGTCTCGAGTGAGGCCTTAGTGATGACTTGTATGCACTAGCAAACTCTTGTGGTGATCCTGGAGTTCTTCGACAGTAAGCAGTGAACAAGAGGAAGGCTTTAAAGTGTTTTGTGAATGAGTTGAGTGTGTACGCATGGAATGGAGTTGCATGGGATTATATTGCCCAAAGATAAGGTCAAGTGGTGAGACAAAGAGAATATTGACAGAAGGTAATATTGGGGAAGGCTATTACTATTTACTAGTGTATAGGGGCAATTAATGAGGGTAGCCACTAGGTGATACAAATGTACATTTGTCTATGAATTTCGGTTTGAGTGTTTGAGTGAGTGAATGAGTGACGAGGTGAGTGACAAAGCATAGGATTTCTAGAAGTTGATATTATTTAAAGAGTTAAGGAAACAATGTATTTTTTATGATACTAACAAATATACAATGGGTGTGTTTGATCTAGGACTCCAACGGGTCCAAAATAACTTCCATCGTGGCCAAAAATATAAAAGGTGATCGAATAGTGTGTTGTATGGTCTTAGGGAGTTAGGAATGCGTATTGTCTAGTTCTTTGGTGTTATAATGTGTAAAAACGAATCTTCTAATAGCTCTTGTGTTTCAATGTATACGTTTGAGGTTGTGAGATTTGATTAGTGTACGTAAAATGTGATAACGAGATCACTATAATTTATGAGGGCACGTTTTGGGTTTAAGATGACTCTAGAGATCTCTAAACATGCTTATGAACTCATTTGATAGACTTTAGAATTTATTAGAAACCATTTGTATCATTTTTGATTAAGTTCAAGTCTAGAAGAAAGCTCACGAACTCATTTAACTTTGATCTTCGTTCATTGTCCATACATTCGTATATTTTAAACGTGTTAGTTGGTTATGATTCTTGGGATGGTGGTGATTCAAGTGGTGTGATTTATTCCATGCATTGCACGTCGAATTCGAAAGTAAAAGATCAAAAAAAAAAAGTGTGTCGTGGGGGTGTGTTACACGATTTGTATAACAAATATGTTGGGCTTGGTGGACTGCAAAACACATAGGCCCAATGAGTTTTTATATTAAGGGTCCGGTTTGATTTGTAGTTGGGTTCAATTCGAGTGGGCTTAGGAGTTATTAAGGCCCAATGAGTGTGTGTGAGTTAAATATGATACCGTGGCCCATTTCGTGAACAGTGGAAACCAGGAGGGGTTGTGGGTGTGTTGAGTTGTTTTGGTGAAACCAATGATATTGTATTTGATATATTTTCATTTAGAAAATATTATAGTATGTGTGTGAGCTCGTTTCAAGGAAATTGGGAATCACATAACATATATTGATTCATAGAGTAAACAAAAGTTTAAAATTTTGCTTAAAAATGGGAGTGTGAACAGTAATACGTAATTAATCATTGATTAATATTTATTAATAACTGGGATTTTTACGGGAGGTTACACATGGTCCGTTACAAGTATTCGGAGGGAAAACCCCAAGGCTTGCCATCCCTAAGGATCGAACTCAAGATCTTGGGTAAAACCGGGAGTGCCTCTGACCAGCTGGGCTGATCATCATTAGCAATTTGAACTCATTTAGTTATAATTCGAAAAGGGTTTCACCAAAACACCAAAATAGCATTAATCACTGTATAAAACAAAAGAGAGAAAGAAAGGTACAAATAGTCAAGTAAAAATAATTCCTGAAATCAAGAAACAATTTTACAAAATGCCTACTAAAGTTAACATTCAACAACTGGAATTTGATGCCATTTAGTTCTTAAGTTTATAATTAAGCTCATAAATCAACTACTGAAATAAAGAAACAAATTTCACAAAACACCCTCTAAAATTAGCATCCAACTCTTAAGAATAATCATTTCAGTTTTTTTATCCATAAACACCCAAATAAAGCATGTTGTAGAAAACAATGAAATCTAACTAAAAAAAAGCAATGAAAAAAGTACATGATTGCTTAATTGGAGCAAAAATGATGCATAACATTATGAAACACTTTTGACAACATAGCAACTAAACATAGAATTCAATAACTAAACTTGACATCATTTAGCTCTAACTTAAAAGGGGTTTCACAAATAACACCAACTAAAAGCGAGCATAAAAATTTCAAAACATTAAACTTAAAACTCATTTAGCACTAAGTCAAAGTGTTACACAAAAACATGACAGTAGAACAAAATGATGAGTAAGTCAAACCTTTAATGAAGCCAAGCCCAAGAAGACCAATGAAATAAAACCTTGAACATCCATATCCTAACACTTTGGTAAATATCTTTTCCATGATTCAACTTTAAAAATTACTTGAAAAATTTGTCAAAACAATATGATTAAAGATCATTTGAGGACAAAACTTTCTTTACATATCAAGGGATCAATCCCCACCCTTCATCTTCGCTTAATCTAATGGTTGAGATTAAAATCATACTTTACACTGCAAGGGCATTTTTGTCCATATAAAACCATAATTTAATAACCAATACTTCAAAACACACACAGTAAGTGTGTGTGTTTCTTAGTTTTCTCTCCACTAAATCGTTCTTCTTCGATATTCAGGCAAACTCAATCGATGTTCCGGCAAACTCAATCGACATTCCGGCAAACTCAAACAATGTTCCGGCAAACTCAATCGATGTTCCGGCAAATCAATTGATGTTCCGGCAAACTCAATCGAGTACACCAATCTCGACATTCCGGCAAACTCAATCGATGTCGCCGTGATGTTTCATCTTGTTATCGATCTCCTAGGGTTTGTTCTCTTTATGCATCAACAGATCGCCTCGTAAGTTCCATTAACACCTTATTAATATATAAGTTCATTCAATTTGTTGATTATATGTTTGATCTAGGGCTTGATAGAGTAATTTTCAACTCGATTTATATAAGTAGTATTTAGGTTTATGATTAAATGTTTAATGGTGTGTAGTTGTTCATTGATTGTCTAATATGAAGGCATCAGTTGTCTGATAAAATTGTGGTTTCACCTTGTTTGTGATTGTAAGTGACTTCTCAATATGTGTGGCACAAGTTGTTGACTTGCTGTTGCCTACAACTTCAAGATTACATTATTATTTTAATTGGTAATTGCCGTAGAATTGGGCCATATTGAAACCTGATTTTGAACCTGCATACAGTTGGTGGCTTTACTTTGATGTGCAGGAAGGTTTCATTTATAATGGTTAAGTTTTTCATTTACTATAATACAAAAATGAGGACCAGCCAATGGCTGCAAACTAAAGGTGATATGCAAAACTAAGAAAACAATTCTAGGCCGGCAAATGATCACCTTCTTTTCAGTGCACTTTAGTTCTTTGGCAACATTTTAAGTACTTTACATTTACCAGATCACCACCATTCGTGCTGATAGTACAAATCTCACTATATCGCTCTTGAACCATTTACTGAATTCATGCATTTAAGTGCCTTTGTGTTCTGCATTATATATTTGTATTATTGTTTATGTATCTGCTATCTTAGTTGTTTGTTAATCATACTTGTTATCTACTTCATACTTTGCCATAGCTAGTTTGTAAAAGTGTGTTGGGACTGAGATCACTTGTTTATGTTTGAAACCAATGTTTTTTCAGTGCTAAATGACCTAAGGAAATTGTGTTGTCTATTCGATTGTTGAATTTTCAATGACTGGATTCTTAATATTTGTGGCATGATTTGCTTACAGCTATAAGATTACATAAGATAGGTTATTGCTGTTAAATTGAACTATATGTAAGTGTCTGGCTTTAAGAGATCAGTTCACAATAGGATTGTATGAAGAAAAAAAAATTTGGTCATTAAATGCATGTTACGAAAATTTGTGTTTTATCTTTGAGGTGTAATAAACTATAGACTTATTGGTGTAGATTGTCAGTTGGCTAGTGAAAAAAGGCAATTGTGGCTAGTCAAGCATTGTTTTCTTGTATCATTGCTTATGTGGGGGCATAATCTGCGGCCTTTACGTCTCACATTGACTTGACTTTGAAAGCACTATTACACATAGCCACATACATATTATGTTAGTAACAACCTAGTTTTGTCTGTTGTATTGTAAACTGATGACAATGCACAACCACCTTCACATTTGCTTCTAGGCTGCATAAAAATAAAGTTACTTGCAAGGATTGTTGAATTTGACATAAATGACTTGCATCTTTTTCTGTTATAGCTGCAACATTATCATTTTCACGGTCGAAATATTTTTTTTACCAGAACATCATTTTACACCTAATACTAGTTATGTGGCTGGTGATGAAATAAATATGGTGATTCAGGGTTTCAAAATATCACAAGTGATATTCAGAATATCACAAGTGATAGTGATATTCAGAGTATCACAAGTGATATTTTGAGTATCACAAGTGATATTCTGAGTATCACAGTGATATTCTGAGTATCACATGTGATATTCAGAATATGGATATTCTGAATATCACAAGTGATATTCTGAATATCACATGTGATATTCTGAATATCACAAGTGATATTCTGAATATCACAAGTGATTTTTATGAATATCACATGTGATATTCTGAGTATCACATGTGATATCGGGAATTTTTTTATTTTTTTGGATTCTTATTTAGGTATCCATTACTTGTCTGGAATCATGGACCAAATTGTTGATTAACAAAATCATTAATAAAAATTAAAAAAAAAAAAAAAAAAAAAAAAAAAAAAAAAAAAAAAAAAAAACCTCACCAATGGTAGCTACTAGTTTAAGAATTACCATTCACACTCGAAAACATTTTCTTAACTTTGTGCTCATTAAGGTGAAACAGTTTCTTCATCTATGGACTATTTATCATGTCTCATTTTTTTAACTTTGTGCTCATTTTCTTACGTTTTATTCATATAAATAATTGTGATATTCAGAATATCACTTGTGATATTCAGAATATCACTTGTGATATTCTGAATATCACAATTATTTATATGGTTATATGGTTGAGTGATACATAACAAAATAAATTGTTTTTATTGTGACACACAATTGACTATATATCATTTGAATATTTAGGAATATCAGTACTAATGATTAATCAACATAATGATGTGTTTATAATCAAAGTCATGTGTTGAAGTGTGTAGGTAGGTGGTTAATATTTGACAAGGGGCAGCAGAATATTAGTGTTGAGACAGATGACAGGAATAAGAGGATACGGAAATTTAAAGAATCAGCTTGGAAATGCGTTTATTAACTGTCGCACTTCGGATGGAGGTGCTTTGTGACAGTGAGGGGGTTAATGCTTGTCCAGATGAAGGAGTTGGTGTATATAATCCTGGATACTGGGGAATGGTAAGTATTACAACTAGAGGTAGAAAAATGGGCAGGGCGTGCTGGTTAGATAATGGGTCAATACGGGTTATTGTTGAAAAGATTCTTTTGGTTCAGGTCAGGGTTGGTTGGGTTGACCCAAGATACTTTTTATAAATATAGTGGCAAAATTAAATTTTTGAATAGAATGGTTTAGTAGGTTTTATGCATTAAAATATCACATTTAGCAACTTAAGGATAGCAGATTTGCACATTTAGCAACTTAAGGATAGCCTATTTGTGTTTACGGTAGCGATTAATAGACGTTATGGATTCATGAGATGTTGTGTTGATATATGCGTTCAGTTCAGTCGTTACGTTGTTATTCAGCGATTTATTAATTCTTTCTGCTTCATTTTGAATCTGTATACATTTAACTAATTAAATTAGATCTATCAGTAATTTGACTTTGTAGTCGTATTGTGTTTAGTTTTTTGTAAATGTATATAATTGAAGCTGATTGATAGATGTAAGGATTCATTACTGTGTTGAGATGCTCTGTGTTCAATCGTTACGTTGTTGCTGATTTTGAAATCCGTTGCTTCATTTTTCGGTATACTATTGTGGAGAGAAAATATTAAGCACCCTTGCCATCCTTTAGAGGAATGCATTCACCTATGGCCCGAGAAACCAACTAGATATCAGTAAGTCTTGATATCTCTGATTTTCGGTATATAATCGTTGCTTTAAACTTATTATCCTATGTGAATTTTTGCATATAGGGAGGTAATTGGAGCATATTTAAAAGAAATACAAAAGTTGAGTTCGCGGATTTTAGAGATGATTTGCAAAGGACTAGGACTTGAGCCCGGGTACCTTGAAGATACAAGAGAAGTTTCGTTATTGTCATCTAACTTATACCCACCATGTCCAGACCCGAGTCTGACATTGGGAATATTGCCACACCAAGATCCTAGCCTTATAACCCTATTGTATCAAGGAAATTCGACTGGTCTCCAAGTTATGAAGGATAGTCAATGGATCAATGTCGGAGCCTTTCCTAATGCCTTCGTTGTTAACATTGGCAACCAACTCGAGGTATGCTAGTTTCATTAGTGTTTTGTTTTTAGTTAGAAAGATGCACACACCACTTGTACACTTTTATAATTTATGTTTTGTTTTTAGTTAGAAAGATGCAACACCACTTGTACACTTTTATAATTTATTTACTACGTATCTCTTTAACTTAGACTTGAAATCATAACCTCATAGTTCGTGGATCACCTAAATACTCCTAGGCAAAAGACATGTTGATTATCTTCATTAGGCTTGTAGCTTAGCGGTATGCGTGATAGGCTCTCCAACCAAGTGTTAGGTTCATGTCCTGTTGAACATTTGTGTAAGATAATAAATATTGTGGGATTTTTAGTTGATATAATAAAATGTTTTAAATAGGCCATTTATATTAAATATCAAATCTTATTGGGGGTTCACTTTGAATCCATTAATCGGGGACATTGGGTACTTTAGACCCGTGGAAGAAATCAATGGTAGGTGGTGGTAATTGTGGTGAAGATGAAGGGTTGTTGAACATGAAAAATGTAAATATGATTAAATAAGCTAAAATGAAGAAGACATATTAAAATGCTCGGATAATTTGGTAGTTCTAACATTTTTTGTTTTATTAAATTTACAAATATAAAGGACGCTATATTAAATCCATGGTACTTCATGAACCTGGTCACTTCACTAGTTCACTTGTACTTGAATCAAGAAAATTGCTTTAAATTATTGTTTGGTCAAGATGGTGGAGGTTTGACATAACTACATGTTTCAGCTCAAACATGTTATTTTAGGGAACATACTTAACTAAATGTAACTATTTCAACTCGAACATGTTTTGATTCAGCGCATTTAAAACTATTTCTCGATTGAACGGACTATCTAGAACCTAAGTCTCCGTGGATTATATATGTAATCATTATACCTAAACTTCTGATGCACTTTTAGATCAGCATTTGATGGTGTGCTTCGTTTGTTTACAGATAATCAGCAACGGAAAGTTAAGAAGTATAAAACATCGAGTGGTGACTAGTACACACGAAACTAGAATAAGCATTGCAACTTTTGTGAACCCGTCTCCTGATTGCGTTATTGAACCAGCGAAGGTTTTAGTTAATGAATTGGAACCATCACGATATACAGCTAGTCAATACAAAGAGTATGTTAAGAGCAGCAAGGCATATGGCGACTACACAGTTGCGATACAGAATGCATTGCATTCATAAAGTTAATCAATGATTGTGTACGATCAAAGTATATGTATTGTCATGCTACAAAATGCTAAGCTTTTTTTTTTTTTTTTTTTTTTTTTTTTTTTTTTTTTTTTTCCGAACAGCTTAGATTAAAAGAAATACAAAAGTTGAGATTCTGAATGGTTGATGAGTTAGCAACATGTCTACTATTTATTCTTTGATACCGTGATAAACTTCAAGTTATTTTGATCCACTTTCATACATGCACCCATCACTTATCACAGGTAATACCTAATATCTTATTTTGTATCACAGGTGATACCTAATATGTATTTGCTATGTATCACAAGTGATACCTAATATCTTATTTTGTATCACAGGTGATACCTAATAAGTTATTCTGACCTAATATCTTATTTTTTATCACAGGTGATACCTAATAAGTTAGTCTGTATCACAGGGTAACTTACAATCTCAAAACTTTGTTCCAATTACAATAATAGTGGTTATATAATTCTATCAACTTCATTTTGGCTTTGTGTTCATATTGACATGTTTGATCATATCCTATCTTGTAAAGAAAGGCACATATTATATGATTGACTATTTATTTTTCAAGGCTGTTTATAATCCAATTCTCTTGTGGCGGCTCGTGTAAAGGACCACATGTTTGTTTACAAGTTGGATGTGCTGATATATAAAGGCAAAGTGTGATAGTTGAGGATCAACTTATTAGGCATATGGCTCTATCAAATCCACTTCTTGTTTTTTCTTGTTTGTCAATGCTTGCAGGTTGCCTGAGTTCTCGAAACCATTTCAATGAGCATGTCGCGCTTTTTGTTTTTGGCGATTCACTTTTTGATCCTGGAAACAATAACTACATCAACACTACAACGAGCTTCCAAGCTAACTTTTGGCCTTATGGTAAATCATACTTCAATCCTCCAAGTGGAAGATTCTGCAATGGTCGTCTCATCTCTGATTTTATCGGTGAGAATATCTTAAACTAGTACCAATCTTGTTTTTTTTTTCTTGAGTATTTATCTTCAATTTTCCTTCTCTTATATAACAGCTGAGTATGCAAGACTGCCCCTCATTCCAGCCTACCTCGACCCCCAACATAAAGAATTTGTGCATGGAGCAAACTTTGCCTCAGGTGGAGCTGGTGCATTAGTCGAAACCCATGCTGGATTTGTATGTATCCAGGTGGAGCTGGTGCACTACTATTCTTAATTTCAGAATCAGTCCTAACCTAACAACACGACGAACAAAAGTAACAATGTGAATAACTACTAATTATATACCAGGTAATTAAAGCTTCAACTATAAACACGATTTCAAGAACAAAAGACAACTTACCTATTGCATCCAAGAGTTATGACTGTGCGTATGATCCCGTCAAGCTTCAAGTTATGCTTCTTCTTCCTAGTCACATCAATAGATACCAAGACAGGCGTTCCATTTGGAAAATCCTTCACTGAGTTTGTAACACGTAACCCCATCAAAGAGGCTCGGGACTTAGACACCTCAGTTGAAAGATGCCCTAATCCCAACCTTTCTAAAGTTGTACAATACTCGACGTGTTTGTTATTTTCTTTTGTGCAGCCTGAATATACATTTGTGGATGGAGATGGAACAGTTCTTGCCGAGTCTGCCATGGTACTATTCCTACTTCAGTTGTGTTTCATATGACCTCTCTGTCCAAAATATAATCTGATCAAACTAATCAATTTTTATATTTTCAATTATCATTGTAATAACCTCGTTTTTTTATTCATGATATAACACAATTCATTCTTTCTACAATTTGACAAAGATGAACAAAAAGTGTTTCCGGGTCAAATCCAACTTGACTCAGCGCGTCCCCATGAGCACTAAAACTCACATGTTTCTTCACCCGTTACATTTACAGGCTGATGGATTTGAAGCAGTAGCGCGTGTAGGAATCCCTGGTGCCCACCGGCCACTACTCAGAGATGAAACTGTATTTGAATACATACGAAAATGGTTGGGAATTGAAGAACTGAGTAGTAGGTCACGTGTTAAGACCTCTAAAGTTGTTGATGTTGGTTTAGCTTGAAGTTGTGGTTAGCGGTATTTAATCTGGTTAGAGGTATTAGTTTGTGGTCTCGTAACTTTGTGATTCATTATTTTAAGAATTGACAAGGAAAAGACATGGAAATATTATTTTGTATCACAGGTGATACCTAATATTTGGTATGTATCAAAGGTGATACCTAATATTTGGTATGTATCAAAGGTGATACCTAATATCTTATTTTGTATCATTGATACCTAATAAGTTATTTTGTATCAGAGGTGATACCTAATATCTTATTTTGTATCACAGGTGATACCTAATATCTTATTTTGTATCATTGATACCTAATATGTTAACTGTTGTATCACAGGTGATACCTAATATCTTATTTTGTATCACAGGTGATACCTAATATTTGGTATGTATCACAGGTGATACCTAATAAGTTATTATGTATCACAGATGATACCTAATATGTTAACTGTTTGTTTATTTCAACTAATGTTTTATTTTATTGTTTTGGTTTTTCGCTTTGTTTTGGTTGTTAATTTTTTTTCCTTAAATTATCTCTACCAATAAAACAACTTGTACTTAGAATCTTTAGATAAACAAACTTCAATTGCTTATTAATCAATCGTGCGTTGCGCTTTTTGCCATTTGTGAAGAACAATAAAATAAAAGTGATGTACGAAAATAATGGACAAAAATATTATATAATATCTTATTTTGTATCACACGTGATACCTAATATCACAGGTGATACCTAATATCACAGGTGATACCTGATATCTTATTTTGTATAACAGGTGATACCTAATATTTGGTATGTATCACAGGTGATACCTAATATCTTATTTTGTATCACAGGTGATACCTAATATGTTAATTGTTTGTTTATTTTGCTTTTTCCACCTTAATTCTCAAGTTATAAAAATTTTGTTTTCACAAAAGTTGTTCATTTTTAGCTTATTAATAAGTTTCATGAAAATTTGTTTCTTGCTTCATGATTCTTAATACGTTTGTTATAGATATCAATCATATGCTGTTCAGCACCAGACTTACTAGAATGACAAATATTCTAAACTTCTGACGAGATACTAAATTTTTTATATTTCTCTGGCATTGGAGGAGGAGATAAATCTCTTACACGTTTTTTCTTTGGATCGTTTTGAGAAGATGATGCCATTGAATTTGGATAAAGAAATATGTAGAAGAAAACGAAATAGAAAGTGATGAATTTAAAACGAAGTGAAAAGTCATGGCGCTTAGTATTTAACATGATATTAAATACTAACCGTCATTTTATTATATTACTCATAAATTTGTTGGTAAATTCTCATATATTCGTTTCTTAGACTCTTCAACTTGTTCTGAAATCAATTAATTCTCATATATCTTATTTTGTATCACAGGTGATACCTAATATTTGGTATGTATCACAGGTGATACCTAATACCTTATTTTGTATCACAGGTCATACCTAATAAGTTATTATGTATCACAGATGATACCTAATATGTTAACTGTTTGTTTATTTTGCCTTTTCCACCTTAATTCTCAAGTTATAAAAATTTTGTGAAGTTTCATGAAATTTTTTTATTACAAAAACAAAAACTGGGAAGTTGGGATATCACATGTGATATGTGATATCACCTGTGATATCACATGTGATATGTGATATCACCACAGGTGATATCACATATCACATGTGATATGATATCACATTGATATCACGATATCACAGGTGTTTGAGCACCTGTGATATCACAGGTGATAGCACATCCCAGGTGATAGCACATGTGCTATATATCACATGTGATATGTAAGATCAAATCAATCACATCCAAAGAAGTGAAAATTTTATTATTAATCAATGATCAGTAAATCCTTTGGGGACAAAAAAAGTTCCCTAAAAGACGTAATTATTCATTGTGTATCGGAAATAGCAACGACACTTAAGCTAACACCATACTGAACTCGTACTCCATACTTTTTCTTTATTCTCATAACAAAACACTATAAATAAATAAAACATGAAGATGCAGCAAGTCACCACTCTATTTGCTTCCAAATTTTAAGCAATATCAGCCCACCTGCATAACGACAAACACAGAAATTAGCAACTATAGTTGTGAATTCATCATTACAAGAGAGTTTCAAGACTTTACCCAAGCTCGCTGAGTTTCATGTAAGACTCTAAATAAGCTTGAAAGAAAGCATTTTGATCCTGTGTTGATATAAATAATGCCTAAACACGTTATTAATATTTTTCGATATCTCTACGTTTTGATAATCACAAAATGTAAAATCATTAATCGGAAAATTATGACGTAAACAAGTATTTAGTTGTAAATATCTATTTCTACAACTCAAATCACTTAAGGTATGAATGAACTAATGCTTAATGCATTATATGATCAAAGGAACATTTTCTTAATAACTAGATTTTTTATAAAACATCAAAAACATTTTATATATTTTTGAAAAACATTTTTGGTATTAAACAAAAATGTTTAATCTTTTATAAAAATATGAATTCAAATTTTTAACCAAAATCAGTTAAAATGTTCCAGAAAAACCTTCCCCACAAAAGGACAAAATTGGCCAACGTTCAGTAGGGGCGGCCCCCTTAATTTTGCTAGGTGATGCGCGTGATGTGTCGTTGCGGTTTAGCAGTTTTAATGCCTACTCAAGTTTTAAATTTATATTTAGCCGACTTATCAATAACACACACACTTAACGAGCAGTGTACCCGGTCAGTATGAATATAATGGTAAGTA
The DNA here is from genome assembly GCA_021014915.2 of Artemisia tridentata subsp. tridentata. NCBI lineage: Eukaryota > Viridiplantae > Streptophyta > Magnoliopsida > Asterales > Asteraceae > Artemisia > Artemisia tridentata. Next base: position 438,468,471 of record CP139504.1, on the reverse strand, counting down.
GAGTGTCGATCACTAAGAGTGGAACGTATTATCTAGTTATTCTAATCAGTATTTTAATATATTAAGTTAGCTATACAACCTAATCTAACGCAAGGGGGGTTCAGCCTGAGAGACTGGCACGATTTGGTTGCAATTAAATAATAAACTAAACCAATAGGCACGAATCAGCAAGTAGCACACACGTACACAGATAAATACTCGAGACAATAAGAGGGCTGTCCTTATGATAAGTAGTTTGTCACTTGTTTTATTGCTAGTGTTATATGAAGTGTATAGTTCGATGCAACGCACCGAGATTAAGTCCTTTCTCGTTGGTTCTAATCTTATCGGCGAGTAAACCCTTAATGATTACTTATGACTATCCCGTTTATCTTTCTCCTACTTTTCTACAGACCATAGAATACATAGGCATCTAATAAACAGGCGAGGGCAGAGGCATGGCGACCCGATCAACGCTCAGCTAGACACAGAGGTTATCAATGCACTAATAAAAGTCACCAATGACATCAACATATAAACTTTAATTAATGAGAAAGTAGTTTTAAGGGAGTGCAACCTTTCCGTTGTCACGTTACACAAGCCACCAATCTTGATGAATTAAAGTTTACTAACACAATAAAACAAAACTACTTAATGAATTAAACATATGCAGCACCTTCTTACAGCTCTTGTATCTTTGATTTGGGTGTGTCTTGTGCTGCTGCCTTGACTGAATTCGTCCTAGGTTTCTCCTGTTCGGTCTTCGGTTATAATATATTGCGTACGAAATTCGTCTGGTCTTGGGGTATTTATAGTTTCTGTCTGAGGGGAAGATGCGGCGCATCTATTAAGTAGATGCGGCGCATTGACTTAACTTCGTGTGGGGTCCAAGATTATAATATTCAGGAATATTCGTACACCGCCAGAAGATGCGGCGTATCTTTATCTTTGGATGCGGCGCATGTCCTCTTGTATCTTGGATCGTATCTGGTGAAATATTGATAGTGATGCGGCGCATGTCATGAGTGAGATGCGGCGCATCTGGAGCAGATTAGTCTTGATCTTGTACATTTCAGTAGACTCTTAACTTCTTGCATGTTTTGCTCCATTTTCAGTCCAAAATCGCCAAGTTTCACCAAATGCTTGTTTTCAACTGAGAATTACAAAAGTAAACGATTAAGTATCAATCCTCATACATAATATAATAAAACAAGTCAAATTAATAGGATAAATGATAGTAATAATATGTACTTATTTGAGTTCATGACTAGGCGGCCCCCTTAAAATTATGGGGACCGCCCCCGCTCCAGTAGGCCCCCAGCTGTCCAGTTTTTCTCCTATAAATACCAGCCTTCTCCTGGATTTTTACTCACCTTTTGCACCCCAAACTTTCTGTTTTAAATCTTGTAAATACTTTCTAAAATCCTTTGATCATATAATCTTAAGCTTTGGTTTCCAAGTGATCCAAGCTTCCTTCATTCAAGTGCAAAAGAAGAATACTTCTATCAATCAAGATTAGAAGTATTACAACTTAGTATCATCTTGTTACTTAAGTTGTTAGTTTAACAAAGTTTGTAAATCATTCATTCTTTTGTGTGTAAGGTGTGTATAGTAGATTAGTGTTGTATGTAAGTAGTGAAGAAGTTGTATAAGTAGTTGTGGTATAGAAGTTGTGAAGACATAGCATAGAAGTTGTGAAGCGGTCGTGTTGAAGTCGTGAAGCTCTAGTCGTGAAGTCCTAGTGTTGAAGTCGTGAAGCCGTAGCATAGAAGTTGTGAAGCGGTCGTGTTGAAGTCGTGAAGCTCTAGTCGTGAAGTCCTAAATGTTGAAGTCGTGAAGCCGTAGCATAGAAGTTGTGAAGCGGTCGTGTTGAAGTCGTGAAGCTCTAGTCGTGAAGTCCTAAGTGTTGAAGTCGTGAAGCCGTAGCATAGAAGTTGTGAAGCGGTCGTGTTGAAGTCGTGAAGTCCTAGTCGTGAAGCCGGTGTGAATTAGTCGTGAAGAAGTTGTGTTGTGAAGTTGTGAGATTGGTTCTAGCTACCATTAGAACTCGACATTTAGCTTTGTGTCGTTAAGCCGGTGTAAGCCAAAGTCGTGTAAGGTTTTCTCCGCCATAAGGGAGCTTATTGAAGTTGTGAAGAAAACTCTCGAGCTCAATGCTCGGGGAGTGGAGTAGGGCAAGGAAGGTGTCCTTGTAGCCGAACCACTATAAATCTCTCGTGTCTCGGTTAGATCTTTCCATACTTTATTTATTTCTTTACTTGCATCGCCATTACTTTCATACACATAGGATTATATAACTGCTAGTATTTATTAGAGGTTGACTTCACATAAAGATCAATTTGAAAATCCATTCAAGAAACCAAAACGTTTACAATCAATTTAAAAGAATACATATATAACTAATAATAAGATTTAAGTTTTAACAAACTTGAATCTAAGTTTTCAAAAGTAAACAAAGGTTTTATAATAAATTAAAAAGACGTAAAACTATTCAACCCCCCTTCAAGTTTTCCACAATTGGTATCAGGAGCCACGTCAATCAAGATCTTTAAAATATATTGTATTTTAAAACTTGAAACGATCTATGGAATCCGAAAAATATTTAGAAGGGGAATTTTTGCAAACACCACCGCTATTTGAAAACTATACTTTTCTTGAATGGAAAAATAAATTTGAAAATTATGTGAAATCAATTGATCTGGATCTTTGGCATGTCATTTCGATTGGTGATTTTCAACCAACAAAAACAAATTTTGAAAGTCAAACAAAAACGGATTTTGAAACTCAAAATGATTATTTAAAAACAAAGAATAACAAAAATAATGAAGCTAAAATAATTATTTACAAAACCTTGCCGAAAGTTGAAAATGAAAGAATATCTTTCTGTAAAACGGCAAATGATATTTGGAAAAATCTTTTAAACTTTCATCAATAAAAATGTCAAGCCAAAGATAAGGATTTTGATCTTGTACATGAATTAGTCATCTTAGAAAATTTAATAGATGAGCATTTAGATAAAATAGATACATGTGCTACTAGTTCAAATGTTGTTAATGAAGGTATTGATGACGAAGATTACATGAATCAACTCCAAAGTGAACTCAATCTAATATCATGAAGTGACACCGATGAAGGAGAAGATCATCATCCGGTGTGTGACGAATGCAAACTAGATAAAACTCCAAATAAGGTACAATCCGAAACCGAACATTTTTGCTATGATCCATTCATTTTAGAATTTTCAAAACTAGAAAATGAGTTTAAACATTTTTGCAATATAGATCTAAAAACTATTTCTAAACATAAATTATCAAAAACTTTTGAAAGTAATCTTGAAAAAGAAATAATTTTAGAAGATAAAATGTCTAGACTTGAAAGTAATATTGAAATTGATCTAGAATGCAAAACATGTCAAGAATATAAGCATGATATTAAAAGATTAAAGGAAAGAGCGAAAATAATAGCTAAATTTGAAGAAAGCTCCAAATCACTTAAATACCTACTAAGTTGTCAAAAGCCATTCAAAGATAAAACCGGGTTAGGATTTAGTTCGGATAACTCTTCAACAAGTAAATCAAAACAAATTATAATTAAAAAACCCAGTAGAGAAATTTAGATATAAGGCTATTTACTGTGATTATAATTTATATAAGTCAAGAAATCCATTGTTTGTGCATCAAAACAAACTATCAAGGAATTCTTGTACTTTTTGGTGACATCCTCTCCATGTGCATACAAGTGCAATGGATGTCCCCAACTAACCATCTCGGACCCATGAGATTCTGGGTACCAAGCTGTTTTATTTGAATAGGTAATGAACGCATAATGGAATGATACTCAATCTTGCGTTAACCTACTCATATTCAAAACACGCACATGAAGACTTATTAATCTATAATAAATGAGGATGGAACGAAGTGGTACTCATCTATTATTCACTACCTCATATCATGATGAAATACTGGACCTGAGATAAGTCTTCTTTTTAAACTTTCCTGAGTAGTTACTCCTTGCATATAGTTATGATAATCACTGCCTTAAGATATGCTTAGTTTGATAAGTTGCTTTGCCCTCACACTATTAGTTATATTACTTGTTGATAAACTAGAAAACCTTAAGTTAACCCTCCTAAGCATTAAATAAAGTGTTCTCTATTGAACATATAAAATTTAGTCATCACTATCATTTAAATCGCATAATTTGTTGAAAAGGATAGCATGAGACAATAGCCTTAATCTGTAGGATCCTACGAAAATCCATTATGATAATCCTCATTAATTAATAATAACCTCGAATTACTGTCTACCAAAACCCATTTTTACGAGGAAATTTAAATTTTTATTTACTTATTATAGTATTCCTACCACGTCACGTTATCACAACAATTACAAAATGTCAACACTAGACCACGACATGTACTACGGAACATAACCACTTCACAAAGATTAATATTTCATAAATCACAATGTACGCAAATCTCACTATTTACTATTTAATTATCACTAATTACACAAAATTTACTCTAATCATATTTTCTTCTTTCACTAATACAACCGAATGGGCTGCCCATTTATTCCAGGACCAACACCACCATACGCTACACAAGCCCAACTTCAAAACTCAATTTCCCTTTTATCATTTCATGTGGAAATCAACAAGCCAAACACCCTCCAAAATGACTCGCGTTCTCTCGAATATTAAACACAACCCTTGAATATTTTTACCTCACCTTAATCACCACCCACTAAACTCTATGTGAGCCAAACCTTGGACCTAGATGTCGAGTATTTCCATGGTATCCAAAGTCACTTTGTTTGTCCCATTTTACCCGAGTCGCATACCCAAAAATCACAAAACACAGTCATTTCAAATCATGCATTTTCCTACACGTTTCTAAGGACCATATTAATATTTCGTGATGTTAAAAAGGAAGCTAGAGCAGCAGTATAGAATTGTGGCTCACTAAACCCACTTGACCCTTGTTTAAAATATAAACTAAATACATATACATTACAAAAGAAAGGGATAAGATTTTCTACCCTCTTCTATCTATCCTAAAAATCTTGTACTGTCAGAAATCAAGCATATGTGTCCTCTCCTCTACAGTGACCTTCAATGATTGAGCTTTGAGGGTAATATAGTCAATGAAACGTGTGTACTCCTTCTATAAATTCTACCACTCATTTGGCAGCCTACCCTGCCCATTTCCTACACAATTCACTCCCACTAACAAACCTAAACACCCAGAAACGTGTATCTCTCAGTGTGGGATGCAAGGCGAGTAGAAGAAGTCAATACGTAAAACGTATTCGTGTACCTACAAGTTCACTGTCTCACTCTCGTGCTTCCAGTCGATCACCACAGCCTCTTCACCACCTTTAGAAGGTGTAGTAAGTACCTAGTCCCTCTCTTGTTTTCATGTATCACGTACACACTTCACTCATGAATGTTCACGTTTGCACACGAACGTATATACTCTGTTACTAGTTCATTCGTGTGCATTATTTTGTACAACCACCAGCATGTTTCGAACATCTCCATCGTTATACCTTTGTTATTAAATGTGTTATTTGCACGAAACCCACATGTTCACAACTCTCACAGAGGACTAGATAGAAACCATTTACACTAGTGCACGTTAATAATATCATGCTATGCATTATTTTGTTTCCCACTCAAACGTATAACACATCTCCACTTTGAGCACACTGCACACAATAACTTATTTCGGACCATGTGAAGTATCGAACTAAATTTTGTGGAATCTTAACAATCACCTAACACCACTCTCACGTTTAAATACTTGCATTGCATGCTACTCAACTCTCACGTTAACATTTTACTTCATACATCATTCGAACGTATACAAGCTATATATATATCCCACGCTATAAATGAAACTGGAAAACACTAAAAATATGTCTAAGTATTTAATTTTGACACGCTCCATGTTGCCTAGAAAACCCTCGTACAACTTACAAACTCGTCACGCAACTTCATGTTTTCTTCACGCAACCTATTTAACCACCCAGTAAACTAAGTTTTTCGTTTAGAAAACATGGCATGAAACCCACGAATGGACCTTTAAAGATTGCCAAAGTAATTCACAGAAAAACTATTTTAAAACAACAAAAGTAGCGAGATGGGTTTATAAACCATTAAGCTGTTTCATAAGCTAATAAATAGGCTGGCGTATTGGCACTTCTATATATGGAATGTGATGATAAAAACAAGCATTTTGAACCAACCCAACTCACCTCAACGTGTACAAATCAAAACGTGTTAATGGGCTAGCCATTTGGCTCGTTAAAGGCCCATTAGTAGTAAAAACAAGCAAACAACCAAATAAGCTGTTAAAATAAGCTTCTTTTATCTTAAATATAACTCAGAAAAATGCGCCACCTTTATCCCACCTTATTTGTCACTTTTGGACTAAAAATGTAACGCGATCTAACTGGAAGGACCAAAACTGCCAAACTATGAAACTTATGGACTGAAGCTGTGAAAATAGTTTATAGAGGACTTAAATTGACATATCATTGAACTCCAAGCCTTATATGGACATATGGACAAATATTGGACTATTATGGACTTTGGACTTAACGAAGGACTAACGACGTAACGCACGCACAGTTAGGGTAAAAAGAGTAAAATCTAAAAAGGACGAGTACCAATTAATTTACTTGACATTCTTATTTTATTTTCTATTTTTCACCCTTCACTTCATATGCATTTTACATTTTAGTTGTGCATTATTTAAGTTCGTTATTAGAAATTTAGCGATTCACTTTGCATATCATTTCAGCATATTTTGAGGAGATAATATTTTGAGTCGATTGACATAAGAATCAAGATAATATCATATATGATATTATATTTTTAACTTGAGGCATTTTAAGCATATCACACTTATATCACCGATCAAATCGTTATACGATTTCTCACATCGCACTCACTGTTAGTAGTAAGTCAGAATCTTAGACTTCCCTTATATTCAGGTTTCGTATCGAAGACGTTTCCGTGATCGTTTCCATAGATCTTATAAATTCTATCTTGTCAAATACGCTCCAGGTGAGTCGTGGCCCCTACTTTTAACACTTGTTTTTAATAACTCTTTTGGGGGAGATACATGCTTTAACTGTTTTAAGTTACTTATATACTTTGAAAACTCTCATGATTTACTCAAAATCATCCACTATGCTTTACATGTTTGAATCACCCTTGAGAGAAATATATGTTCGTTATATGTGCAAATTGCTTGCTTAGCTTAAACACTGAATTTGAAAGATAACATTTTTAAACTACTCGATGTAACATGATACTGAGACTTATTGTATGCATTCATATAACAAATGAATGTACTCTACTATGATATTTCTACATTCCAACTGGAAATAATTACCAAGACCAGAATACGTATATTTTATGAACCCTGAGACCTATATTGCCTAAGTTTACTTTATTGCCATAAAGTCCCTCGATCATGAGCCATTAATCACTGCGGTGAGCGCGAATATAGTGAACAGCTTCGAAACCTGTTAGAGGTTGACGACCTATCCCACTAAATACTTGGACGGAATGCCTACATGGTTAGTCGTATTTAGTCGCGATCCACTATATTTGAGAAAAATAGGAATTGGCAAATCACCTATTACATGAGGTCAAAACCTTCATCATTAATTTGATGAACACTCCGTTTTACGGTACTCTGTTAACGTTTTGCGTGTCATGAGGCTTAGGGCAATATAACTTTATGAATATATGAATGTTTCATATATATTAGGATACAACTGTATTTAGTAACCACCACTCCACACTGATAGATTTCAGACACTAGATTAATGTTTTCACTATGTGTTATGATTATGAATCATGTACTTGAACCTTAGTTGTTATCATATGTGACTTAATTGTGAATTCTACAAAAGACAACCCAAACTGCTTTGTATATCGTTAGTTCTAAAAGTTGACCCAACACATCATTTTGAGCGTATAACAACGTAGCTCATTTTCATTTAAAACTTGAAACTTATGATCGCTTGAGATCATACATGAATTACTTGTGGATTTTATTCAACACAACTTGTTATTTAATGAAGAACTATTATTTATTTCGACAATCACTTTACACCTCTTAAAATCTATTGAAAGAAAGTTCTTTTCTTTCAAACTCCACGAACTCACCAACCATTGTTATGACGTTTTAAGCATGTTTATCTCAGGTAATTAACGGAGCAGGACAAGACACGGAGCGGGCATCTTATACTCTGATAAATAAAATGGTGTAAAATCAAATATGTCATTCCTTCCAAATTACCACACTTTTCTGATTTTCAAATATTTCACATTTATACCAAAACTATTATTTTGAATGACATAACTTTCAAAACGCCTATTCTGGTCCGTTTTCTGAAAATTTTAACTCGATCCTCACCGTAACACCCTAATTACTTTTCCGCTGCCACTAAACAAATTAGGGGGTGTTTGATGCGTGGTTTTGTAACCTTACAACAGGTTTTACCTCTCGAGGGATCTCAAGAGGCTTACAACCCCACCAGGCAGTGTACCTGACCGATGTAGTATAGTGTAGTGGTAAGTACGGGGGATTGATCGTTCTCCACAGGGAATAGTGTTCGTTAGGTATGAAAGGCTACTCTAATTAGGTCTAAGGGTTGAGGAAGATTCTTTTTATGTTTTTATAATTTTATGAAAGCAAGTAAAATCTCGGTTTTGAAGGAGTGGGCGGAATTAGTTGCTAGTCAACTAACCCAATTTACTACGAATGCAAATAAAATAAAATAACAAAAATGAAAATGTGGTGAGAAACTTATGTGTAGAGAAATGTGTTTACTTAGATTTCCTTACTCCCTAACTATCTTTTACCGGTTAATTAGTGTGTATTAGTCGCGTGGATGACGGGTGTATTCCTTAATACCATTCGTGGGGTGGCGTACTTACTTCCCCAACTCTACAAGCTCCTACTTCACTCCTATGTCGAGCCGGCTAGGAAGCTCCTAACATGGGATCACTAGAATTCGCTTGTGCATTAAATACAACCATAAAAACCTTTAGTACGCGTTTGGTTCATGTTTCTTAAGACGTTCAAGCAAGTTACCGAATAGGAAGTTAGCCAGTTTTCTTAAGCCTAACATAGATAAACAATCATCCAATACAACTAACAACACACTAATAACCAATAATCAATAGCTAGGTTTCATTAGATCTAAGCAAACACAAGATAAATTTAGCCTAACATGTTAAACAAAAGACAAGAATAAGATAGAATCAAACAACACATAGACATATTGAATGATTAATTGATAACTTATCTTTCAATGAAACATGGAAGATCTCAAGGCAAAAAGCCCTGAAAAAGTAGCTAAAATCGTCCTAGGGTTTTATCCCAAAATTCCACACACTAAGCTCTCCTTAATGACAAAAAATTAGAAAACTATATATAGACTTTGACATCTGACGGCGTCACCTTATGGATTGTGACGCCGTCACCTCGCCGCTTTTAGGGTTCCCGGATGACCATCTTGACGCCGTCCCTCTTTAGCTCTTCAAAAATCCATTCTGGCTTATCAAGGCTTGACGCCGTCGAACCTATAACGTGACGCCGTCCCCTTATGATTTAAGCCGTGACGCCCTTGATCAAGTTAAAGCGTGACGCCGTCAGAATTCACATGCTATTTTCACTGGCCCGTCATGAGTAAATTTCACGTCCAACTTTTCTTGCCAAAGCATGACGCCGTCTGGGGTTAAATGTGACGCCGTCAAAGGTGACTTTCAGCCGATTCTTGAGACTTTGCCGTTTTCTTCACTTTAATGCTCCAAAAACGTCCAAAATGCCTCCTTTTCCAGATTTCTCCTCAAAAGTACCTAAAATGACAAAAGGAACGATTTAGGGCAATATTTGATCAAATAAATACGATTTAAGGCTTAAATGACCCCTTAAAAGCGGTACACTTTTCGCTTCATCAAATACCCTTACACTTGAGATTTGCTTGTCCTCAAGCAAATGCGCTTTTATTCTAATCAAAATACAAGTTAGGGGTCATTTAATGCTAACATAAAAGTAATTACAACAAATATTCGTTCCACTTCAATCATAATAAGCACGGAGATTACATACTAGCACCTCACAAGTAGTGTTTAGATACTCACATCTCTCAAGTGTCATCAAAATAAATCTCATAAATGAAAACGGAAAATATCTCTCACTACCTGTCATAGCAAATAGATTACCATAGGCTTGGGAAAGGATCGAAAACCTCCTCCACTAGGCGTAAGCACCAAAGATAAACTATCAAAGAGGGCTTTTAAATGGGTTATAACGTTAGGTGTAGGGAAAAGGAAAACACGGTTTTGTTGGATAAAGGATATTTTACTGGTGGCTAGTTAAAAATCTTGATCAATTACATGTACTATACAATGTTGCTAAGCCAAGACTAGACTCGATCTTAAGCTAGAAACGAAATAAAAAAATAACAAAAATATAAAACAAACATAAAATGAAACGGGATGGTAGTCCGTATGTTTTTTCTATTTTTCTTTTTCTCATTTTTTTTTGTATTTTTCTTGATTTTTTTTTTTTTTTTTTTTTTTTTTTTTTTTTTTTTTTTTGTGCATACACTTTTGCCCTACCATCCAAAATAATACATCATAGGGGCATTGCATCCCCCTTACACTTAAACTTTTACATAACTTTACAATTAACTAATCTAATGACTCGGATTAAGATAATTGAAAAACTTGGAGTACTTTTAAAACATTTAGCACATATGGGGGTAATAAATGATGTTCTTCCCCATTACTCCATTACACTAGTACTTTACCCAATCGTCCCAATCGTCCCAAAACAATATGTACAAGGATATGACTCGACTTAGCAACCATGTAATCAACTAGATAATTAACTTGGGTTTAAACAAATGTTGTAACAATAATGCACTAAAAATGAGTGCATACAAGGTAGGCTAAGGCGATTTGGGTGTACATTTTAGTGGGGTGTAACAAATTCTTCCTTTAAGTAAAATGCTTAAAGGTCGAAACGAAAAGATAGGCTCTGAGGGGTGTACTAGGGGTATCGTGTACTAAAAATGAGTACAACGCAAAGGGTGTGGGAGAATTACTTGACCAATGTAACCAATGTAATTATAACAAAAACACAGGTGTAAAACAATGGGTTAATCCTAATGCCTCTTATCATGTAGTAAATCTAACTACACGAATGTAGTCTCACTTGTGGCCTTGGAATGGTCCTAACGCAAGTTCTAGAATCTAAGTGCTACCGGTACACACATCATAGCATAAATGCTTTTCCTACCAATTCTAGGGGCGAACCTCACATATTTGGGGGTGGAAAGTTTTTTAGTGGTACGGTTTTTGTGCTAGTCATATAACTCCTATCCGTGAGACGCTCATTAAGATCAAAGTTTCACTCCTATATGTTGTAAAAAATTTTAAATTTGGCACTAAAATTACCTTAACAAGTATTTATCTTAGTTTTATTACACATCTACTATTAAACAAACAAAAATCAAGCGCAATTGTATTCTCAAAAATCGTACTTTTACCCTCCCCTTACACTTAAGATGAACATTGTCCCCAATGTTCAAATAATAAGATGTAAAAGCAAAAAGTAAAAGAATGAAATCAAATACTCCCCTGATTCGCTCGGTGGATAATGAAATTACACGGTTAAATCTTCCTCCAAAGAGAATGTTGAAGCTCCATGACTAATGCATCGCCATAAGCTTGATTCCAAAAACATCTCCTTGTCCAAAATAACCTGTTAAACCTGAGAAAACAAACACGAAAACCTGCATAACATCGGCGGGAAAAATCTATATATAAGGATATAATGCTTGTGGAATGATAACTTTGCAGATTCCTGGAGATTATAAGTTGGAGATTTAATAAAAACTTTTTATGAAAACAAAACTTTCAAAAATTTCTGGAAATTAAATCTGACGCCGTCAGGTTATAACCCCTGACGCCGTCAGAAATGACCTGACAAAAATTTTCATTTTAAGTTTCCGGAAAATTTCTGGAAAAACCTTTACCTTACTTCCTGGAAATCCTGCAAAACATCATTATGACTCGATACAAGCATTTGACTCAAACAAATACTAATATGTATGCTAATTTATTATTATTACGATTCATGTTCATTTGTGTTCTAATAAACCGATTTAGACTTTCCTTATACTTATCTTTTGCAAAATACCTTTATATGTAGTTAAGACGAAGTTAAAAACAAAATAAAGCATTTTCACAAATTAGTTTTGAACATGAATCAATAATGATAAAAATTAAACATACATACGGAAACAAATAAAATCAAACAAACAAATAAATAAACACACAAAGCAAATAAAACTTGGGTTGCCTCCCAAGAAGCGCTTGTTTTTGTTCGAGTCATGAGCCTGACTCTACCCTTATTTAACGGAAATAGGGGAGGTTTTCCCTACACTTAGGATTAAGTGCGGGTGATAGTAGCAATACACACCAACTTGGTAGGAGTATGCCGCGTGAGGAAAGAGTGGTGGATAAATTATATACTCAAAGGGTGTGCTCCTTTCATCATAACCTTACCTAGTTCACTTTGGTCAATGGGTGAATTAAAGTTTTCTCCTAAAAAGGGATCATCTTCTATCAACTTCGAGAGATTCCTAGTTGAGAATCTATCTTGACCTAATAAACCCGGTTTAAACCCATAATGTTTCTTGTGATCAATCATAAATGGGTGATGTAAGTATGTAAGGTCATGGTTCACTCCTATATTAGCTTCCACTCCACATGGCCTAGAGTCTACTACCTTAATCTTAACATTACCCGGACTACATGGTTTGATGGGTGGATCGGGACCTTTTTCAATTCCTAAATTCACATCTAAAGATGGAAGATTAGGTAACGGTTTTGGTTGAGGCTCCGGTTCATCAAAACTAGGAACTTCCATAGAACTAAAAGAAAGGTTGTGACTACAAGTATTCAAACCTATTTCTTCTAGTTGTGTTTGGTTCAAAGGTTCTACCTCTATTGGGGTTCCTATAGTCTCTTCTACTTCTTCCGGGTAAGTCACCGGTGGTGTGTATGCCTCGAATGATGGTAGGACTTGTGGGGTACTTGGTGGGCTTATGTTACTTACCTCATCATTCCTTATGTCAAGATCACCTATATCCTCATCATGTGTTTTAGTAGGATCTAACCCTAACATTTTACCAAGTATCTCAAGTGCTTCTCTAGGCATCTCAACTTCAATGTCCGAATCATAAGGATCATCCTCAATATTCTGACTGCTATATTCAAATTGCCCAAAAGATTCATCATGTGTTTCTTGAGATTCATCGTCATCGATCATAAAACCTAGGTCTTTTTGATCAATGTGATCATGCTCGGCTAGATCCTCCATCACATCAAGATCTCCTAAGTGTTCACCCTGTATTATGGTAGTGCCTAACCATGACATACAGCTGGGTGGCTCAACTCTACCCTCATCCCCAAACAAACTTGTTTCATGATCCTTGAAATTTGTGGTCAATTGACTTGTATTAATGTTTGTTGGGTTGTCTACCATATAATAATATTGGGCACAATTCTCAATAGCTTCCCATGCTTTCTCAGCACTTAATTCCCTAATATCCCTGCCAGCAATATGGTAAATGTCCCTTTGGGCATGTCGGTCGACATGATTGTAAAAAATTTGAGTTAGGGACCAAAAATCGAAGTTATGATGAGGGACTTTTTGGAGTAAATATTTAAAACGAGTCCATGCATCATAGAGAGGTTCATCTTTATGTTGTTTAAACATCAAGATGTCATATAGAGTGGGTGAATTACGTGGTTGGTGGTATGGTGGATTTGCGTTCTCCATAATGGTGAACGGAAGAGTCAATGGAAATTACGAACAAACAAACAAAGAAATAAGATAGACTAAAGAAAACCTAGAAAAATAAAATAAAAATCTCACTAGAAAGGAATCTAGTGAGTAGACCTAATAAAATAAAAATTCAACCTAAACAATAACTATTCCCCGGCAGCGGCGCCAAAAACTTGATGCGTGGTTTTGTAACCTTACAACAGGTTTTACCTCTCGAGGGATCTCAAGAGTCTTACAACCCCACCAGGCAGTGTACCTGACCGATGTAGTATAGTGTAGTGGTAAGTACGGGGGATTGATCGTTCTCCACAGGGAATAGTGTTCGTTAGGTATGAAAGGCTACTCTAATTAGGTCTAAGGGTTGAGGAAGATTCTTTTTATGTTTTTATAATTTTATGAAAGCAAGTAAAATCTCGGTTTTGAAGGAGTGGGCGGAATTAGTTGCTAGTCAACTAACCCAATTTACTACGAATGCAAATAAAATAAAATAACAAAAATGAAAATGTGGTGAGAAACTTATGTGTAGAGAAATGTGTTTACTTAGATTTCCTTACTCCCTAACTATCTTTTACCGGTTAATTAGTGTGTATTAGTCGCGTGGATGACGGGTGTATTCCTTAATACCATTCGTGGGGTGGCGTACTTACTTCCCCAACTCTACAAGCTCCTACTTCACTCCTATGTCGAGCCGGCTAGGAAGCTCCTAACATGGGATCACTAGAATTCGCTTGTGCATTAAATACAACCATAAAAACCTTTAGTACGCGTTTGGTTCATGTTTCTTAAGACGTTCAAGCAAGTTACCGAATAGGAAGTTAGCCAGTTTTCTTAAGCCTAACATAGATAAACAATCATCCAATACAACTAACAACACACTAATAACCAATAATCAATAGCTAGGTTTCATTAGATCTAAGCAAACACAAGATAAATTTAGCCTAACATGTTAAACAAAAGACAAGAATAAGATAGAATCAAACAACACATAGACATATTGAATGATTAATTGATAACTTATCTTTCAATGAAACATGGAAGATCTCAAGGCAAAAAGCCCTGAAAAAGTAGCTAAAATCGTCCTAGGGTTTTATCCCAAAATTCCACACACTAAGCTCTCCTTAATGACAAAAAATTAGAAAACTATATATAGACTTTGACATCTGACGGCGTCACCTAATGGATTGTGACGCCGTCACCTCGCCGCTTTTAGGGTTCCCGGATGACCATCTTGACGCCGTCCCTCTTTAGCTCTTCAAAAATCCATTCTGGCTTATCAAGGCTTGACGCCGTCGAACCTATAACGTGACGCCGTCCCCTTATGATTTAAGCCGTGACGCCCTTGATTAAGTTAAAGCGTGACGCCGTCAGAATTCACATGCTATTTTCACTGGCCCGTCATGAGTAAATTTCACGTCCAACTTTTCTTGCCAAAGCATGACGCCGTCTGGGGTTAAATGTGACGCCGTCAAAGGTGACTTTCAGCCGATTCTTGAGACTTTGCCGTTTTCTTCACTTTTATGCTCCAAAAACGTCCAAAATGCCTCCTTTTCCAGATTTCTCCTCAAAAGTACCTAAAATGACAAAAGGAACGATTTAGGGCAATATTTGATCAAATAAATACGATTTAAGGCTTAAATGACCCCTTAAAAGCGGTACACTTTTCGCTTCATCAGTGTTACAGATTGGCATCAGAGCCACAGGTTATAGAGAATCAAATGTTTTAAAACATTGAACTATAACTATATTTTCAAAATAAATGATTTTACACCTTATCATCTTATGCCTTCCGTGTCTGCAGACTGCCGTGCTCAATACATTACCTAATAAGATTGTTTTGTACTAATCTTTACATGCTCAATGTTTACTCTTCACACATTACACACCGTATTATTTCACACTCAATGTTACACCTTAAACGTATGAATATTCATAATTACTATTTCTCGATTGCTACAGTACCATGTCTTCCAAACTAGACGATATCACCAAGACTGTCCCTCCTACTATCCATGCATCACCTACATACCAAATTGCACCAAATACTGAAGATCCTTATGTACAAATATCACAACCCCAGCCCGACATAGAACTCACCCAGAAATCACCTCCGTCATCACCTACTCAATCACCTCCACGTCAGAAACTTAGGAGAGCAACCGAATCCTATTCAGATGAAGATCTGATTGGTGGTCAACCAACATTTGAATTTGGACAAAGTTCACAACAAGAAATGACTTGGAAAAATATCAACCTCAATTCTCCCTTACTTAATACCTCAGATTTCTCCATGCCAAATGCCCCAAACAATGTATCCTCACCCAATTCTCCTGACTACAATGTAGACACCCATGATTCTATATGGATTCGCCTTCACCAACACACCAGCATACTAAACGCTCACTCTGAACAGCTAAAAGAGTTACAACCATTACGATTTGAATGGTATGATCGTAACATTGACACCCTGTTTAAGAGGACAGATGCTTAAAGACGAGAAGTGTTTGGGTTAGGAGTGAATGTTGGTAACATGAAGGACAATTACGAACAAGAACTTAGAAACTTGGATGCCAGAACCCGCTGTTTAGGTAGAGGCCATACTCAAACCTACATTAGGATTGAAGACATTGAAAGAGCATTATGGTTGGCTAGAGACACAGCAAGGACCCAAAGCCAAAAGATTGCAGCCTTGGAAAGCATGTTAGCTAATCAGATGAATGCGTGCCAGGAACGTTTCTCAGCCATGGAAGCTGCACAACTGGATCTTGAGACAGAAGTTAGACGTTTACGTCAGATACATAACTGATCTTAAGTATCATTGTTGTACTCAATAAACCAAATAGTTTTGGTTAGTATTTCATGTATTCGCAATAATTCTGTAACTCTCAGAAATTGTAATCGACTTTTAAGCTATGACAGTCTTTTACTATCTTATCGTTCTATTGTAAACAAATTCCTCCCATCAAGCCCTAGTATAGTGCTATAAGTACAAAGAGCCATGCAAAACCTCGCCATTTGTTACTCTTTTAGGTAAACAAATAACCCACGTAAATCAATGAGACATTAATAAAAGACCTTGTGTTGGTTGTTGTGCAAAAATCAATCAAACAAGTTATTAAAGTTATGTCGATTTTGATGATTGTATTCAAACTTACTATGACATTATCGGTGATTGTACATCAAATGTACCACAACTAAACAATAAACCATAGAAATTCCAAGAGCAAATATTCAAAAGAGAACTTGATGAATGAAGAGGAAGTTGTTGAACTTCAGCTTTTGTAAAAGAATCCGTTTGTTCCTTAGCAATCCCATATCAAGAGATGATCATTATTTTACAATGCTACACAGACACATCGTATTTCTATGAACCTCAGATGGTTTGATTGTGTATTAAGATCACATTGTTAGCAATAATATGCAAATACCTTATTATTTGGAATTATTCTAATGATAAAGTGAATACTAAATCAGTGTTTCTTGTTGTAATCATTGAAGATGGCCAACATGAACAACAACCATACCCCCTCAGCACTTACCACAACCATGACTCCTAAAACCATCGGGGAATTTGAAAACAATATCATTACAGTGGTACATGAAGTAACTACAATAGTTCATCCGAGAAACAACGACATAGACAAGAAAGAGAAAAGGATGACTATACCTTGTAGAGACAACCATGAAAGTTTCATGGGACGTAGGCCAGTTCGCCTAAAAGATTCAAGAAGGATGACTAAACCTATCCGCACATGTGCCCAAAGGATTAGGCAAGATGTTGCACTTAAGAAAAATAACCAAAAGCGAAAACTTGAAGAGAGAAGATCATTTATCCTCAACGAATGTGAGTTCCACAATGATGTTTGCATCCGCAATCATCTACAAGACCGCATTGACTATCTTCGCCAGCAAAGGCCCAAACCAGAAGCTAGAAGAAACTGTATCACCAACCCTAGTAACGAAAACAAATACTGTGGAAGGAAACCTCTATGCCCAAGATGTAAGTTACATCACACCGGGATTTACACTGCTAAGTGCGGGAGGTTGATGCGTGGTTTTGTAACCTTACAACAGGTTTTACCTCTCGAGGGATCTCAAGAGGCTTACAACCCCACCAGGCAGTGTACCTGACCGATGTATTATAGTGTAGTGGTAAGTACGGGGGATTGATCGTTCTCCACAGGGAATAGTGTTCGTTAGGTATGAAAGGCTACTCTAATTAGGTCTAAGGGTTGAGGAAGATTCTTTTTTATGTTTTTATAATTTTATGAAAGCAAGTAAAATCTCGGGTTTGAAGGAGTGGGCGGAATTAGTTGCTAGTCAACTAACCCAAATTACTACGAATGCAATAAATAAAATAACAAAAATGAAAAGTTTGGTGAGAAACTTATGTGTAGAGAAATGTGTTTACTTAGATTTCCGTACTCCCTAACTATCTTTTACCGGTTAATTAGTGTGTATTAGTCGCGTGGATGACGGGTGTATTCCTTAATACCATTCGTGGGGTGGCGTACTTACTTCCCCAACTCTACAAGCTCCTACTTCACTCCTATGTCGAGCCGGCTAGGAAGCTCCTAACATGGGATCACTAGAATTCGCTTGTGCATTAAATACAACCATAAAAACCTTTAGTACGCATTTGGTTCATGTTTCTTAAGACGTTCAAGCAAGTTACCGAATAGGAAGTTAGCCAGTTTTCTTAAGCCTAACATAGATAAACAATCATCCAATACAACTAATAACACACTAATAACCAATAATCAATAGCTAGGTTTCATTAGATCTAAGCAAACACAAGATAAATTTAGCCTAACATGTTAAACAAAAGACAAGAATAAGATAGAATCAAACAACACATAGACATATTGAATGATTAATTGATAACTTATCTTTCAATGTAACATGGAAGATCTCAAGGCAAAAAGCCTTGAAAAAGTAGCTAAAATCGTCTTAGGGTTTTCTCCCAAAATTCCACACACTAAGCTCTCTCTTTATGACAAAAAATTAGAAAACTATATATAGATTTTTGGATCTGACGGCGTCACCTTATGGAGTGTGACGCCGTCACCCTCGCCGCTTTTAGGGTTCCCGGATGACCTTCTTGACGCCGTCCCTCTTTAGCTCTTCAAAAATCCATTCTGGCTTATCAAGGCTTGACGCCGTCAAACCTTGAACGTGACGCCGTCCCCTTTTGATTTAAGCCGTGACGCCCTTGATCAAGTTAAAGCGTGACGCCGTCAGAATTCACATGCTATTTTCACTGGCTCATCATGAGTAAATTTCACGTCCAACTTTCTTGCCAAGGCATGACGCCGTCCAGAGTAAATTGTGACGCCGTCAAAGGTAACTTTTGGCCGATTTTTGAGACTTTGCCGTTTTCTTCACTTTTATGCTCCAAAAACGTCCAAAATGCCTCCTTTTCCAGATTTCTCCTCAAAAGTACCTAAAATGACAAAAGGAACGATTTAGGGCAATATTTGATCAAATAAATACGATTTAGGGCTTAAATGACCCCTTAAAAGCGGTACACTTTTCGCTTCATCAAATACCCTTACACTTGAGATTTGCTTGTCCTCAAGCAAATGCGCTTTTATTCTAATCAAAATACAAGTTAGGGGTCATTTAATGCAAACATAAAAGTAATTACAACAAATAATCGTTCCACTTCAATCATAATAAGCACGGAGATTACAAACTAGCACCTCACAAGTAGTGTTTAGATACTCACATCTCTCAAGTGTCATCAAAATAAATCTCATAAATGAAAACGGATAATATCTCTCACTACCTGTCATAGCAAATAGATTACCATAGGCTTGGGAAAGGATCGAAAACCTCCTCCACTAGGCGTAAGCACCAAAGATAAACTATCAAAGAGGGCTTTTAAATGGGTTATAACGTTAGGTGTAGGGAAAAGGAAAACACGGTTTTGTTGGATAAGGGATATTTTACTGGTGGCGAGTTAAAAATCTTGATCAATTACATGTACTATACAATGTTGCTAAGCCAAGACTAGACTCGATCTTAAGCTAGAAACGAAATAACAAAATAACAAAAATATAAAACAAACATAAAATGAAACGGGATGGTAGTCCGTATGTTTTTTCTATTTTTCATTTTCTCATATTTTTTTTTTTTTGTATTTTTCTTGATTTTTTTCGATTTTTTTTTTTTTTTTTTTTTTTTTTTTTTTTTTTTTTTTTGCATACACTTTTGCCCTACCATCCAAAATAATACATCATAGGCGCATTGCATCCCCCTTACACTTAAACTTTTACATAACTTTACAAATACTAATCTAATGACTCGAATTAAGATAATTGAAAAACTTGGAGTACTTTTAAAACATTTAGCACATATGGGGGTAATAAATGATGTTCATCCCCATTACTCCATTATACTAGTACTTTACCCATGAGTCCCAATCGTCCCAAAACAATATGTACAAGGATATGACTCGACTTAGCAACCATGTAATCAACTAGATAATTAACTTGGGTTTAAACAAATGTTGTAACAATAATGCACTAAAGATGAGTGCATACAAGGTAGGCTAAGGCGATTTGGGTGTACATTTTAGTGGGGTGTAACAAATTCTTCCTTTAAGTAAAATGCTTAAAGGTCGAAACGAAAAGATAGGCTCTGAGGGGTGTACTAGGGGTATCGTGTACTAAAAATGAGTACAACGCAAAGGGTGTGGGAGAATTACTTGACCAATGTAGCCAATGTAATTATAACAAAAACACAGGTGTAAAACAATGGGTTAATCCTAATGCCTCTTATCACGTAGTTAATCTAACTACACGAATGTAGTCTCACTTGTGGCCTTGGAATGGTCCTAACGCAAGTTCTAGAATCTAAGCGCTACCGGTACACACATCATAGCATAAATGCTTTTCCTACCAATTCTAGGGGCGAACCTCACATATTTGGGGTGGAAAATTTTTTAGTGGTACGGTTTTTGTGCTAGTCATATAACTCCTATCCATGAGACGCTCATTAAGATCAAAGTTTCACTCCTATATGTTGTAAAAAATTTTAAATTTGGCACTAAAATTACCCTAACAAGTATTTATCTTAGTTTTATTACACATCTACTATCAAACAAACAAAAATCAAGCGTAATTGCATTCTCAAAAATCGTACTTTTACCCTCCCCTTACACTTAAGATGAACATTGTCCCCAATGTTCAAATAACAAGATGTAAAAGCAAAAAGTAAAAGAATGAAATCAAATACTCCCCTGATTCGTTCGGTGGATAATGAAATTACACAGTTAAATCTTCTTCCAAGGAGAATGTTGAAGCTCCATGACTAATGCATCGCCATAAGCTTGATCCAAGACATTTCCTTGTCCAAAATAACCTGTTAAACCTGAGAAAACAAACACGAAAACCTGCATAACATCGGCGGGATAAAATCTATATATAAGGATATAATGCTTGTGGAATGATAATTTTGCAGATTCCTGGAGATTATAAGTTAGAGATTTAATAAAAACTTTTTATGAAAACAAAACTTTCAAAAATTTTCAGAAAATTAAACCTGACGCCGTCAGGTTGTAAAGCCTGACGCCGTCAGAAATAATCTGACAGAATTCTCATGTTAAGTTTTCGAAAAAATTTTGGAAAAACCTATACCTTACTTCCTGGAATTCCTGCAAAACTTCATTATGACTCGATACAAGCATTTGACTCAAACAAATACTAATATGCATGCTTATATCTCATTGTTATCGTTCATGTTCAATCTTGTTCTTAAAAACAAATTTGGATTTCCCTTACACTTATCTTTTGCAAAATACCTTTACATGTAGTTAAGACGAAGTTAAAAACAAAATAAAGCATTTTCACAATTTATATTTGAGACATGAACAGTAAACAAAAAGAATAAGAAATGCATACGGAAACAAATAAAATTAAATAAACAAACAATCAAACAAATAAAGCAAATAAAGCTTGGGTTGCCTCCCAATAAGCGCTTGTTTTTGTTCGAGTCACGAGCCTGACTCTACCCTTATTTAACAAAAATAGGGGAGGTTTTCCCTACACTTAGGATTAAGTGCGGGTGAAAGTAGCGATACACACCCTTAGGGTGTGAATATGCCACGTGAGGTGAAGGGGGTGAGTGAATGGCTTCCTTCATCCTAAAACTACCCGGATAATATTGGTTGATGGGTGGGTCGGTTCCTCTTTTTTCTCCTAGATGTAAATCTAAGGATGAAAAGTTGTGTAAAGGTTGAGGTTCCAATTCATCAACACTAGGAAATTCTCTAGAACTATGAGTAAGGTCATCACTAAAAGTGTGCAAACCTATATCCTCTAGTTGTGCTTGGTCCAAGGGTTCTACCTCCATCGGGATTCCTAAAGTCTCTTCTACTTCTTCCGGGTAAGTCACGGGCGGTGTGGGTGCCTCAAATGATGGTTGAGTATTTTGTGGGCTTATGGTGTTTACCTCATTATTCCACGTGTCAAGATCACCTATATCCTCGTCAATTGTTTTCTTAGGTAGTGATAATAACAAACCAAGTGCTTCATCCAACTTATGATTTATTGATACGGCTCTATCCACAATTCCTTGGCAAACTAGGTCGCTTTTCCTATTAGCCTCACTAAAACAAGATCCTAAACATGGAGGTTGTTCATAAGAATCTATCCTAGGTGAAGGCTCATATGATTCATAAGTGTCTCTAAATGAGGTATTTTGAACTTCTTGGTGTTCTAGCCACTCAACCATATCTTGCAATCTTAGAAATCTAAGTGA
This sequence comes from Artemisia tridentata subsp. tridentata, assembly GCA_021014915.2. Taxonomy (NCBI): domain Eukaryota; kingdom Viridiplantae; phylum Streptophyta; class Magnoliopsida; order Asterales; family Asteraceae; genus Artemisia; species Artemisia tridentata. The sequence goes on along the minus strand of CP139504.1, from coordinate 438,445,847 downwards.
AAAGTCCATTTGAAGCAAATTACAAACAAAATCACAAAGAAAAGATAGATTACGAGAAAGCTACAAAATAAAAAGAAAATATCTCACTTGATAGGAATCTTGTGAGTAGACCTAATAAAAATAAAATTTCAACCTAAGCAATAACTACTCCCCGGGCTGCGGCGCCAAAAACTTGATGCGTGGTTTTGTAACCTTACAACAGGTTTTACCTCTCGAGGGATCTCAAGAGGCTTACAACCCCACCAGGCAGTGTACCTGACTGATGTAGTATAGTGTAGTGGTAAGTACGGGGGATTGATCGTTCTCCACAGGGAATAGTGTTCGTTAGGTATGAAAGGCTACTCTAATTAGGTCTAAGGGTTGAGGAAGATTCTTTTTTATGTTTTTATAATTTTATGAAAGCAAGTAAAATCTCGGGTTTGAAGGAGTGGGCGGAATTAGTTGCTAGTCAACTAACCCAAATTACTACGAATGCAATAAAATAAAATAACAAAAATGAAAAGTTTGGTGAGAAACTTATGTGTAGAGAAATGTGTTTACTTAGATTTCCTTACTCCCTAACTATCTTTTACCGGTTAATTAGTGTGTATTAGTCGCGTGGATGACGGGTGTATTCCTTAATACCATTCGTGGGGTGGCGTACTTACTTCCCCAACTCTACAAGCTCCTACTTCACTCCTATGTCGAGCCGGCTAGGAAGCTCCTAACATGGGATCACTAGAATTCGCTTGTGCATTAAATACAACCATAAAAACCTTTAGTACGCATTTGGTTCATGTTTCTTAAGACGTTCAAGCAAGTTACCGAATAGGAAGTTAGCCAGTTTTCTTAAGCCTAACATAGATAAACAATCATCCAATACAACTAATAACACACTAATAACCAATAATCAATAGCTAGGTTTCATTAGATCTAAGCAAACACAAGATAAATTTAGCCTAACATGTTAAACAAAAGACAAGAATAAGATAGAATCAAACAACACATAGACATATTGAATGATTAATTGATAACTTATCTTTCAATGTAACATGGAAGATCTCAAGGCAAAAAGCCTTGAAAAAGTAGCTAAAATCGTCTTAGGGTTTTCTCCCAAAATTCCACACACTAAGCTCTCTCTTATGACAAAAAATTAGAAAACTATATATAGATTTTTGGATCTGACGGCGTCACCTTATGGAGTGTGACGCCGTCACCTCGCCGCTTTTAGGGTTCCCGGATGACCTTCTTGACGCCGTCCCTCTTTAGCTCTTCAAAAATCCATTCTGGCTTATCAAGGCTTGACGCCGTCGAACCTTGAACGTGACGCCGTCCCCTTTTGATTTAAGCCGTGACGCCCTTGATCAAGTTAAAGCGTGACGCCGTCAGAATTCACATGCTATTTTCACTGGCTCATCATGAGTAAATTTCACGTCCAACTTTCTTGCCAAGGCATGACGCCGTCCAGAGTAAATTGTGACGCCGTCAAAGGTAACTTTTGGCCGATTTTTGAGACTTTGCCGTTTTCTTCACTTTTATGCTCCAAAAACGTCCAAAATGCCTCCTTTTCCAGATTTCTCCTCAAAAGTACCTAAAATGACAAAAGGAACGATTTAGGGCAATATTTGATCAAATAAATACGATTTAGGGCTTAAATGACCCCTTAAAAGCGGTACACTTTTCGCTTCATCAGAGGTGCAGGAAAACAGGCCATAAGACAGGAAATTGCAAAACCATGGAAGGAAATGAGCAACCATCATCCATAAAATGCCATGAATGTGGTGCAATGGGCCATTACAAGAGTCATTGCCCGAACTACGAAGCCCGTTGGGAGCCCAAGAACTGTGCAAGGGAATAAGAATCTCAACCGTGTCGAAGAATGACCTCTATGTTAAGCAGATGAATGGATTCCTGCTGTAAAATAAATAAACTCTAGTTTAGGACTATCTAAGTTGTATTTCCGTTTGTACTTTGCCTTAGGTCTGATGGATGTAACCTAAGTGCAACAACTATCTTTCTACCGTACGAATCTCTACCTTGTAATATTTCAGTAATCGTCGTAATCTATATCTATTTCCATTTCTATACCACTTTCACTATTCATAGTTGATATGTAACAATACCTTGATACCACCCTAGGAATTTGACTAAACACAATATCTGATGAAACAATAGACCAATACCACACTGTAAGAAACTTTCATTCAAAACCTAAGTTTATACAAAAGATATCCTAGTATCACTTTAAAAATTCCTGACTCATCCTCGGAATATGAACAAAAACTTTCTAATCCTTTTAGAAATAATCAGAGGGTGTCCGACTGTGTGACGGAACCATTATAATTGAACCATATAAAACTCTTTGAAGAAGCATAAATACCATAATGACTGAACCAAGCATTACATCATTTGGTCCTCAATTATACATAGCCTAGCTACCTATGTATAATTTAGGAAGAATCATGTCATAAATGGAACAGTTATCTTTTCAAAGCCTTTAATAACAATTTTCATTCCAAAAGTAAGATTTTGAGATAAAATAAACGATTCATGAACATCACTTTTGGCAAGCCCCAATAAGATCTACATTTATTACCCAATACTTTATTATAAGAAGTCGAGAAAAGTACGAATTTAGAAACTACAAGAATTCAAAATAAGATGTGGGAAACACAAATAACTTAAATTTTATTAGAAACCACAAAAATTAATACATAGCGAGATGATTAACATCGGGAGTGCTAATAATACAATAAACACAATATAAGGCATAGAATCTTCGATAGGTTGGCCCACCATAGCAACAAAAACCACCACCAACCCAGCGATAGCAAGGGCCACCACAGGATGAATCATCTTGATTGTTCTGCGTCGAAAGTACAACAAAATATTAAAAGATACAACGAAACAAATTCGTAAACGTAAAAGAAAACGAGTTTTATTCCACACTTAATAAAGGTTACATAGAAACACAACAAGGACCCATTACAATCGACACTAGTTTAAAAGCTATTACCCCCAACACTTGTCCACCACAACGGCTATGATGGTGAGGGGTACGATGACCAGCAAATATCCGATCAGGTGGCCGGAATCTGCGTCGGGAAGGAAAGCTAAACAGGCGGCGGCAAAGGCGATGAACATGGTGGCGAACACAATAGCGAACGGCGGCATTATTGTGTTGTGAAAAGTGGAATGAAAGGGATGGAGTGAAAAGGTGAAGTGGGGAGGAAAAAGGGGAAAAGTAAATAGGGTATTAATAGGGAAAAAACTAGCAGTTATTTTACTATTCACGATCATTAAAATTTCAAATCACTACCATTAAAAATCCACTAGTCTCGACCGCTAGAACACTAGACATTTAGTGTTAAATACTTCCTACTTTCGACCATTATTTTCAATATTCACAGCCCATGAAATCATTAGTTGACCAAACATTCAAATTCATTTCGTCTAGTACAAATAAATCTAGTTGGATCTCGCCTCTTTGATATTCAAATAAGAAATCTCTCGACAACATCTTCCATAAACTCTCACCTCAGAACACCACATTTTTCAATACCTATCACGGACCGAACTTCGGAACGAAGTTCAAAATTGAAGGGTGGATACTGTAGGATCCTACGAAAATCCATTAAGATAATCCTCATTAATTAATAATAACCTCGAATTACTGTCTACCAAAACCCATTTTTACGAGGAAATTTAAATTTTTATTTACTTATTATATTATTCCTACCACGTCACGTTATCACAACAATTACAAAATGTCAACACTAGACCACGACATGTACTACGGAACATAACCACTTCACAAAGATTAATATTTCATAAATCACAATGTACGCAAATCTCACTAATTACTATTTAATTATCACTAATTACACAAAATTTACTCTAATCATATTTTCTTCTTTCACTAATACAACCGAATGGGCTGCCCATTTATTCCAGGCCCAACACCACCATACGCTACACAAGCCCAACTTCAAAACTCAATTTCCCTTTTATCATTTCATGTGGAAATCGACAAGCCAAACACCCTCCAAAATGACTCGCGTTCTCTCGAATATTAAACACAACCTTTGAATATTTTTACCTCACCTTAATCACCACCCACTAAACTCTATGTGAGCCAAAACTTGGACCTAGATGTCGAGTATTTCCATGGTATCCAAAGTCACTTTGTTTGTCCAATTTTACCCGAGTCGCATACCCAAAAATCACAAAACACAGTCATTTCAAATCATGCATTTTCCTACACGTTTCTAAGGACAATATTAATATTTCGTGATGTTAAAAAGGAAGCTAGAGCAGCAGTAGAGAATTGTGGCTCACTAAACCCACTTGACCCTTGTTTAAAATATAAACTAAATACATATACATTACAAAAGAAAGGGATAAGATTTTCTACCCTCTTCCATCTATCCTAAAAATCTTGTACTGTCAGAAATCAAGCATATGTGTCCTCTCCTCTACAGTGACCTTCAATGATTGAGCTTTGAGGGTAATATAGTAAATTGAACGTGTGTACTCCTTCTATAAATTCTACCACTCATTTGGCAGCCTACCCTGCCCATTTCCTACACAATTCACTCCCACTAACAAACCTAAACACCCAAAAACGTGTATCTCTCAGTGGGGGATGCAAGGCGAGTAGAAGAAGTCAATACGTAAAACGTATTTGTGTACCTACAAGTTCACTGTCTCACTCTCGTGCTTCCAGTCGATCACCACAGCCTTTTCACCACCTTTAGAAGGTGTAGTAAGTACCTAGTCCCTCTCTTGTTTTCATGTATCACGTACACACTTCACTCATGAATGTTCACGTTTGCACACGAACGTATATACTCTGTTACTAGTTCATTCGTGTGCATTATTTTGTACAACCACCAGCATGTGTCGAACATCTCCATCGTTATACTTTGTTATTAAATGTGTTATTTGCACGAAACCCACATGTTCACAACTCTCACAGAGGACTAGATAGAAACCATTTACACTAGTGCACGTTAATAATATCATGCTATGCATTATTTTGTTTCCCACTCAAACGTATAACACATCTCCACTTTGAGCACACTGCACACAATAACTTATTTCGGACCATGTGAAGTATCGAACTAAATTTTGTGGAATCTTAACAATCACCTAACACCACTCTCACGTTTAAATACTTGCATTGCATGCTACTCAACTCTCACGTTAACATTTTACTTCATACATCATTCGAACGTATACAAGCTATATATATATCCCACGCTATAAATGAAACTGGAAAACACTAAAAATATGTCTAAGTATTTAATTTTGACACGCTCCATGTTGCCTAGAAAACCCTCGTACAACTTACAAACTCGTCACGCAACTTCATGTTTTCTTCACGCAACCTATTTAACCACCTAGTAAACTAAGTTTTTTGTTTAAAAAACATGGCATGCAACCCACGAATGGACCTTTAAAGATTGCCAAAGTAATTCACAGAAAAACTGTTTTAAAACAACAAAAGTAGCGAGATGGGTTTATAACCCATTAAGCTGTTTCATAAGCTAATAAATAGGCTGGCGTATTGGCACTTCTATATATGGAATGTGATGATAAAAACAAGCATTTTGAACCAACCCAACTCACCTCAACGTGAACAAATCAAAACGTGTTAATGGGCTAGCCATTTGGCTCGTTAAAGGCCCATTAGTAGTAAAAACAAGCAAACAACCAAATAAGCTGTTAAAATAAGCTTCTTTTATCTTAAATATAACTCAGAAAAATGCGCCACCTTTATCCCACCTTATTTGTCACTTTTGGACTAAAAATGTAACGCGATCTAACTGGAAGGACCAAAACTGCCAAACTATGAAACTTATGGACTGAAGCTGTGAAAACAGTTTATAGAGGACTTAAATTGACATATCATTGAACTCCAAGCCTTATATGGACATATGGACAAATATTGGACTATTATGGACTTTGGACTTAACGAAGGACTAACGACGTAACGCACGCACAGTTAGGGTAAAAAGAGTAAAATCTAAAAAGGACAAGGACCAATTAATTTACTTGACATTCTTATTTTATTTTCTATTTTTCACCCTTCACTTCATATGCATTTTACATTTTAGTTGTGCATTATTTAAGTTCGTTATTAGAAATTTAGCGATTCACTTTGCATATCATTTCAGCATATTTTGAGGAGATAATATTTTGAGTCGAGTGACATAAGAATCAAGATAATATCATATATGATATTATATTTTTAACTTGAGGCATTTTAAGCATATCACACTTATATCACCGATCAAATCGTTATACGATTTCTCACATCGCACTCACTGTTAGTAGTAAGTCAGAATCTTAGACTTTCCTTATATTCAGGTTTCGTATCGAAGACATTTCCGTGATCGTTTCCATAGATCTTATAAATTCTATCTTGTCAAATACGCTCCAGGTGAGTCGTGGCCCCTACTTTTAACACTTGTTTTTAATAACTCTTTTGGGGGAGATACATGCTTTAACTGTTTTAAGTTACTTATATACTTTGAAAACTCTCATGATTTACTCAAAATCATCCACTATGTTTTACATGTTTGAATCACCCTTGAGAGAAATATATGTTCGTTATATGTGCAAATTGCTTGCTTAGCTTAAACACTGAATTTGAAAGATAACATTTTTAAACTACTCGATGTAACATGATACTGAGACTTATTGTATGCATTCATATAACAAATGAATGTACTCTACTATGATATTTCTACATTCCAACTAGAAATAATTGCCAAGACCAGAATACGTATATTTTATGAACCCTGAGACCTATATTGCCTAAGTTTACTTTATTGCCATAAAGTCCCTCGATCATGAGCCATTAATCACTGCGGTGAGCGCAAATATAGTGAACAGCTTCGAAACCTGTTAGAGGTTGACGACCTATCCCACTAAATACTTGGACGGAATGCCTACATGGTTAGTCGTATTTAGTCGCGATCCACTATATTTGAGAAAAATAGGAATTGGCAAATCACCTATTACATGAGGGCAAAACCTTCATCATTAATTTGATGAACACTCCGTTTTACGGTACTCTATTAACGTTTAGCGTGTCATGAGGCTTAGGGCAATATAACTTTATGAATATATGAATGTTTCATATATAATAGGATACAGCTGTATTTAGTAACCACCACTCCACACTGATAGATTTCAGACACTAGATTAATGTTTTCACTATGTGTTATGATTATGAATCATGTACTTGAACCTTAGTTGTTATCATATGTGACTTAATTGTGAATTCTACAAAAGACAACCCAAATTGCTTAGTATATCGTTACTTCTAAAAGTTGACCCAACACATCATTTTGAGCGTATAACAACGTAGCTCATTTTCATTTAAAACTTGAAACTTATGATCGCTTAAGATCATACATGAATTACTTGTGGATTTTATTCTACACAACTTGTTATTTAATGAAGAACTATTATTTATTTCGACAATCTCTGTACACCTCTTAAAATTTATTGAAAGAAAGTTCTTTTCTATCAAACTCCACGAACTCACCAACCATTGTGTTGACATTTTAAGCATGTTTATCTCAGGTAATTAACGGAGCAGGACAAGACACGGAGCAGGCATCTTATACTCTGATAAATAAAATGGTGTAAAATCAAATATGTCATTCCTTCCAAATTACCACACTTTTCTGATTTTCAAATATTTCACATTTACACCAAAACTATTATTTTGAATGACATAACTTTCAAAACGCCTATTCTGGGCCGTTTTCTGAAAATTTTAACTCGATCATCACCGTAACACCCTAATTACTTTTTCGCTGCCACTAAACAAATTAAGGGGTGTTACATAATCAATCAAGCATGAGATTTTTTTTTAACAACAACTCCTTTTAAAAATGCAAATCTTCATATTTTGGAAAATGATTTTTCAAAAAGATTATGTCACTTCTCTATTAAACATGTTTTTATCAAAACTAAAAAGTGTAACAACTTCTTTTTATTTCCTTATAAAAACACCTTGAAACAAATTCAAATCTACCTTGGTGAAATAATTTTCATACTCAAATAAAACCTACTTTCAAACATTGTTGAATAATGCCTAAAAACACTTACTCAAATCATGCTTGGTCCAAGTCTAGAAATCCATGCTATCACAAATTTCCCATCACATAGACACTTATTAGGATAAATTAACTTGCTAATTAATCGTCACAATAATGGTAGTATGAATTACTTGATAATTATATGTTGTTTTCTTGTCCATATATACATATATGCTTCTTGGTAAATAAGTAGGTTGCATGATAATTAAAATTGCTTAATTGAATGTGCTTAGCATACATGAGTTATTAAACTTTAAATTGCCTCAAAAAGAAGTTGGACTTGCTTGAAACTAAACTCAAAAACACAACCTTTTCTACAAATTTCTGCCAAAAACCCATTTTCAGAAATCTGGAAGTCAACAGATGGGCAGCCCCCTTAAATACCTAGGCGGCCCCCTTAATTATTAAGGGGACCGGCCCCTATTTAAGGGGACCGGCCATCTGGAGACCCGGCTTACTGTTTCCTTTTTCAATTTCCAACCCATTTTATTCCATACTTCCCAAAACTCACAAACACATTTTGTCATAAACCACCCACCAAAATTTACCTTCCTAAACCACATCATTCATTCACTATAAATGCACCTCCTCATCATAAATGCCCATTCACCTCATCCACTCAAACATGTCATCCTCCAACTACCCAAAATCAAAACCCTCAAGAGTTGCCAAAATCTCGGTGAGACCAATTTGGAGAAGGAAGCTTGAAACTTGCCATAACCCAACCAATGATGTTGTTCAAACACATAACCAATCATCCATTCCAAACCCTTCATCTCCCTATGATCAATCCCAAAACCTCAATCCAAATCTCATCCACACTCAACCCACCAATTCATCATCAAAAACACTCACCACTCTTGGAACATCCACCTCATCCACATCACCATCTTCATCCACTCATGATTACCCAAGTTCACAAACTTCTCCACCACCAAGAGTGTCACCACCACCTTCAACCAACTCACATGCTACCCCTATGTTGCATGTGCAAACATCCATCCCTCATAACAACAACACTTTACCATAAACACCTTCATCCGAACACTTGAAGTTCATCGAGGAACTCAAGGAAGCTCATGAGCTTAGTGCTCTTCTTGCTCTACACCTAGCCCAAAGAAACCTTGATCAACCTCCATCTAGCTCTCCCACATCACCCCACAACCAAAACCAAGTTGAGAAACATGTCAACAATTGTCCTTGTTGCATCTTTCTTCAACAACAAACCATTGCTCTAAATGAGCACTTTACTTGGATTGAGTATCTTCTCACTAGATCCAATCCAATATACCCAATTGAACAACATCAAAACCTTCATCCATCATGGTCCACTCCAAGCTCTCCACCTCAAATGTCTCCACCACCACCATCTTCAACCTCCACACACCCAAACATATACCTTCACTAATCCCATTTTCTCACCCTCTCACTTGTTGTCATTTCAAAAACCACCTCCATCATCAAGCAAGTCAAATGGATTTCTTAGGCAAATTAGAATTCTCTAACTAATGTATGCTTTAAGCACTATGTATGTTGTAACAATGATTATGCTTGTCACATAATCATTTTAAATTAATGAACGTTTGTTTCTTTCTTTCTTATATATGTTTGCTATGAATGTGTTGTCTCATTTTTTGCTTAATTAAGATATATGCTTATGACATGCTTACAATATGATCTTAGTAGTTTACTTATAAACATTATTCTTCTTAATATGTTATTGCTACTATATAATCATTCTTGATGTACATGACTCAAATGGAACTTGCTGCAAATACACCCTAAAAATGACCTTTTTCTGGAAATTTTTCAAATTTGGTCGCCTGGGAAAACACCAGATGGGCGGCCCCCTTAATTCCCTAGGCGGTCCCCTTAATTTTAAGGGGGCCGGCCAGCAATTAAGGGGACCGGCTATCTGGACAGTAAAATTTACTGTTTTCTTTTGCATCTTGTGACCACTTTTACCTAGCCCCAGCTACCATTTCTCCTTATGGACGAACTGGTATTGGAATCTTCCTACAAAACCTCAAAAATCAACCTAAACAAACCACATTTTCATACTATAAATTCCCTCCATACAATCACATCTCATTCCATCATTCTTCATCATCCAAAACCACCATGTTATCACCAAAACCCTCCATCTCTAAGACTCCAAGGAAGCAAAGACTTGTTATCATACCACCAAAACAACCTTTCATAGACCTAACCCAAGATGACATCAAAACTCCATCACCACCACCTCAAAGTTCATCCCCAAGTGCACCTAATGCACCATCAAAAACACCCTCTACCCATGGAGCATCATCTTCCTCCATACCATCCACTTCATCCATCAATGACTACATCAACACTCACCTAACATCATCACCAAGAGCATCATCACCACCATCCACTCAAGAACCTTCATCCACCCAACTTGCCATTTCCTTATCACCCATCACACCTCTTGATGCTCACTTCTCACCATCACCTACCCCACAACCATTCTTTCCCATACCTTGGGCATTAAATCCACAACCGGACAATAATCTTTGGTCTTAGAGATGAGATACACTACATGTTTTCATCACTTGAACACATGATTACCAACCCACCACCACCACCTCCTTCACCAAATACACCACCACCACCTCCATTTTCACCCAATTAAGCATATGCAATGCTTAAAAATAATTTTCAAAACCCTTTTGTATGCAAGCTCCATGGAAGATCATGTACTCCTAGGACGATTATGTAGTATCATTAGTTATTTTTGTTTGAATGTTTGCATGCCTTATGTTGTAATCTTCTTGGTTGTGTATTTATACACAACACTTTTATTTAATGAATGTTCTTATTCTACATGCTTGCTCATTGTTGTTACATATACTTGTGCTTCTAACATTTTTCTTGCAAGCGTTCCATAGCTCTGATGAAGCGAAAAGTTTACGCTTTTAGGGGGTCATTTAAGCCCTAAATCGTATTTATTTGATCAAATATTGCCCTAAATTGTTCCTTTTGTCATTTTAGGTACTTTGGAGATGAAATCTGGAAAAGGAAGCATTTTGGACGTTTTTGGAGCATAAAAGTGAAGAAAACGACAAAGTCTCTAAATCTGCTGGAAAAGTACCTATGACGGCGTCAAGCCATAGTGTGACGCCGTCAGACCTTGATAAGCCAGAGAAATTTTGGAAGATTAAAGGGGGACGGCGTCAAGAAGGTCGTCAAGCTTTGATAAGCCAGAGAGGATTTTGGAGGATTAAAGGGGGACGGCGTCAAGAAGGCCATCAAGAAACCCTAAACGCGGCGAGGTGACGGCGTCAAGCTCTATAACGTGACGCCGTCAGATCTGTTTTCCTATATATACTTTCATAATTTTTAGTCATTGATGCGTGGTTTTGCGACCTTACAACAGGTTTTACCTCTCAAGGGATCTTGAGAAGTTTGCAATCCCCACCAGGCAGTGTACCTGACCGTTGTAGTATAGTGAAGTGGCAAGTACCGGGGATTGATTGTTCAACTCAAAGAATAGTGTTCGTTAGGATTGAAATTAATCTAACTAGGTCTAAAGGTGAGGGATGATTCTTTTTGTATTTTTATATTTTATGGAAAGCAAGTAAAAATCTCTGGTTTTGGAAGAAGGGGCGGAATTAGTTGCTAATCAACTAACCCAAAAGCTACTAATTAAACTAATATGCAAGAAAAGTAAACTAGGGTTCTACAAGGGAAATGAAGCATGTCTACTTATGATATGTTACTCCTTGCTAGCTATCCAATTCTACCTATTGAATTGTCACACCTTGTTTTAATTGACGGGTTGTATTCCTTAATACCAATCGTGGGGTGGCGTACGTACTTCCCCAACTCTATAATCTCCTACTTCACTCCTATGTCGAGCCGGCTAAGAAGCTCCTAACATGGGATCACTAGAATTCGCTCATGCATTAAATACAACCAAATAAACCTAGTACGCATTGGTTCATGTTTCTTAAGACGTTCAAGCAAGTTACCGTATAGGAGGTTAGCCAGTTTTCTTAAGCCTAACATCGATATCACCCAATCAAACAAGAGACAATAGGAAACAAGAATTATAAACTAAACCAACTAGATCTATTGAAGTTGTCACGCCCTAATTGATGGAGATGGACATACACATCAACAAGAAATCAATAAGATCTAATTGATTATATACAAGTTTCATACAATCATAAGTAGACACAAGGTGATTTAACCAAGCATAATTAATGAAGAGCAATCAACAATAATCATAATTGAAGACATAACATAGGATTGAATCGATAAACAAACCATTACAAGATGTTTATGGCATGATTAGGACCCTCTAAGTTGCTGGAAAAACACCTACCCTAACCCTAGAATCGGACTTAGGGTTTGGGGCTTACAAATAATGAAGTTATGATGTTGTATTTATAGGCAGTTTGCTGTCCGAGGGGTTCTGACGGCGTCAGCCCGTATAATGTGATGGCCATCAGGTATAATCTTGACGCCGTCACCTAGGCCGTCACGTTATAAACTGTTCTGGCCCATCAGCACTTGACCCCTTCAGGTACGTGGTCAAGTGTTAATTCTTGATTTCTTCTCATTGTCTTAAAACGTGACCACCTTGGTAAAATAACACGTGACGCCGTCTCGTGTAAAAGCTCCAAAAATCATTCTGGCCCGTCTCTCTTTAAATTAAACCATGACCACCTATGGCGTCACAAAGCGTGACGCCGTCACCTTCCAGTACCAAAATAGTTCTGGCCCGTCATGAGTAATCTTCATATCCACCTCTTTTGCCAAGCCGTGACGCCGTCTGGAACAACTCTTGAGGCCGTCACATGTACTTTTCCAGCCGAATTTGAGACTTTGTCGTTTTCTTCACTTTTATGCTCCAAAAACGTCCAAAATGCTTCCTTTTCCAGATTTCTTCTCCAAAGTACCTAAAATGACAAAATGAACGATTTAGGGCAATATTTGATCAAATAAATACGATTTAGGGCTTAAATGACCCCCTAAAAGCGGTACACTTTTCGCTTCATCAAATACCCTTACACTTGAGATTTGCTTGTCCTCAAGCAAATGCGCTTTTATTCTAATCAAAATACAAGTTAGGGGTCATTTAACACTAACATAAAAGTAATTACAACAAATAGTCGTTCCACTTTAATCATAATAAGCACGGAGATTACATACTAGCACCTCACAAGTAGTGTTTAGATACTCACATCTCTCAAGTGTCATCAAAATAAATCTCATAAATGAAAACGGATAATATCTCTCACTACCTGTCATAGCAAATAGATTACCATAGGCTTGGGCAAGGATCAAAAACCTCCTCCACTAGGCGTAAGCACCTAAGATAAACTATCAAAGAGGGCTTTTAAATGGGTTTTAACGTTAGGTGTTGGGATATGATAAACACGGTTTTGTTGGATAAGGGATATTTTACTGGTGGCGAGTTAAAGATCTTGATTAATTACATGTACTATACAATGTTGCTAAGCCAAGACTCGACTCAATCTTAAGCTAAAAACAAATAACAAAAAACATAAAATAAACATAAAATGAAACGGGATGGTAGTCCGTATGTTTTTTTCTACTTTTCCTTTTCTCATTTTTTTGTTTTTTTTTTTTTTTTTTTTTTTTTTTTGCATACACTTTTGCCCTACCATCTAAAATAATACATCATAGGGGCATTGCATTCCCCTTACACTTGAACTTTTACATAACTTTACAAATAACTATTCTAATAACTCGAATTAAGATAATCAAAACACTTGGAGTACTTTTAAAATATTTAGCACATATGGGGGTAATAAATGATGTTCTTCCCCATTACTCCATTACACTAGTACTTTACCCATGAGTCCCAATCGTCCCAAAACAATATGTACAAGGATATGACTCGACTTAGCAACCATGTAATCAATTAGATAATTAACTTGGGGTTTAAACAAATGTTGTAACAATAATGCACTAAAAATGAGTGCATACAAGGTAGGCTAAGGCGATTTGGGTGTACATTTAAGTGGGGTGTAACAAATTCTTCCTTTAAGTAAAATGCTTAAAGGTTGAAACGAAAAGATAGGCTCTGAGGGGTGTACTAGGGGTATCGTGTACTAAAAATGAGTACAACACAAAGGGTGTGGGAGAATTACTTGACCAATGTAGCCAATGTAATTATAACAAAAACATAGGTGTAAAACAATGGGTTAATCCTAATGCCTCTTATCATGTAGTAAATCTAACTACACGAATGTAGTCTCACTTGTGGCCTCGGAATGGTCCTAACGCAAGTTCTAGAATCTAAGTGCTACCGGTACACACATCATAGCATAAATGCTTTTCCTACCAATTCTAGGGGCGAACCTCACATATTTGGGGGTGGAAAATTTTTTAGTGGTACGGTTTTTGTGCTAGTCATATAACTCCTATCCGTGAGACGCTCATTAAGATCAAAGTTTCACTCCTAAATGTTGTAAAAAATTTTAAATTTGGCACTAAAATTACCCTAACAGGTGTTTCTCTCAGTTTTATTACACATTTACTATTAAACAAACAAAAATCAAGCGTGAAAGCATTTTCTAATCGTACTTTACCCCCCCCCCCCTTACACTTAAGATGAACATTGTCCCCAATGTTCAAATAACAAATGTAAAAGTAAATAAGGTAAAAGAATGAAATCAAATACTCCCCTGATTCGCTCGGTGGATAAAGAAATAACATGGTTAGATCTTCTTCCAAAGTAATGTTGAAGCTCCAAGACTAATGCATCGTCAAAAGTTTGATTCCACAAACATCTCCTTGTCTAAAATAACCTGTTAATCCTGAGAAAACAAACAAGAAAAACCAAAGCATCAAACCGAACAAAGACAACTCACAACTAGGTGTAATTCCAGTCTTAGAAATAAAACAATTAAAGATATAATGCTTGCGGAATGAATGTTTTGCAGATTCCTGGAGTTTATAAGTTAGAGTTTTAATAAAAACTTTTTATGATTCCGGTAGAAAAACAAAACTTTCAAAAATTTCAGAAAATTAAAATCTGACGCCGTCATGTTGTAAGGCCTGACGCCGTCAGAAATGATCTGACAGAATTCTCATGTTAAGTTTCCGGAAAATTTCTGGAAAAAACCTATACTTTACTTCCTGGAATTCCTGCAAAACTTCATTATGACTCGATACAAGCATTTGACTCAAACAAATACTAATATGCATGCTTATATCTCATTGTTATCGTTCATGTTCAATCTTGTTCTTTAAAACAAATTTAAATTTCCCTTACACTTATCTTTTGCAAAATACCTTTATATGTAGTTAAGACGAAGTTAAAAACAAAATAAAGCATTTTCACAATTTATATTTGAGACATGAACAGTAAACAAAAAGAATAAGAAATGCATACGGAAACAAATAAAATTAAATAAACAAACAATCAAACAAATAAAGCAAATAAAGCTTGGGTTGCCTCCCAATAAGCGCTTGTTTTTGTTCGAGTCACGAGCCTGACTCTACCCTTATTTAACAAAAATAGGGGAGGTTTTCCCTACACTTAGGATTAAGTGCGGGTGAAAGTAGCGATACACACCCTTAGGGTGTGAATATGCCACGTGAGGTGAAGGGGGTGAGTGAATGGCTTCCTTCATCCTAAAACTACCCGGATAATATTGGTTGATGGGTGGGTCGGTTCCTCTTTTTTCTCCTAGATGTAAATCTAAGGATGAAAAGTTCTGTAAAGGTTGAGGTTCCAATTCATCAACACTAGGAAATTCCCTAGAACTATGAGTAAGGTCATCACTAAAAGTGTGCAAACCTATATCCTCTAGTTGTGCTTGGTCCAAGGGTTCTACCTCCATCGGGATTCTTAAAGTCTCTTCTACTTCTTCCGGGTAAGTCACGGGCGGTGTGGGTGCCTCAAATGATGGTTGAGTATTTTGTGGGCTTATGGTGTTTACCTCATCATTCCACGTGTCAAGATCACCTATATCCTCGTCAATTATTTTTTTAGGTAGTGATAATAACAAACCTAGTGCTTCATCCAACTTATGGTTTATTGATACGGCTCTATCCACAATTCCTTGGCAAACTAGGTCGCTTTTTCTATTAGCCTCACTAAAACAAGATCCTAAACATGGAGGTTGTTCATAAGAATCTATCCTAGGTGAAGGCTCATATGATTCATAAGTGTCTCTAAATGAGGTATTTTGAACTTCTTGGTGTTCTAGCCACTCAACCATATCTTGCAATCTTAGAAATCTAAGTGAAGAGTCCATTTGAAGCAAATTACAAACAAAATCACAAAGAAAAGATAAACTACGAGAAAGCTACAAAATAAAAAGAAAAAATCTCACTTGATAGGAATCTTGTGAGTAGACCTAATAAAAATAAAATTTCAACCTAAGCAATAACTACTCCCCGGGCTGCGGCACCAAAAACTTGATGCGTGGTTTTGCGACCTTACAACAGGTTTTACCTCTCAAGGGATCTTGAGAAGTTTGCAATCCCCACCAGGCAGTGTACCTGACCGTTGTAGTATAGTGAAGTGGCAAGTACCGGGGATTGATCGTTCAACTCAAAGAATAGTGTTCGTTAGGATTGAAATTAATCTAACTAGGTCTAAAGGTGAGGGATGATTCTTTTTGTATTTTTATATTTTATGGAAAGCAAGTAAAAATCTCTGGTTTTGGAAGAAGGGGCGGAATTAGTTGCTAATCAACTAACCCAAAAGCTACTAATTAAACTAATATGCAAGAAAAGTAAACTAGGGTTCTACAAGGGAAATGAAGCATGTCTACTTATGATATGTTACTCCTTGCTAGCTATCCAATTCTACCTATTGAATTGTCACACCTTGTTTTAATTGACGGGTTGTATTCCTTAATACCAATCGTGGGGTGGCGTACGTACTTCCCCAACTCTATAAGCTCCTACTTCACTCCTATGTCGAGCCGGCTAAGAAGCTCCTAACATGGGATCACTAGAATTCGCTCATGCATTAAATACAACCAAATAAACCTAGTACGCATTGGTTCATGTTTCTTAAGACGTTCAAGCAAGTTACCGTATAGGAGGTTAGCCAGTTTTCTTAAGCCTAACATCGATATCACCCAATCAAACAAGAGACAATAGGAAACAAGAATTATAAACTAAACCAACTAGATCTATTGAAGTTGTCACGCCCTAATTGATGGAGATGGACACACATCAACAAGAAATCAATAAGATCTAATTAGTTATACACAAGTTTCACACAATCATAAGTAGACACAAGGTGATTTAGCCAAGCATAATTAATGAAGAGCAATCAACAATAATCATAATTGAAGACATAACATAGGATTGAATCGATAAACAAACCATTACAAGATGTTTATGGCATGATTAGGACCCTCTAAGTTGCTGGAAAAACACCTACCCTAACCCTAGAATCGGACTTAGGGTTTGGGGCTTACAAATAATGAAGTTATGATGTTGTATTTATAGGCAGTTTGCTGTCCGAGGGGTTCTGACGGCGTCAGCCCGTATAACGTGATGGCCATCAGGTATAATCTTGACGCCGTCACCTAGGCCGTCACGTTATAAACTGTTCTGGCCCATCAGCACTTGACCCCTTCAGGTACGTGGTCAAGTATTAATTCTTGATTTCTTCTCATTGTCTTAAAACGTGACCACCTTGGTAAAATAACACGTGACGCCGTCTCGTGTAAAAGCTCCAAAAATCATTCTGGCCCGTCTCTCTTTAAATTAAACCGTGACCACCTATGGTGTCACAAAGCGTGACGCCGTCACCTTCCAGTACCAAAATAGTTCTGGCCCGTCATGAGTAATCTTCATATCCACCTCTTTTGCCAAGCCGTGACGCCGTCTGGAACAACTCTTGAGGCCGTCACATGTACTTTTCCAGCCGAATTTGAGACTTTGTCGTTTTCTTCACTTTTATGCTCCAAAAACGTCCAAAATGCTTCCTTTTCCAGATTTCTTCTCCAAAGTACCTAAAATGACAAAAGGAACGATTTAGGGAAATATTTGATCAAATAAATACGATTTAGGGCTTAAATGACCCCCTAAGAGCGGTACACTTTTCGCTTCATCAGTCATTAGTGTGTAACTTTGTGAGGAGAAACCCTAAGACGAATTTTCTGCCATTTTTAATGGTTTTATACCCTTGGATCTCCCATGTTTAATTGAAGATAAGTAATCATTTAATCATTCAATATGTCTATGTGTTGTTTGATTATATCTTGTTCTTGTCTTTTAATTAACATGCTAGGCTAGATTTATCTTGTGTTTGCTTAGATCTAATGAAACCTAACTATTGATTATTGGTTGTTAGTGTGTTATTAATTATATTGGATGATTGTTTATCGATGTTAGGCTTAAGAAAACTGGCTAACCTCCTATACGGTAATTTGCTTGAACGTCTTAAGAAACATGAACCAATGCATACTAGGTTTATATGGTTGTATTTAATGCATGAGCGAATTCTAGTGATCCCATGTTAGGAGCTTCTTAGCCGGCTCGACATAGGAGTGAAGTAGGAGCTTGTAGAGTTGGGGAAGTACGTACGCCACCCCACGATTGGTATTAAGGAATACACCCGTCATCCACGCAATTAATACACACTAATCAACCAGTAAAAGATAATTAGGGAGTAAGGAAATCTAAGTAAACACATTTCTCCCCATATAAGTTCCACAACCTTTTCATTTTCAGTTATTTTATTTTATTTGCATTTGTAGTTATTTGGGTTAGTTGACTAGCAACTAATTCCGCCCACTCCTTCAAACAAGAGATTTTACTTGCTTTTATAAAAATATAAAAAAAACAAAAAAGAATCTTCCCTCACCCTTAGACCTATTAGAGTAGTTTTTCAATCCTAACGACACTATTCCCCTAGAGAACGATCAATCTCCCGGTACTTGCCACTTCACTATACTACATCGGTCAGGTACACTGCCTGGTGGGGATTGCAAGCCTCTCGAGATCCCTCGAGAGGTAAAACCTGTTGTAAGGTCGCAAAACCACGCATCAAGTTTTTGGCACCGCTGCCGGGGAATAGTTATTGTTTAGGTTGAATTTTTATTTTATTAGGTCTACTCACTTGATTCCTATCGAGTGGGATATTTATTTTCTTTTTAATAGATTTCTTTAGTCTATCTTTTTCTTTGTGCCCTTTGTTTGTAAAACCATTTTCATTTGTCACCATGGCAGATGAAATTCCATTTAGATCATTAACAATAGAGGAACAATTACTTTACACGGATAGATTTGCTTCCTGTTGTTCCAATGAATTTTTAAGTGATCTTAGATATATACAAGAGGAGATGGGTGTAAAGTTTGATAGGTTTGATGAATTATGTGCATGTGCGGCTTCTATTAAACAATCATTGTTAGGATCAACTCCTTTTAGTGAAACCCTTTGGAAAAAATTTGAGGAAAGCTTCCTAACCGTGAACCATAAGTTGAATGAATTGATGGGTTTATATACATCACAACTTGAGGAAACAAATGAGGAGGATTTATCCGACTATAGGTACCATGAGCAAGAAGACCTAGTTTTTAAGAACATGGACCTTGAATTGGACCAAGATTGTGAGATGGTTAGTGTTGAACTACCTAGTTGCATGAGTGGGATAGATTTCACCAAAACATATGACACGCATGAGTAATCCTTTAGGCAATTGGAACATAGTAATCAAGTTGAATATTACTATGAATCGGACTTAGAATTTCAAATGGCTAGAGAAGGATTTGAGATACTTAGGAATGTGTTTGGGTTAGATCCTACCAAAACACATGATGAACATATAGGTGATTTAGATACTATGGAGAATGAGGTTAGAAATGCAAGACCACTAAATACCCCACAAATCCTACCATCATTTGAGGCACACACACCACCCGTGACTTACCCGGAAGAAGTTGAGGAGACTATAGGAACCCCAATAGAGGTAGAGCCCTTGGACCAAACACAACTAGAAGAAATAGGTTTGAATGCTTTTAGTGATCACAACCTTTCTTTTAGTCCTATGGAAGTTCTTAGTTTTGATGAGCCGGAGCCTCAACCAAAATCGTTACCTAATCTTCCATCCTTGGATGAAAATTTAGGAATTGAATTAGGTCCCGATCCACCCATCAAAACATATAGTCCGGGTAGTCTTAAGTTTAAGGTAGTAGACATTAAGCCTTGTAGTGAGGAAGACAATATAGGAGTGAAAAATGACCTTACATATCTACATCACCCATTCATGATTGATCACAAGAAACATTATGGGTTTAAACCGGGTATATTGGGTCAAGATGGATTCCCAATTAGGAGTCTCTCGAAGTTGTTAGAAAATGATCCCTTTTTAGGAGAACACCTTAACTCAACCATTGACCAAAGTGAACTAAGTAAGGTTATGATGAAAGGAGCACACCCCTTTGAGCATATAATTCATCCACCAATCTTTCCTCACGTGGCATACTTCTACTGAGCTGGTGTGTATCGCTACTATCACCCGCACTTAACCCTAAGTGTAGGGAAAACCTCCCCTATTTCCGTTAAATAAGGGTAGAGTCAGGCTCGTGACTCGAACAAAAACAAGCGCTTCTTGGGAGGCAACCCAAGCTTTATTTGCTTTGTGTGTTTATTTATTTGTTTGTTTGATTTTATTTGCTTCCGTATGTATGATTAATTTTTATTATTATTGATTCATGTTCAAAACTAAATTGTGAAAATGCTTTATCTTGTTTTTAACTTCGTCTTAACTACATATAAAGGTATTTTGCAAAAGATAAGTGTAAGGGAAATCCAAATCGGTTTATTAGAACAAATGAACATGAATCATAACAATGTTAAATTAACATACATATTAGTAATTGTTTGAGTCAAATGCTTGTATCGAGTCATAATGATGTTTTGCAGGAATTCCAGGAAGTAAGGTATAGGTTTTTCCAGAAATTTTTCGGAAACTTAACATGAGAATTCTGTCAGATCATTTCTGACGGCGTCAGGCATTACAACCTGACGGCGTCAGGTTTTAATTTTCTGAAATTTTTGAAAGTTTTGTTTTTCTACCGGAATCCTAAAAAGTTTTTATTAAATCTCTAACTTATAAACTCCAGGAATCTGCAAAATAATCATTCCACAAGCATTATATCCTTATATAGATTTATCCCGCCGATGCTATGCAGGTTTTCGTGTTTGTTTTCTCAGGTTTAACAGGTTATTTTGGACAAGGAGATGTATGTGGAATCTAGCTTTTGGCGATGCCTTAGTCTTGAAGCTTCTACTTTCTCTTGGAAGAAGATCTAACCATGTTACCTCTTTATCCACCAAACGAATCAGGGGAGTATTTGATTTCATTCTTTTACCTTATTTACTTTTACATCTTGTTATTTGAACATTGGGGACAATGTTCATCTTAAGTGTAAGGGGGGGGGGGGGGGGTAAAGTACGATACTTTAGAGAATGCTTTTACGCTTGATTTTTGTTTGTTTGATGGTAGATGTGTAATAAAACTGAGAGAAATACCTGTTAGGGCAATTTTAGTGCCAAATTTAAAATTTTTTACAACATATAGGAGTGAAACTTTGATCTTAATGAGCGTCTCATGGATAGGAAGTTATATGACTAGCACAAAACCGTACCACTAAAAAATTTTCCACCCCCAAATATGTGAGGTTCGCCCCTAGAATTGGTAGGAAAAGCATTTATGCTATGATGTGTGTACCGGTAGCACTTAGATTCTAGAACTTGCGTTAGGACCATTCCGAGGCCACAAGTGAGACTACATTCGTATAGTTAGATTTACTACATGATAAGAGGCATTAGGATTAACCCATTGTTTTACACCTGTATTTTTGTTATAATTACATTGGCTACATTCGTCAAGTAATTCTCCCACACCCTTTGCGTTGTACTCATTTTAAGTACACGATACCCCTAGTACACCCCTCAGAGCCTATCTTTTCGTTTCTAACTTTAAGCATTTTACTTAAAGGAAGAATTTGTTTACACCCCACTTAAATGTACACCCAAATCGCCTTAGCCTACCTTGTATGCACTCATTTTTAGTGCATTATTGTGACAACATTTGTTTAAACCCCAAGTTAATTATCTAATTGATTACATGGTTGCTAAGTCGAGTCATATCCTTGTACATATTGTTTTGGGACAATTGGGACTCATGGGTTAAGTACTAGTGTAATGGAGTAATGGGGAAGAACAACATTATTACCCCCATATGTGCTAAATATTTTAAAAGTACTCCAAGTGTTTCGATTATCTTAATTCGAGTCATTAGAATAGTTAATTGTAAAGTTATGTAAAAGTTCAAGTGTAAGGGGAATGCAACGCCCCTATGATGTATTATTTTGGATGGTAGGGCAAGAGTGTATGCAAAAAAAAAAAAAAAAAAAAAAAAAAAAAAAAAAAAAAAAAATTCGAAAAAATATAAGAAAAATACAAAAAAATGAGAAAAAGAAAAGTAGAAAAAAACATACGGACTACCATCCCGTTTCATTTTATGTTTATTTTATGTTTTTGTTATTTTGTTTTTAGCTTAAGTCGAGTCTAGTCTTGGCTTAGCAACGCCATATTGTACATGTAATCAATCAAGATCTTTAACTCGCCACCAGTAAAATATCCCTTATCCAACAAATCCGTGTTTATCATATCCCTACACCTAACGTTATAACCCGTTTAAAAGCCCTCTTTGATAGTTTATCTTAGGTGCTTACGCCTAGTGGAGGAGGTTTTTTATCCTTTCCCAAGCCTATGGTAATCTATTTGCTATGACAGGTAGTGAGAGATATTATCCGTTTTCATTTATGAGATATACTTTTATGACACCTGAGAGATGTGAGTATCTAAACACTATTTGTGAGGTGCTAGTTTGTAATCTCCATGCTTATTATGATTAAATTGGAACGACTATTTGTTGTAATTACTTTTATATTAGCATTAAATGACCCCTAACTTGTATTTTGATTAGAATAAAAGCGCATTTGCTTGAGGACAAGCAAATCTCAAGTGTAAGGGTATTTGATGAAGCGAAAAGTGTACCGCTTTTAGGGGGTCATTTAAGCCCTAAATCGTATTTATTTGATCAAATATTGCCTTAAATCGTTCCTTTTGTCATTTTAGGTACTTTGGAGATGAAATCTGGAAAAGGAAGCATTTTGGACGTTTTTGGAGCATAAAAGTGAAGAAAACGACAAAGTCTCTAAATCTGCTGGAAAAGTACCTGTGACGGCGTCAAGCCATAGTGTGACGCCGTCAGCCCTTGATAAGCCAGAGAAATTTTGGAAGATTAAAGGGGGACGGCGTCAAGAAGGTCGTCAAGCCTTGATAAGCCAGAGAGGATTTTGGAGGATTAAAGGGGGACGGCGTCAAGAAGGCCATCAAGAAACCCTAAACGCGGCGAGGGTGACGGCGTCAAGCTCTATAACGTGACGCCGTCAGATCTGTTTTCCTATATATACTTTCATAATTTTTAGTCATTAGTGTGCAACTTTGTGAGGAGAAACCCTAAGACGAATTTTCTGCCATTTTTAAGGGTTTTATACCCCTGGATCTCCCATGTTTAATTGAAGATAAGTAATCATTTAATCATTCAATATGTCTATGTGTTGTTTGATTATATCTTGTTCTTGTCTTTTAATTAACATGCTAGGCTAGATTTATCTTGTGTTTGCTTAGATCTAATGAAACCTAACTATTGATTATTGGTTGTTAGTGTGTTATTAATTATATTGGATGATTGTTTATCGATGTTAGGCTTAAGAAAACTGGCTAACCTCCTATACGGTAATTTGCTTGAACGTCTTAAGAAACATGAACCAATGCGTACTAGGTTTATATGGTTGTATTTAATGCATGAGCGAATTCTAGTGATCCCATGTTAGGAGCTTCTTAGCCGGCTCGACATAGGAGTGAAGTAGGAGCTTGTAGAGTTGGGGAAGTACGTACGCCACCCCACGATTGGTATTAAGGAATACACCCGTCATCCACGCAATTAATACACACTAATCAACCGGTAAAAGATAGTTAGGGAGTAAGGAAATCTAAGTAAACACATTTCTCCCCATATAAGTTCCACAACCTTTTCATTTTCAGTTATTTTATTTTATTTTATTTGCATTTGTAGTTATTTGGGTTAGTTGACTAGCAACTAATTCCGCCCACTCCTTCAAACCCGAGATTTTACTTTCTTTTATAAAAATATAAAAAATACAAAAAAGAATCTTCCCTCACCCTTGGACCTATTAGAGTAGTTTTTCAATCCTAACGACACTATTCCCCTAGAGAACGATCAATCCCCCGGTACTTGCCACTTCACTATACTACATCGGTCAGGTACACTGCCTGGTGGGGATTGCAAGCCTCTCGAGATCCCTCGAGAGGTAAAACCTGTTGTAAGGTCGCAAAACCACGCATCAAGCTCGTTTCCTTGGTGCCCCCAAACGAGGGGGAGTACACATCAAGGGGGAGTTCTCGTCCCGACAAACTTAGATTCTAAAACTTGTCGGCATAACCTTTTTGATTCTACAAAAAGGGGGAGAAATAGATGTAAACTGACTAAATACTTGTCTAAAAACTAATTTTTAGATTTAATGAGTTTAGATTTCGTAATCATCAAAAAGGGGGAGATTGTTGATATAAATAATGCCTAAACACGTTATTAATATTTTTCGATATCTCTACGTTTTGATAATCACAAAATGTAAAATCATTAATCGGAAAATTATGACGTAAACAAGTATTTAGTTGTAAATATTTATTTCTACAACTCAAATCACTTAAGGTATGAATGAACTAATGCTTAATGCATTATATGATCAAAGGAACATTTTCTTAATAACTAGATTTTTTATAAAACATCAAAAACATTTTATATATTTTTGAAAAACATTTTTGGTATTAAATAAAAATGTTTAATCTTTTATAAAAATATGAATTCAAATTTTTAACCAAAATCAGTTAAAATGTTCCAGAAAAACCTTCCCCACAAAAGGACAAAATTGGCCAACGTTCAGTAGGGGCAGCCCCCTTAATTTTGCTAGGCGGCCCCCTTAAAATTAAGGGGACCGCCCCCGCTCCAGTAGGCCTCCAGCTGTATAGTTTTTCTCCTATAAATACCAGCCTTCTCCTGGATTTTTACTCACCTTTTGCACCTCAAACTTTCTGTTTTAAATCTTGTAAATACTTTCTAAAATCCTTTGATCATATAATCTTAAGCTTTGGTTTCCAAGTGATCCAAGCTTCCTTCATTCAAGTGCAAAAGAAGAATACTTCTATCAATCAAGATTAGAAGTATTACAACTTAGTATCATCTTGTTACTTAAGTTGTTAGTTTAACAAAGTTTGTAAATCATTCATTCATTTGTGTGTAAGGTGTGTATAGTAGATTAGTGTTGTATGTAAGTAGTGAAGAAGTTGTATAAGTAGTTGTGGTATAGAAGTTGTGAAGACATAGTATAGAAGTTGTGAAGCGGTCGTGTTGAAGTTGTGAAGTTCTAGTCGTGAAGTCCTAGTGTTGAAGTCGTGAAGCCGTAGCATAGAAGTTGTGAAGCTCTAGTCGTGAAGTCCTAGGTGTTGAAGTCGTGAAGCCGTAGCATAGAAGTTGTGAAGCGGTCGTGTTGAAGTCGTGAAGCTCTAGTCGTGAAGTCCTAAGTGTTGAAGTCGTGAAGCCGTAGCATAGAAGTTGTGAAGCGGTCGTGTTGAAGTCGTGAAGTCCTAGTCGTGAAGCCGGTGTGAATTAGTCGTGAAGAAGTTGTGTTGTGAAGTTGTGAGATTGGTTCTAGCTACCATTAGAACTCGACATTTAGCTTTGTGTCATTAAGCCGGTGTAAGCCAAAGTCGTGTAAGGTTTTCTCCGCCATAAGGGAGCTTATTGAAGTTGTGAAGAAAACTCTCGAGCTCGGTGCTCGGGGAGTGGAGTAGGGCAAGGAAGGTGTCCTTGTAGCCGAACCACTATAAATCTCTCGTGTCTCGGTTAGATCTTTCCATACCTTATTTATTTCTTTACTTGCATCGCCATTACTTTCATACACATAGGATTATATAACTGCTAGTATTTATTAGAGGTTGACTTCACATAAAGATCAATTTGAAAATCCATTCAAGAAACCAAAACGTTTACAATCAATTTAAAAGAATACATATATAACTAATAATAAGATTTAAGTTTTAACAAACTTTAATCTAAGTTTTCAAAAGTAAACAAAGGTTTTATAATAAATTAAAAAGACGTAAAACTATTCAAACCCCCTTCTAGTTTTCCACATCCTGTTATATAATAGTCCCAAGGTAAAGAAACCGTAAGTGTACGTGTATGCTTATCACCTAATGGATCAAGAATTAAATAAAGCATTATCGAATTATTTATTGTGTTCATAATATCACATGTATATATAATCAGTATAGCTATACTTACAGCAGCAAATTTCTCAACAAGAGGTCGGAAAATAGGATCTGCAAGGAGGGCCTTATCGCTAGGTAGCTTGAGAAGCCCTGCCTTCTCACCAGCCAATAGTTCTCTGTTGCAGGTTGAAGGAATTAGTACTTCTATTAATTATGTATGACGTGAGAGCGACCAAGAGATGGAAATAAATCTTACTTGTAGTAGCTGTTATCCAAGTAATATAAATTCTTGGAGAAGAAATTATTACGGTAAGTAACTAGAAATACACAGAAGTTTGTGGTCATGGGCCTAGTAAAATGCATACCAGCTGGGCATCGCTCTCTTGATGAGAGGAGTTTCCGATCTATAACAGTACTTTTCCTTGTGTTTACCTTTTTCCGACTTCATAAGTCTTCCTTGTTCCTGCACCATCCAGAACAGAAACATATAAATAATTTTGATTTTGCAACAATTTGGTATCAATCTTTTGTATTTATCAACAATGCTTGCCTTCGCAAATTTAATAATATCCGCATTTGTATTAGCCTCATTGACGTGACGACCCTTGAAATCAGTAATTAGCTCTGTAAAGCATCCATCATCATCAACTGTCATGACCAGACGATCCTGAAAAAGTAAAAAGCAAATTTAGGTACTATATAGTATGATTATTCTAAAAGTTAAACATAGGAAGAAACAAATTAAATGTGATTATTTATTATAATGTTGTCACACCTTCTTAATTATGTGATTTTCAAGACAAACACGATGGTCATCTTCGCCAAATGCTGGAGCACAATGCACGATTCCAGTTCCATCAGAATTAGTTACATAGTCATCTGCAATAACTCTGAAAGCCTTATCTGGGAGATCCTTGAGATTCTCGAAATAAGGAAACAATGGCACATACCTGCAATAGAGTATTTTACATGATTAGTTCACTAATAAACTATAAAATATGTCAAGTAAAAGCACCCTAAAAACTTACTTAATGCCCACAAGTGAAGATCCTGGAAACTTCTCTAACACGTCATAAGCAACTGCGTTGTTTTTAGCTTCTCCAACAGTAGATCCCTTAGTCTTGTCATCCGCAGCTCCATTAGGTGCTCCTTTATTTGGCTGATCTGCTGGAAGTGCTGATAGTAGAGATTCAGCAACTATAAAACGTTTCGACATCAAAAGTTGTAATCAATAGAGTTAGAGATGACAAAATGGTCAGATCATGTAGCAACTTATAACTAGTAAGCTTTTACGGGTAGTTCTTTTACTCGTTTCATGTCACCAGGGATCTTCAGTAACATTCATAATTAAATGTATATTCACCCCTAGAAACCATGGACGGTCAAGATAATTCATGGTTAGAGGGTTTTGACCAAAAGTCAGTGGATCGTACGGTTGTAATTGGTTTGGTTAAGGTTCATGTCTGAAAGCTGTGAATGTGATCAAATATACCAACCTAAATGATGGTTATATATTTCTTGCAACGAAAATTTCAAAACCACAAGTGCTATCATCTTCCTCCCAATCAGGAGCTAAAAGTTGCATCCTTTATCTCATTCATGTTCCTATGTCAGAGACTAAGTGTTAAGGATCTGCTTATATTGTTTGTCAAACAGAGGTTCTCGGTGCAATTCTTATGGATGCACAGTTAATTACCAAAATAGTAGTATTAGTTATGCTCTGACTTATTCTAAAACAAAGCTATGAACCAGCTTTTAACTATTCTAAAGCTGAATGTGTGTTGTTTAGGCCTCCAAATGAGCAGGGCAGCAGAGAAAGCTAAATGTGTGTTGTCTAGGCCTCCAAAAGTGATTGGGGGGAACCTGTGTACCACAACTAGTATGTAAAACCAGGTGTCTCAATATTCTGAGCTTCTATAAAGGGAACAGAAGATATGAGGTTTCTGTTAATAAGGTGTACATGTAAGTTATTTTATGGGTTTGATGTAAGGTTCTATACCTAGATTTGGAGATAATAGTCTGATAAGTATCTATTTCAAACTTAAAGTTTCTATGGAAATAAAACACAGAACTCTATGGAAATAAAACACAGGTTCGGGTCAAATTAGGCAACTTTTAGTTCGGGTAGAAACGTTCGGGATGACATTAACTGATTGGTACATCTATATGGGCAATCTTGACCTTATTAGCTATACGTCGATTATCTGATTGTTACTATATCAAACAGCAAAATCAAATCCAAACAATGTGGTATCACCAGTGATACCACATGTGACATCACATGTGGTATCACCAATGATATCACAGGTGCTATCACCAGTGGATCAGGTTGAACCAGTTGTCGAAGTAGTACTCCATGTCTTTCTCTCCGTCAATTATCTGATTGTTACTATTTGAGTGTAAAAATGACTAGTTTTGTAAAGTGATCCCGTATATTCAAAATCAGTTTTGTTGCACCTACTCAACGGGGATCTCCAGTAATTTTTAAGTGTTTTATCTGCTTCAAATAAAAGCATGCTACAACTCCTTAATTAAGTGTCATTCCGTCTAAACTAAGCACATAAACATTTTTAGATAAAGTGATTGCGATTGCTTATATGCTTATTCGCCAAGCAACAAGCAGATGAAAACTTCAATAAGCAATCTCAAACACCTGACTAAATTGCAATTCATGACTTGCTAACCTTTCCCGAGGATTCAGATCTATCATTCTTACACTTAACATTTTCAGCTCTAAACTTACCCGCTGATGTCGATATCACAAATTTCGACCTAAATCTCAAACCCTAACCCTATGTATAGTCAAATCAAAAGT
The DNA here is from genome assembly GCA_021014915.2 of Artemisia tridentata subsp. tridentata. NCBI lineage: Eukaryota > Viridiplantae > Streptophyta > Magnoliopsida > Asterales > Asteraceae > Artemisia > Artemisia tridentata. Next base: position 438,416,602 of record CP139504.1, on the reverse strand, counting down.
AGTCTTCAATTAATTAAAGGTTCATAATAACATCAAATAAAGCACACACTTACAGAAGGATGAACCGTCTAATTTGAGAACAGATAGCTTAATACGCTTTTTAGGAAGCTTTTGATAAGACGATAAGCCGTGAAAAATGGAGATGATGATGTGGCAAGTTTCCTGATTGATGATGAACGGAAATACTCAACGGTTGGAATAGGGATTGGGATGCTGCCGGAAGTTACGGTGGTTTTTGCCGGAAGTTATGTCAGTAGTGTGTGTTTTGTGTGTGTTTTTGGTGAGGGCGGTGAATAATGAGATGTGTTGTAAATGTACCAAACTGCCCTTATTGGTTTTAGTTATTTTTTTAATGAGTAAATATCTTTTTAATCTTAGTCATTCATCAAATTTAGATTGAGGGTGAGGATGTGTCCCTTGGTATGTGAGTAATTTTTACTATCCAAAATAACTCTCCTCAAACAATATTACACTAAGTAAAAACTCACCCAAACCCACAGGTCTCAAGCTTATCCTCCACATCAAACTTATTCACCCAAACCTCAAAAAAAAAGCCACACATGGAAAATCAAAACCCCATAAATGAAAAAGGTTTAATAACTTACACAATTGATTTTTCTAAACATCTTATTCTATTTCAACTATTTCCACGAGAAGTACTACACTCTTTAGGACACACAATATACAATAGTACATAGTCTATGCTACCATTATCTCTTTATTTTAATGCCCTCAAACATAAACAACATGAAGACAATTCTTATATCCCAACAGCAAATTAAAATGAAGTGTGAGAGAGAGAGAGAGAATTGAATTGAATAAATATGGTTGTTTGATGACATAAATTCATATGAATAGATGAATTTAAAGTGTGTAGAGGGGTTGTTGGGTGCTTTTAATTAAAGTTTTTATTATACAGAGTAGTTCTTTGAGTGTGGAAGTTGGTTTTTAATGAATCCCCTAAACCCTCTTTCTTCTCCAATATGGCACTTTTAGTCCTCTTTATCACACAATAGTCCCTATCTAGCTAAGAATTAAACTTAGTGTATTATAGTCCCTATCACACAATGGCAACAAGGAGTGCATACTAATTGCTACATTCAAGATTGCATACTGAATACCTTTTACATTTACCGCTAACTGAATACCTTTTACATTTACCGCTAACTTTCTTCCTAATTGCTACATTCACTCCCATTCATTAATGATGGTCGATAAGGAAAATAACTAAAAATTCCTCTTATGCGATTGTAAATCTTTATGATTGTATCTTACACATTGGTGAATTTATGTTCTAGTTAAGAGTTGTTACATATATGGAGTATAAGTTACTATGGTAACTGATTTTTACATCATGCAAAGCGACACAAACACGTTGCCTCTTGATGACGTATAGTCTATACCCGGGTCACGAACCCGGTTAGTAAACAATACTAACAACTAAGCCCACCACGTATGGGCCGCAACTGGACTACCAGTTGCGCGGCTTGGGTCGACAAGGCCCAACCCCAAAGCTATTTCCGGAGAATATATGGAATATCTTCTAAATAAAGAAGATATATACCAAATCTCCGATGTCGGCGGACACGCCGAAGAGTAGGGAACACGGAACCTATTAGGGTTTCATGCATATATAAAGGGCACCCAAGCCCTCGGTAAAAGGTACGATCTTCAATAAACCCTAAACCATAAACTAAACCCTACGTTCGATTACTTACTCTCACGCCGGAGGATAATCGGGGGAGACAATCCCTCGATAAGCCTAACGGTGTTTGTTATTTTTCTTAGTGCGCAGGTCTCACCAAGCATTAAGATTCGAATTGGTACGAGAATAGAAGCCCTATCAAGGAACGCCCAACTTTTGTATCAACAAGTGGCGCCATCCGTGGGACCCTACACTAAGAATTTTACCGAAAACTAGAATGACGAAACACGGGAGTCACAAGAGTCCGCATGGGAAGAAGGCGCAGGATGACCCACTAGGGAAGAAGCACCAAACAGATGCGCCCCCTAAGCAGACCCCTGGAACAACCAGTGTGCCTAAAAGCTTAGGAGTATATTCAGATCAGGTCTTCCCTGCAGTGGAATCGCTTACCAAAACTACCCCCGCTATTACGACAAGTACTAGCGCGGTAGACCTGGAGCGCACTCCTTTCACCATGCCAGAGGGGAACTTCACTGAACCTCCCAATGCGCCAATCCGAAACAAGGATCCTGCCTTGGAAACGGATTCCATCGCGCTTGAAGGAGTCACTTCCGAATTAGCGCCAAGCGACTTTGTATCCCAAAACTACGAAGCCTTGACTGCGCTCATGCGAGAGGAGGCAAAGAAGAGGTCAAGCCAAAGTCTGCACGGCAGACTCAACTTTGACCCTAATCCTGACGCATCCCCACCGCGCTACCGAAAGGAAGGACGCGAGAGGGATAGCCGTAAACAACCAGTGTTCGCCAGGATTGGAAGGAAGGTTGTGGATGATGAAGCAGCCGATCTTCAACATCTGGAAGAACCTGAAGAAAGTGAGCGGCGCGCCAATGTCCACGCTAGGCTTGGCAAGCGCAAAATCCAAGATAGGCTTGGGCGACGATGCTCCCCAAGTGAAAGCCCCTCAAGCTCTGACTCTGATGATAGTCGGCGCAAGCGCCACAAAGGAGCAAGCTCGGACTCTGATGATAGTAGACGCAAGCGTCACAAAGGAGTCCGCTCATCCTCAAGAGATTCCTCGGACAGCGAGACTGGACACTGGAAATCAAGAGGGAAATACCGCGACCAGGATGATGAAGACATGTCTCTCCCCTGGCGTCGCCAAAAGGTTGATGCGTTTACTAGGCGCATCAGTGACTTTTCTGAAAATAAGAAAAGGCGCATGCCTGCTAATGTCAAAACATATGATGGGACAGGTGATCCGGATGATCACCTAAAAATTTTCGAATCGGCAGCTACTATCGAAAATTGGCCACAGCCTGTGTGGTGCCATATGTTCAACTCCACATTAGTAGGAAATGCGCGCAACTGGTTTAGTAAGCTTCCACGTAGAAGCATTGGTGGGTTTGAAGAGTTGCGCAGAGCGTTTCGCTTAAACTTCACCCAAAGAAAGAAGTGCGCAAAAAACCCTGTCGAACTCGCTAGGGTTAAACAGCGACAAGGGGAATCCACAAGCGCTTTCATGGAACGCTTCAAGGACGAGTGCATGAAAGTCAAGGCGTGTCCAGAGATACTCAAAATATCGGGTTTTATGAATGCAATAAATAACCCAGATCTGATAAAAAAGCTAAATGATAAGGTTCCCCTAACCTTCGATGAGCTCATGAAGCGCACGAGGTCTTTTGTCCAAGGAGAAGAAGCCGCCGCGGATAGCAGGAAAAGCTATTCGAACCATAGGTCGCAAGAAGAGTCAAGGAGACAATCCAATGACCATAGCGGCAATCGTAATAGGAGTTACCGTAATCAAGGCGGCGGAAGGGGAAACGACAAGTATACCCCATTAACAAAAACTCCAAAGGAGATATTCGCAACAGAAGGAGCGAACTTCCCGAAACCACCACCAATCCGCACCCCAGAGGATAAGCGTATAGGGAATGGTTACTGCGAATACCATGGACAGAAGGGCCATACAACTAACGAGTGCGTCCAACTGCGCCAATTGATTGAAAAATTGGTGAAGGAAGGAAAGATGGACCACCTCGTAAAAAACATCAGAGAAGGGAAAGATAAACAAAGACCAGTGGCCAAGAAAGAGACGCCAAGAGAAAAGGCAGATATCATCTACATGATACAGCCATGGCCGCGCGCGACAAGACAAAAAGTTAGTCAGCGTTTCTCTAAGGGAAACGAAATCTCTTTCCCCTCCCTGACCGCGAACAACGCAGTGGTGGATCCACTTACCATTGAAATACATACGGGGGGTCACGACATCCGTCGCATGTATATAGATGGAGGTGCATCCGCTAATATTATATATGAACACTGCTTCAAGAAACTGCGACCTGAGATACAGGGTCAGTTGATCCCAGCCACAGCACCGCTCACTGGCTTCACAGGAGAGAAGATATGGCCCACGGGGCAATTGCGTCTATTTGTAGAAGTTGGTGACAAACCACACTCTACGGTTACCTGGATGGATTTCATGATAATCAGATCCCCCTCTCCGTACAATGGTATCATCGGGAGACCTGGAATATCATCTATTCGCGCCGTGCCATCCACAGCGCACGGGATGCTAAAGTTCCCAGTGGAAGGAGGTATTGTCACCCTTTACAATACCACCACACCACCCAAGGAATGTAACGCAGTAACAAGCGACGTAAGTATTGTTCCAGAACAGCGCGCAATCAAAATCCCAAACCTAACGGTCGCCATTCACCCTGAATATCCGGATCAACAGGTATCTATTGGTGGGTCTCTGTCTGACAAAGGCAAGTCAGCTATATGCGCACTCTTGCAAAATAATTTGGATATTTTTGCATGGGAACCTAAGCATATGACAGGAGTGCCACGCTCCATCACGGAACATAAGCTACAAATCCGACAAGGATATCCTCCAATACGACAGAAAAAGCGCGGACAAGCTCCAGACCGCGCAAAGGCCATCCTGGAAGAAGTACATAAGCTAGTAGACGCAGGCATCATGCGTGAAGTCTACTACCATGACTGGCTCTCTAACCCAGTGATGGTAAAGAAGAGCGATGGCAGTTGGAGGATGTGCGTAGACTTTACAGATCTCAATAAAGCATGTCCACAGGACTGCTACCCGCTCCCGGAAATAGACTGGAAAATTGAGTCTCTATGCGGATATCCCTTCAAATGCTTCCTGGACGCATACAAGGGATACCACCAAATTCAAATGGCGGAGGAAGACGAAGAAAAGACGGCCTTCCACACAAGTCAAGGGGTCTACTGCTACACAAAGATGCCCTTCGGCCTAAAGAACGCAGGAGCAACATACCAAAGATTGGTGGACACTGCGTTCGAGAAGCAAGTGGGACGCAACTTGGAAGTATATGTCGATGATCTCGTCATCAAAAGCCATACAGAGGATGAGCTGGTGCGCGACATGGAGGAAACGTTCAAAACACTCAGGAGAATCAACATGAAATTGAACCCCAAGAAGTGTACGTTTGGCGCTACGGAAGGTATGTTTCTCGGGTATTTGATAGAACCCGATGGGATCAAACCTTGCCCAGAGAAGACTCAAGCAGTCATTGACCTTCCCTCACCGCGCACACTGAAAGAAGTTCAGTCACTAAACGGCAAACTAGCCGGACTGAACCGATTCTTATCCAAATCAGCAGACAAGTCACTTCCCCTATTCAAGACACTCAAGAAGTGCACCAAAAAGGGAGACTTCAGGTGGACTGCGGAAGCGGAAGAAGCTTTCAAACAACTCAAGCAACACATAGCAGCGCTCCCAAAGCTTGTTGCACCCCAACCAGGGGAAGAGCTGATCATGTACCTATCTGCGACCCAAGGAGCAGTCAGCGCAGTCCTATTGACAGACAGGAACTCCGTCCAAACACCCATTTATTTTGTTAGTAAGGCGCTCAAAAAGACAGAGATCAACTACACGGCAATGGAAAAGTTGGTCCTAGCTTTAGTGTTTGCAGCGAAAAGACTGCGCAGGTACTTCCAGGCGCACCCAATCGCTGTCATCACAGACCAACCCATCAAACAAGTTATCTCGAAACCCGACGCATCGGGGCGCTTACAAAAATGGAGTGTGCTACTGGGAGAGCACAATATATCATACAGACCGCGCACTGCAATTAAAGGGCAGATATTGGCCGACTTCATCATCGAGAAGCCGGACATAGACACTCCACTTGCGACAAGCAAGGAGGAACTTCAAGAACCATGGACTCTATTTACTGATGGATCCTCATGCGTAGATGGATCAGGAGGTGGCCTTATTCTCACCAACCCAGAAGGAGTCGAATTCACCTACGCACTGCGTTTTGAATTCACAGCCACGAACAACGAGGCAGAATACGAAGCACTCCTAGCGGGGTTACGAATCGCAACTCAAATGGGTGTACGTAATCTAGAGGTAAACGTCGATTCACGACTAGTGGCTAACCACGTGTCAGGCGAATATGTAGCAAAGGAGGAACACATGATCCAATACCTCGAAAAGACCAAATCTCTGATCCAGAACTTCGACAGATTCGTCATCAAGCAGGTTCCAAGGAGTGAAAATAGAAAAGCAGATGCGCTGAGCAAAATTGCATCCACCAGTTTTGCGCATCTATCAAAACAAGTTTTGGTGGAAACCTTGAAAAACAAGTCAATAACAGAGATGGAAATATCCACGGTGATAGAAGAGGAACATCCTACGTGGATGACGCCAATCATTGACTTCATCAGCAAGGGCATACTCCCCCAAGAACAGAAGGAAGCTCGAAGAATCAGGCGTACAGCGCAGCGATTCGAACTCCGACATGACGTCTTATATAGACGCTCATTCCTACAACCATGGCTTAGGTGTGTTGGACCTCTCCAGGCAGACTATGTACTTCGAGAGATCCACGCAGGCTCATGCAGCATGCACTCAGGACCACGATCCATAGTAGCGCGCGCCCTCAGGTCTGGATACTATTGGCCAACTATGCACCGCGACGCACGCGACCTGGTACGAAAGTGCAATGATTGCCAAGTTCACAGACCCATTCCGCGCCGACCACAGCATGAGCTAACACCTATTACATCGCCATGGCCATTCTACAAATGGGGTATCGACATCGCTGGACCTTTCCCCATTGCCGCAGGAGGATTGAAATTCCTCATTGTGGCAATAGATTACTTTACCAAGTGGATCGAAGCAAAGGCAGTAGCGACCATAACAGGTAACCAGGTGAAGCGATTCGTGTGGGACAACATAGTATGTCGCTTTGGATTACCTGGAGAAATTATCTCTGATAACGGAAAACAATTCCGCGATAACCCGTTCAAAGACTGGTGCGAACAGCTGAACATCACGCAACACTTTGCATCCGTAACTCATCCACAAACCAATGGCCTGGTCGAGCGCGCAAACAGAAGCCTTGGCGAAGGAATCAAAGCGCGCCTGGACAGACACAAAGGTAGATGGGTTGAAGAACTATCACATGTTCTTTGGGCGCACAGAACAACCATCAAGGTCAGCAACGGGGACACCCCTTCTCTTTGGTCTATGGGACAGAAGCTGTTATACCAGCTGAAATTGGAATGCCAACCATCCGTACTGCGGAAGTTAATGTGGCAACCAATGATGATGAGCGGCGCATAGACTTAGATCTATTGGAAGAGCGACGTGAACGCGCAGCAATACGTGAAGAGAAAGCCAAGTCGAGAATGAAAAAATACTATGATACCAAAGTGCGCAGCACTTCATTCAGACCAGGCGACTTCGTATACCGCGAAAACGACTCAAGCCGCGCAGAAGACACTGGAAAGCTAGGACCAAAGTGGGAAGGACCTTACGAGGTCATAGAAGCACTTGGCAATGGAGCGTACAAGTTACGCGATAAGGACGGGAATGAGCTACAGCGAACATGGAACGTCCGCAACCTTAAACGGTGCTATCTTTGAAGAAGGCTACGGCCCAACATGGACACTCTTGCGCTTTAGAAAGTGCCCTCAATAAAGATCCATGTAATTTTATTTTTATGAATTATCTAGATAAACATTTTTCTTCAAAACTTGCAAGTATTAATAAAACGTTATGGTTTCTAGCTAACTCCATAATACATTTAACTTTATTGTTTGCATCTTTTATTATCATGTTTCAATATTGTTATATTCTTGCCTACATGGCGTGCATGCACACACTAAGACCCACGATGGCAGAGAGGATGAGTAAACCTAATAAACTACTCGTTGAGTAAGAGGGTTGCAAACCCATCAACACCGGATCACGAATCCTTGTTAAACACCTTGCGCTCAAGACGTTGGCGCAAGTACCCCACGCACCCCACGACGGATGCGCGATAGAGCACACTGTGCGCGTTTAACAACTAAGGAAATCAAGACTCTTGATTCCTTAAAAGTACAATACGACAAGTAAACTTACAAAAATCCATAGATGACTATGATTAAGTTGGAAAAATTCAACACACGACTACGGTCCTTAAGGAAATTCATACACGACTATGACCCTTATTTTCTAAATACGCTTAAACACTTAAAGTTATCTTCACGCAAGGATACATAAGTCATATAAGAACTACGAGTTCAAAAAGCATAAGTATTGAGAAGCTATAGAAACATTAAGTACAAAAGCAATTTTTTATTCATAGAATACGTTTCTACAAAAAAGGCTTATACAAAAAGGCTTATACAAAAAAGCTACATGCTATAGGCACGCCTTAGCTGGCTAGAGCCCCCACCAAAAGCCGCTTCCTTTGCATCCTCGAGTCTCTTCAATAACTCTGCATCATCACGGGAAACAGTGGCCACACAGACAGGCACACCATCGGACCTAGGCTGATGCGCAGCGCCTATGCCGCACAGAATGGCCTTTCCTTTCTTGCCTTTCTTTCGTGCGACCCTGGAAACATGCGCATTTAGCGACCTTTGCAAAGAAATCTCTTTCTCAAGACGGAAAGGATTCAGAATGTCACGAGGCTGAGCAAAAATAGGTACCTTCAACTGCGCCACATCAGGCTTCAAGTAGAAGTCCACCTGCTGATCTGCATCATCCTGCAGATGCCTAGGAAGAGTGAGCCCCGCCATGATCACGCTGATCGGCTGGTCCTGATCACGCTCCAAGAGAGCGATGTGCGGAAGCTCAAGCTTCTTTAGCTCCTCCATGGCAGCAACAAGCTCAGCATGGGCATCCGCCTTATACCCGGGCACCTCAGCAACCGGCACGGTCAGCAACTTGGCCTCCGCAAGCTTGTCTGCGCCTGAGGTCTCACCATGCGCAATAGCGCAATTCACAACCTTCCCAAAGGATGCGGTGACCTCAGGATGCTCCAGTGTGCACATGGCAGCCAAGCGAAGACCATGGCTGATCAACCACCTACAAAATAACACAAGTGTTAAAGAAAGAAGGTCCAACATATATACAAGTTATAACGAAGTAAATTAGCATATACCTGCGCTCAGCCACAGACTGAACAAGATGGGGGTACAACTCCTCATCGTACTCAATACTGAGCTGGCGGAGCTTCTCCTCTTGCGTCTTCAGGGCAAGCTCAATGCGGCTGCGGAACTCTTCAATATTAGCAAAGTGCTTGCTCCTATTCTGTTCCAAATACTTCAGCGCCCACAACGAGTTACGCCTCTGACGGTCTGCAAAAGCGCGCTCCCGCTCCAACTCAGCCATCACCATAACCTTCTCCTCACCCATTTTTCGCGCAGACGCCTCTGCGCGCTCCAGTTTAGCCTTGGAGCTCAGCTGCTCAGCTTTAGAGCTTGCTAACTCAGCCTGCACAGACGCTAATTGCGCCTGCAGCCGGGAAACTTCATCAGACTGGTACACCCGGGCTTGCGAAACCAGCTCAGACTGGCGCACAGCTATGGAGGCCAACTCCTCCATCGCAGAGTCAAAGGGACTCAATTCTACTGCAATGTCCTTCGATGCAGACGCCTCAAGGGGACTCTCCTTGGGTGGCGCACTCTCATCAACAACACCAGCAGGCTGTTCACTGTACGAAAAATCAAGAAACAAGATCAGCGGACGGAAAACAGTCAAGCATATACCAAATCCTAAGGGATTATTAAAAACTACTTACTTGGGAGGAGGAGTCGAGGACACGTTTTTCTCCTTCTCAGCCTCCGTTGAGGACACGTCCTTCTTCTTCTCAGTTTCAGTCGTGGACGCACCTCCACCAGACTTCTCAGCTTCCACACTGAAGACACAGAGCAACACGGTTAGAATAAAATACAACTTGACAAAAGTTCATAACTAACAATTCAGATACTTACTCCATCTGCACCTCAGTAAAAGATGGGCCTTCCCCAGCCTCAGTCCGCGGCCTCTTGGAAGGCCCTTCACCATAACCACCAGACGCTCTCTTCCGCGTCAGTAGGGAGACCTCCTCCATATCATTATCAGAATCCTCTAAATGGATCAAGGGGGGAGGAGGCTGCGCAGCTTCAGGACTTGGCTGTACAGGAGGAGCCACCTCCTGAATTGGCTCAGCTGCTATCACACCAGGGGAGCCTTCGGGATCTGGGATAACCAAATCCACGACGCGCCCTGCCGTCGCCTGCAGAATAGTCTGCTCACCGTCCCCCAGAGGACGCACTCCCACCGCCACAGCACGCGGATTTTCCAGCCTCACAACAGCAAACAGATCCATCTCTGCGCATCAAGTAAACAAAGAAAGGCAAGTTACATAAAGTATGGAAAAAGAAGAAGAGCTTACACTAATAACGACAGTAAGGCGATAGAAGGAGCACCCACCCGTGCCATCCGCATGCAAGAATGTGGGAACTTCTGTCTCATGCTCATAATAGTTCCGACTGATGCCCATGTGCACCAGGAACGCCTCCGGATATGGCTTGATGGGAATACGGTTCTCATCAATGATCGCCGCATGATCCGCGTTGTACCACGTCTCAGGGGGGCGCTCATCCTTGGGCAGATCGGCACGGGTGTAAAATGGAAAATGGTCAGGGAAGACGGCTTCATCAACCCAGAAGAATTTTTCCCTCCAATCCTTAAGCTTATCTACCTTAGTCTGATAACATTGTAACTTCCCTACGCGTTTGGCGAAGGTAACCCAACCATTTGACCACGTCAAATGATAAAACGCGCGAAATAAGTGGAGAGATGGGGGGATCGCCAACAAGCGACAGTTAACCTCAAAGTTAGCAATCTTCCCAGCACCAATACAATGCAACTGGGAGATGTGGAGATTATAATAATTGAGTATGTCACTCAGTAACACGGAGATGGGGACGCGCTGATTCGCCCACTCGAAAAAGCGCGTATATAACCCCACCTTCCCAGCAGGGAAATCCGCGATGGTGTCATTCGGACCGGGTACCTCTGGGCGCAGGCCCATAGGGATAAAGTAATCCGAGGTGAACTGAATCAGTTCATCCTCGGTTATGTCAGAATGAAAATCACGAAGTTGCGCTACCATGTTGTGAATCAGATTATGTGCGCACGCGCAATTACCTTTGAATTATCTTTTTGGAAGAAGATTTGAAGATGTGAAAATGGTGGAAGTGTGATTTTTAACTGTGGAAGTCACAGTGAATAAGCGGCGGTAGTTTATATACTTTTCCTATCCACCACAGATGATCGCCACGTGTACCCCACTAGCTCCAATCGTGTGGCTAGGATAAATGACGGGACAAGGCAAGTGGGCAACCTCTCCACTTCCCAAGGTACCCCAATTGCACTTTTTTGGACTAGATACATTACACGTGTGTTTTGGGCGGTAATTTTTTGAAAGCTTCCCGCGTACGCGTGGGGAATAATTTCGATACGACTCTAGTCTAGCGTCCGCAGGTTTTACCCTGCGCACACTAGACTGGGGGGACATGATGACGTATAGTCTATACCCGGGTCACGAACCCGGTTAGTAAACAATACTAACAACTAAGCCCACCACGTATGGGCCGCAACTGGACTACCAGTTGCGCGGCTTGGGTCGACAAGGCCCAACCCCAAAGCTATTTCCGGAGAATATATGGAATATCTTCTAAATAAAGAAGATATATACCAAATCTCCGATGTCGGCGGACACGCCGAAGAGTAGGGAACACGGAACCTATTAGGGTTTCATGCATATATAAAGGGCACCCAAGCCCTCGGTAAAAGGTACGATCTTCAATAAACCCTAAACCATAAACTAAACCCTACGTTCGATTACTTACTCTCACGCCGGAGGATAATCGGGGGAGACAATCCCTCGATAAGCCTAACGGTGTTTGTTATTTTTCTTAGTGCGCAGGTCTCACCAAGCATTAAGATTCGAATTGGTACGAGAATAGAAGCCCTATCAAGGAACGCCCAACTTTTGTATCAACACAAACACGTTGCCTCTATAACATGAAGCTATAGAGGTTTATGTTTGGGTCAGTTGTAATTTTGGCTAGTAAGCTCTTGGTTGGGTCTGCTTGGATATGTACCTCATCTCAAGGAGCTTCAAAAGAATTGTTTTTTCTACTAAAAATATCCACCATACTACTGTCTAATTTTCTTTTGTTTTGGTCCATAATACTTTTGATAACTTTGAAGTAGCCTTTAATTGTGCAAATGACAACTGTGTTAAACGAGTAAATATCACCCCGCGTTACTATACAGAGGGGTTTTACCTCAAACAATCTTACTAAAAATCCAAAAACACATTCTAAATAATATTATTGAGTGGCAAAAATAAAGCGCAAATATTCATAGCTACACACATAAATAAATATAATAGTTTAGTGATAATAACATTATACTTTAATATAATATAAAGTGTTAAAGTAATAAGAAACATAATGTGAAAAAAAGTTAAAGTACAATATAAGACACAAATACCATCTAGCTTATCTCAAACCAAGTGTATCAAACAAAAATAAAGACCGAAATACCTGCAAAAACACATGATCGAAAAAGGTATCTGTTGTGGTTTCATGGCTGCAGTCATTGTCAGCAACCGGCATCAAAATACACCTACACTGTTACAACTTAAAGCACCAAATTAACATTAATATGGAACTTGAAAAATAATGCACACTTTCATAATGGGTATAAATTCAAAATAATATGAAAAAAAGTCACAAAAGTAGCATAATGTTCCCATAAATGGTGAAAATTAACTAAAAATAATTTTCTCGAAAAATGTATAAAGTTCACTAAAATGGTATGTATTTTACCAAAATGGTATAAAGTTCATTAATTTGCATAAATGCAAAAAAGTTATAATTTGCTCAAATGGTATAACGCTTATAAAACGGCAAACTAATTCAATAAAACGGGGTAGAGTATTTGTTTTCCAGCGTGGTTATAAAATTGAATAAGAACGTGTTTTTGATATTTTGATTTTTTTTTTTTTTTTTTTTTTTTTTTTTGAACGTTAACTTTCATTAAACACCGGCAAGCCCTCAAAGCAAGGACCGCCAAAAAACTAATTACAACATACACAAGGAAAATCAACCCACTCTTTCCAAATAATGTCTCTAAACTTTGATCTATACTTTAACCATAAAAAAGAAAACGACTTCACCTCTGTCACTACCTCAACTACCTTCGGATTTTTATTTTGAAAAACTTTGGCGTTCCTATTCTTCCATAAAACCCACATCGATATCATCACTATTTCACTGACGATTTTCTTTTTCCACTTGCTTCCTGAAACCGATTTGTGCACAACAAGCAAGTCTTCTACATCAAAGGCAAAGAAGGGTTCAATTCTACACCATTTACTAATGTAGCTCCATACCCCATATGCAAACCCACAACCAATAAAAATATGATTCAAATTCTCATCTTCTACATTACACAGTGGGCAAACCACCTCCAAAATATTGATCCTTCTTTTCGCCAAAGCTACACGGGTTGGAATCCGGTCGAATTCTGTCCTCCAAACAAAAACAATAACTTTAATCGGAACCCACCCCTCCCACTGCATATGGTGATTTCTTCGCTGATACCTCTCTTTTCTCAGCAAGCTTTTAACATGAGCCACCAAAAATTTACCATCGATCCCATCTTCCCACCTCCACTCATCAGCCGAATCCGAGAAAAGAAAGGAAGTGATCAATTCTGTCAAATCTCGCAACTCCGACAGTTCTTCAACTGAGGCCGGATGTTTAGACCAATTCCCTGAAAAAATAAAACCATTTCTGTCCCTACTAATCCAATCTTCAATGCTACAAGCCTTGTTCCTCTTAAGCCTATAAAGACACGGCCATCGCTCCTTCAATATTGTAGAACCGAGCCAATGGTCGGTCCAGAATTGGCTTCCTTCCCCATTACAAACTGTCACCCTAAGAAACTGATGAACCTTCTTACCAAGAAAAGTAGTCGACTATAAGAACGAGACTATATTTTTCCAACACCCTGTGACCGCTCTTTTAATTGGCAAAAAATCCCATCTACCTCTACCACCATGTATTGCCTCTATAACTTGCCTCCAAAGAGAGTCCTTTCCAATATAAAGTCGCCAAGCCCACTTGGACAAAAGATTTGTATTAACATCTGCCAATTTAGATATACCTAAACCCCCCATCTTTTTTAGAAGTAGTAACATTATCCCACGCCACCCAATGAAGTTTTTTATTGTCATTCGAACTTGCCCAAAGGAAATTCTTCATCAAGCCTTCCATTTGATCAATCACACTAGCCGGAGCCTTATAAAGAGAAAGATAATAAATCGGCAAACTAGCAAGAACCGACTTAATTAAAGTAAAGCGCCCATTTTGATTCTTTATATACTTGACTTAAACATTAAAGTATTTTTTGCTTAAAAAGTTATATAGATATGATGAGTTAGATAAACATAGAAAGATACGCTCCTACATGAAGCCTTTCTAACAAATTACTAGTATCAAGTCCCTACATTTACCATAACCCTAAATGCTAAATATTAAACGCTAAACCTAAAACCATAAATGCTAAACACCAAATAATTTACATAATTTTTGATTATGCGCTAAGGGATTTTCTAACTTGTGCGATGGTGGCACAAACTTTTAATCATTCAACAAACCAAAATTACTATGTTTACATGTTAGTTGATATTAATAGTTTCATAAATTTATGATGTTTACTAAACATATCATTATTTTATATATAAATAAAATTATTTAAAGAAACAAATGTGTTCATTTAATGCTCTAAACTTGTGCCACTATGGCACAAGTTAGAAAAACTCATCCGCTAATAGGGTAGTATACCACCAAAACCGTGTCCCTTATAAGGTTGGCTATCACGTAATATTTTGTTGGATCATTATCTATTTGGAAGTACGTAATATCATTTTAAATGATTTTACTCTTTTAAGGTTGGCTATCACGTAGGTTTGAAATATACAACAATCTTAATAGACGATCTCATTTATAGAAGAACTATGACTCTGTAACCCTCTTTCTACTCTTTCTGGAAATTTATCATATTTTTCTTGTTAAATATTCAATAGAACCCATTTGGTAATTGAGTTATACCGATTAAGGTAGTATATTTTATTTTATAGAGTAGTTATTTTAAAAGACATTGTATTGACGTGCTACTCTTATGAAGAAGGTATTAATTGACTTAATATAAAAAAAAAAACTGAATTCATTAAGTCACATGAATATTGTTTGTTCGTGACTTAATAGAGAAAGATGACTGAAAATATTAAGTAATAAAACTGAATTTGTTTGCTTTAAGTCATCTTTTAATTAAACATGTCCTAATAGAAAGTTTTGACAAACGATTCTTTCAAAAAATGTTAGTATCGAGTCCCTACACTTAAAATAACACTAATTGCAAAATAAAACGCTAAAATAATGTTTTCATTCCAATGGCTTCGAACTTTCTTAACTCAAAAATCTCCTAACTTTTCATTATAATTATATTTTGATGTGCTTCTTTAGATTTCCCAGATATCTCGCGATTTTTATACTACGTAGTTGATTTGTAGGAGAGAAAATAGGAGAATTAAGAAGTCAAAATTAGACGCAAACCATTCATTAAACTAGCTAGTCTTAATGCTTATCTTCGTAATAATAAAATCTGAAAATCTTAAAGATTACTAATATATACTTTTAACGAATACATTCTTGTCCAGGTGGTTTAAATATGTGATGTGTATATAGGTTTACAGATACATGCATATATATACGATAGATAAATTAAGTTGTTGGCATGTTTATGTTGTGCACAAAACAATTAATTAAAGGAGTTAGGATTATTTAACTACTATGTTCCTTAATTAGTCCCTAATAAACGATCTTACTGTTGATTCTAACTCTTGTGCAGTAACATTAGATTTCTAAACTCTCATGCATGCTAATATTATACATACTTGTATCCTGATTGGTTAGTGTTGGAATATATAATTAGTTTAAGACTTGAGGGGTAAAAAGTGTAAATGGGAAAAAGGAAACAATACATCTATTCAGGAAAGGGCCAAACGGTTTGGGCCTCTCACAACAAACAGACACGACGGTCCAAGGAGACATGGCTCTTGTGAAGTGATAACGCGCGAAACGCGTCACAAGCTAAACCTCTCACGAAGAAAAGTCAACTCGCGACGGCTCGACGCGATACTCGATTATAATAAACCGGATAAGTGAATACCCGGGTCGTAGTCCCAACGAGGCGTGAATTGAGGATATCGTATGAGGTTTGTAATTAAAATGCTTGAAAAGACGAGGTTCACTTTTGGTTATGAATCTAGGAAAAACGAAAATTAAAATAACGCGAATCGGAAAGTTAAAAACGAACATAAACGTCAAAAACTATGAAAATTAACCCTACGGATGCCAAAATAATTTTCCTACGTCCTAAATGACAAAATAAAATTTTAAAAAAAGAATTATATTTTTTTGACTTATATTTTATTTAATACGAATTAAAAACAGTATTAAAAAGAAAAATGAATTAAAAATACTAAATGGAAATGGAAAATTATGAAAAAAAAATCAGGAAACTACTTAGTGATATGCTGAACCTAGGAAAAATAAAAACACTGAGCCAGCTTATCCGGATAAGCTGGTAATAAGCTAAATTGGTTTAATAAGCAAAGGGTAAAAAAATGGTTAAAAGAAATAACCATGCACCCTTGGTCAGAAAAGACCCAAGGGCGCAATGGTTAAGTATGTGTGTGGTTTGCTGAGAGACCAGGGTTCGAGTCCCATGGTTCCTTTTTGTAAAACTATATTTTTTTTTTCTTTAAACAAACTTATTAAGCACATTAAAATAAGCAAGATTTACAACTAGAACTATTTTTTAAACTTAAAAATAAGCACAGAATAAGGACTAGATAGCTGATGAGTAGGCAAAAAGAAAGGAAAAAGCTAAGGCCATAAGCTAATGGACTGAAAAAGCTAAATTAAGCTAAGAGTAAACTAAATAAGCTAGATAATACTAAGTACCATTTAAATAAGCAAATGGGACAGAATAAGTCACAAAAATTAAGCAATAAGCACAGGAATAAGCTGAAACAAACTCAAAAAGTCTGCAGATGCAGGGCAAAAGTTTCAGGTTTCAAGCCAATAAATAAGCTAGTGAGACAATAAGCTAGTGCATAAAAACTAAAAACAGAAAAATACAAGCTACCAAGGAACTCAGAAACCAAATTTGAGCTGATTTTGAGCTTGTTTGGGGCTTAAAAAAGCTGCTGATAAGGGGTGAAACAAGCACAGGTCAAGCTGATGCAGGGCTATGAAGGCCAAGAGAGGCAGTTTTCTAGCTTATTTCTAAGCTATAATCAGCTAAAAAGAAACTATGAAAATGAGGATAAGCAAAGAATAGATGGCAAACAAGCTAGAATTCACAAGACAAGCTCAAAATCTCCTTAATTAAACACTGAAATTAACCTAAAAAATTGCTACTAGGGACTGCAAATAAAATGGTGTACTGAAGCAGCCCTACTGATTTAAGCAAAAATTCTACTCAATTCAACTAGAAATGAAACTATCTATAAGAGATCCACTATAATGCACCTAACTGAATACTAGAGTAGCAAAAACAAAGTTCCTAACTGCTTATCTCACAATAAGCCTAAACTAGCAGCTTAGATTCTTTAAAACTAGGAGAATTCAACTAGAACTATAAATCTCATGAAAACAGGTTAAGACAACTTAAAAACAGCTTTTATGATTCAAACTAAGCTAATCCAACTAGGCTCTGTGGCATTTGAACAGTAAGCACCATTTTTACCCGTTTTAAACCATTGACCCAAACACCCCTTAAATTTGACTGGAAATGAATTTGACACTAAGGCAGACCAATAAGCATGAACTTCTGAAAACAAATTAATTACCAACTAAATTTCAACTTAAAACACACTAAGTAAGCTATGTTAAGCACTAGGATAAGCAATAAGCAAATGTTGACTAACATTGACTTTTAAGGAAAAATAAAATTTCATAAATTAAAAGTGCATACAAGACTGAGAAATTTAAATTAACATAAAGCTGAAAATAAAATTACATTTACCTAAGAATTAAGCTAAATAAAACCTGCCAAATTTGGCTTACAAGCTACCTATTTAAACTAAAAATAACTAACAGTCTTCTCTTTCTTGTTGTGCTTGTTTTCTGAGGGAAAAATGCCATGGGAGTGACTTTGTGCTTCTTGGGATAAAATCCCACCATTGGATTGATTTAACATCATCTCAGCCCTTCAATTTACTTTTGGCGCCCAAATAACCACATGGATTGCCAGCGTAGAGATTAGTTCACGTGAAATGGTACTATGTGGGGGGAAGTAGGGTTGCTGGGTAGGTTATGGGGAATGGAGAGGTGAGACAAAATTGTCGGGGAAGGTACAGGTTGGGTTTTGGGATTTTTGGCGGGAATGGTGGAAGGAAGGAAGAGTTGACCGGGTCAACTGGTGGTTTTATCTAATATTAAAAGGCCGGGTCTTGGGTTTTGGGTTTATTTTTCATTTTGGGCTTTGGTTTGTGATAGGGTTTAGTTTATTTGGGATAAAAGGAATGGTAGTTAATGGTTTAGGATTAAAATGGGGATGTGTTTAAAGTTTGAGGGACCATTCTTGTAAATACTGAAAATACAGGGACCTAGGCTGCCACAATTGAAAATTAACTCCAAGGACCATTTGTGTTATTTTGATATTTTTGGAGTTGACTTTGACTTTTGATCAAATTGCACAATTGATGTCGAGTCGATCCAAAAATGCCCGTTTTCGCTCCGTTTTCAATCCTTTGTACCTGAAACAAATAAAAACACAAAACAAGGATATCTGCAGTAATATTTGGGTGTTTTTGGTCGTTTTCTAGTCTAAATGGGTATAAAAATGATGAGTATTTACACACTCATCAATCCCCCACACTAAACTATTGCTAGTCCCTAGCAATCCGATCATATGAAGTAATGAAAGGAATCAAGTATACCCCGTTTCGACTTTTTTATTTAATACAAGAAATTTAAACTAAAACAAAATATATAAATGCTTGATTATCAAAAATGGTATCATGGAACGGGATTCACACAAAATGGGTGTCTCCAGGGAATTGTAATCGTCATCCTCTTTTTATACTCCCAACTAAGCTTAAACTCAATGTGCAAACGTTTTGGTAAAATGCTAACACTACTTATACTAATAATCTATGTAAGCCGAAACTTAACTTTTCACTCCCACAATTTATTCAAGTTAGGTGACTGTGCTATTTTCAAAATTTTGACCGCAAAAATCGACATTTATTATGGTTGTTATTTGTTTAAGTCAAATACTAATTTACCGGGAACCTCGAAAATCTAAGGATCGAAAAGGGCCTTTTCCATGTAGCGGCTTTCTTCTCGGCACATCCCAAACCAGTTGGTTTTAGGTGACCAGGCTTTTGACACCCCACAGAGAATAGTACCGGAATCAGCGGAATTTCGATTTCAAAGATTTTGGATATTCCCACTACGCTAGTATTACATACTTAAATAAATAGCAACAAACGATCATTTAGAGATTAGAGACTCAAAGACGAGATCACTCCATGTAACGGCTTTCTTCTCGGCACATCCCAAACCATTTGGTTTTAGGTGACCAGGCTTTTGACACCTCACAGAGAATAATACCGGAGCTTTCGAGGCCTTTGAAATCAACAATCTACTAAATTACCGTTTAACTTTTATACAAAATTGACGAATCCAAGTTCAACTTCCGATTTAAATTTAAGAGAAAGCAATTTTCTACATTTATTAACACATACATCAAAACTTATTGCATTTTGCAATATCAAAACTTATTGCATTTTGCAATATCATTCCATTTTCTTTTCTTTTTTTTCTTTTTCTTTTTTTTTTATTACTTTTATTTTTTATTATATATATATGCTTTCTCAAAAATTAAAATAAAAAGTTGAACTCGGACTCTATATCAAAATTGTATAAAAATTTGTTTTGCATAACAACATGATTTTAACGTTCAAACGTTTGAAAACAGCACGTATTTAATCAGATTAGGAGCTCCTGGGAGGAAAAGCCATAGATTACTTGTATAAGCTCTAAAGAGAACCAACTACTCTACGCTTAGCATTTTCATTTGCACATATCGTAAAACCTTAGTCTAATCGTTAAGGAAGCAGCCAGATCAACACTCTAGCAGAGTCGGGATTCCCTTTGTTCTAACCTAATCAAGACTAAACACTTCTTTTTTTATTGCAATTTCTTATCTAAAAACGAAAAAAATTTGAAAATTTTGGCCAAAACGGGGGTACTAGGGCACTAGAAGGTACACATGTGACAAAATTCGAGAGAATTCCCCCCCCCCCCCCCCCCACACTTAGAATTGAATATTGCCCTCAATATTCAAAGTACCGGCTATTATGCCGCCACTTAGAACGTAAAAAGGTAATACTAATAGCCAAGTGTGAAACATAAATCTCTATTTTTCACAAAAAATGATTAAAAAGATATCCCTAGATAAACGTTAGTAACAAGATCGGATATTGGGCGGCTGGATTGAAAACAGGCGCATCAATCATCACGATCTAAGGGAAACCTGCAAACAAGGGCAAACAACACACAAACAAAGCACAGTAGAGGAATCCCCCCACACTTAGTGTCAGAAAATAGAAAGAAGTCAGAAACATGGGTTGTCACCCATGAAATGCTAATGTTTTTGTTAACCGAGTCACTAGCTTGACTCGACCCCGAATTCATTTGTTCATGGGGAAGCATGTGGAAGAGAAAATCTCCATCGGACTTTCATTCAAGATGTTTGGATAAACATTGAAGTTCTTGAAAGTTTCACTTCGATGAGATATACCCGGCTCAAAAGAATGATAAATTGAGATGCCGGGATCAAAAACTTTGTCCTCATTCCCAAATAAGAGAAAGAAAGGACAATCTACCTTATAAGAGAAGGAAGGTAGAAAAACTCGAACGACATATGTGAAATCAATATAGTGGCGATCCTCAAAGGGCAACGTCACATATATCGGAGAAAGAACGTCCTCATGAATCTCGGGATCAAGAATTGAGGTCATATCATCAAGTTTAGGACTAATAGAGTCCTTGACCTCATCGTTCTCTAACTCTTCATCAAAGAGAGGATTTATTTTGCTAGAAAAGTACTCGTC
Organism: Artemisia tridentata subsp. tridentata; assembly: GCA_021014915.2. Lineage (NCBI taxonomy): Eukaryota > Viridiplantae > Streptophyta > Magnoliopsida > Asterales > Asteraceae > Artemisia > Artemisia tridentata. The sequence goes on along the minus strand of CP139504.1, from coordinate 438,395,440 downwards.
ATCAAATTCAAAAAGTGAGTTTGAATAGACTTCGATACTTTCATCTAGAACGTCCTCATCAGAAAGTGATTCGTCATCACTAGAGGAAAAATCATCATTTGAATTGAAAAGAGGGTTAGAGAAGATCCCGGAAGAATCCTCTGAAGTGTCAAGAGGATAGTCATCATAAAAAGACCAATCACTTTCACTGTCGGATATATCCTCGGACTCACTTGGGATTGGGATAAGGTTCTCAACACTAGACTTTATGAATTCGTCCGATTCCTTTTCAGGAATAGTGCTAAGATGCTCATCCCCCATAATGAGAGAGTCCTCGGAGTCCAAAGTAGGTGATATGGGTGTAGTTGCACTAGACTGAGGGAGTTGAGAAATGGTATTATTCAAAGGAATATCACTCTCCTCGTCGTCTTCCTCATCATCATCATCAAGAATGGCAGCCTTGAGAAATATAGCACGCATTTGCGCTCCTCGTTCTCTGGCTAGTAATTCTGCCATAGATTCTTCATGAGGATTTTCTTGTGCTCTTCGTTCTTCGGCTATTTTAGCCTTAAGATCTTTAAGCACATCAAGAAGCCCAATGAGAATTTCATTTTTTTTGTTCTGTGAATGATGGCTGAGGTTGTGCATGAATCATTTGGTACTGTGGGGGTTGGTCATGATAAGAATAGTCAAAATTGTTACAAGGACCACGCTCATAGACAAGCGGGTTCCTTGTTTGACAATCGGAGCTATAATGAGGACCTCCACAGTACTCACAACAATATGATTGTTGTGACTGATTCGGTGAATTGTATGGATAATGGTCATAACCAAAGTTTTGATTACATGGAACTTGCTCATAGACAAACGTGCTCCCTGTTTGACAATCAAAACTCGGGTGAGGACTACCTCCACAAGACTCACAAGAGTATGTCTCCATCTGGTGTTGTGGGGGCTGGTTGAAAAAGTCGGTTGTTTCATGGTAAGAATAAGGATTTTGGTCATAGACAAACCCATTTCCCGATTCCACCATGCTACAACCGGGACAATTCCCGCAATTTGGAGGACCTCCACACCATTCACAAGAATAATGGTAAGATGAAGACATAAAGAAGAAGAATTAAACGAATAGAGGGATAAGGAGATAAGAATTAAACGAATAAGATGATTGAGAAGAATATTTTTGGATTTTTAAATTTAGAAACATTGAAAATCACAAAAGAAAAAGGAAAAATAATTTGGAGAATAAAATCTTTTTGGGTTTTCATGGTTTTTAATTTTTTTGGATTTTTGATAAAAAAATATTCACAAGGAAAAATACGTAACTTCACGAGGAAGGATCTTCAAGTCACTAATCGTCAAACCGTAACGATATTGTCGCAACACACCTCCCCGGCAGCGGCGCCATTTTGATAACGCGCGAAACGCGTCACAAGCCAAACCTCTCACGAAGAAAAGTCAACTCGCGACGGCTCGACGCGATACTCGATTATAATAAACCGGATAAGTGAATACCCGGGTCGTAGTCCCAACGAGGCGTGAATTGAGGATATCGTATGAGGTTTGTTATTAAAATGCTTGAAAAGACGAGGTTCACTTTTGGTTATGAGTCTAGGAAAAACGAAAATTAAAATAACGCGAACCGGAAAGTTAAAAACGAACATAAACGTCAAAAACTATGAAAATTAACCCTACGGATGCCAAAATAATTTTCCTACGTCCTAAATGACAAAATAAAATTTTAAAACAAGAATTATATTTTTTTGACTTATATTTTATTTAATACGAATTAAAAACAGTATTAAAAAGAAAAATGAATTAAAAATACTAAATGGAAATGGAAAATTATGAAAAAAAAATAAAGAAACTACTTAGTGATATGCTGAACCTAGGAAAAGTAAAAACACTGAGCCAGCTTATCCGGATAAGCTGGTAATAAGCTAAATTGGTTTAATAAGCAAAGGGTAAAAAAATGGTTAAAAGAAATAACCATGCACCCTTGGTCAGAAAAGACCCAAGGGCGCAATGGTTAAGTATGTGTGTGGTTCGCTGAGAGACCAGGGTTCGAGTCCCATGGTTCTCTTTTTGTAAAACTATATTTTTTTTTTCTTTAAACAAACTTATTAAGCACATTAAAATAAGCAAGATTTACAACTAGAACTATTTTTTAAACTTAAAAATAAGCACAGAATAAGGACTAGATAGCTGATCAGTAGGCAAAAAGAAAGGAAAAAGCTAAGGCCATAAGCTAATGGACTGAAAAAGCTAAATTAAGCTAGAGTAAACTAAATAAGCTAGATAATACTAAGTACCATTTAAATAAGCAAATAGGACAGAATAAGTCACAAAAATTAAGCAATAAGCACAGGAATAAGCTGAAACAAACTCAAAAAGTCTGCAGATGCAGGGCAAAAGTTGCAGGTTTCAAGCCAATAAATAAGCTAGTGAGACAATAAGCTAGTGCATAAAAACTAAAAACAGAAAAATACAAGCTACCAAGGAACTCAAAAACCAAATTTGAGTTGATTTTGAGCATGTTTGGGGCTTAAAAAAGCTGCTGATAAGGGGTGAAACAAGCACAGGTCAAGCTGATCCAGGGCTATGCAGGCCAAGAGAGGCAGTTTTCTAGCTTATTTCTAAGCTATAATCAGCTAAAAAGAAACTATGAAAATGAGGATAAGCAAAGAATAGATGGCAAACAAGCTAGAATTCACAAGACAAGCTCAAAATCTCCTTAATTAAACACTGAAATTAACCTAAAAAATTGCTACTAGGGACTGCAAATAAAATGGTGTGCTGAAGCAGCCCTACTGATTTAAGCAAAAATTCTACTCAATTCAACTAGAAATGAAACTATCTATAAGAGATCCACTATAATGCACCTAACTGAATACTAGAGTAGCAAAAACAAAGTTCCTAACTGCTTATCTCACAATAAGCCTAAACTAGCAGCCTAGATTCTTTAAAACTAGGAGAATTCAACTAGAACTATAAATCTCATGAAAACAGGTTAAGAAAACTTAAAAACAGCTTTTATGATTCAAACTAAGCTAATCCAACTAGGCTCTGTGGCATTTGAACAGTAAGCACCATTTTTACCCGTTTTAAACCATTGACCCAAACACCCCTTAAATTTGACTGGAAATGAATTTGACACTAAGGCAGACCAATAAGCATGAACTTCTGAAAACAAATTAATTACCAACTAAATTTCAACTTAAAATACACTAAGTAAGCTATGTTAAGCACTAGGATAAGCAATAAGCAAATGTTGACTAACATTGACTTTTAAGGAAAAATAAAATTTCATAAATTAAAAGTGCATACAAGACTGAGAAATTTAAATTAACATAAAGCTGAAAATAAAATTACATTTACCTAAGAATTAAGCTAAATAAAACCTGCCAAATTTGGCTTACAAGCTACCTATTTAAACTAAAAATAACTAACAGTCTTCTCTTTCTTGTTGTGCTTGTTTTCTGAGGGAAAACTGCCATGGGAGTGACTTTGTGCTTCTTGGGATAAAATCCCACCGTTGGATTGATTTAACATCATCTCAGCCCTTCAATTTACTTTTGGCGCCCAAATAACCACATGGATTGCCAGCGTGGAGATTAGTTCACGTGAAATGGTACTATGAGGGGGGAAGTAGGGTTGCTGGGTAGGTTATGTGGAATGGAGAGGTGAGACAAAATTGTCGGGGAAGGTACAGGTTGGGTTTTGGGATTTTTGGCGGGAATGGTGGAAGGAAGGAAGAGTTGACCGGGTCAACTGGTGGTTTTATCTAATATTAAAAGGCCGGGTCTTGGGTTTTGGGTTTATTTTTCATTTTGGGCTTTGGTTTGTGATAGGGTTTAGTTTATTTAGGATAAAAGGAATGGTAGTTAATGGTTTAGGATTAAAATGGGGATGTGTTTAAAGTTTGAGGGACCATTCTTGTAAATACTTAAAATACAGGGACCTAGGCTGCCACAATTGAAAATTAACTCCAAGGACCATTTGTGTTATTTTGATATTTTTGGAGTTGACTTTGACTTTTGATCAAATTGCACAATTGATGTCGAGTCGATCCAAAAATGCCCGTTTTCGCTCCGTTTTCAATCCTTCGTACCTGAAACAAATAAAAACACAAAACAAGGATATCTGCAGTAATATTTGGGTATTTTTGGTCGTTTTCTAGTCTAAATGGGTATAAAAATGATGAGTATTTGCACACTCATCATGAAGCATCGCAACGCTTCGGAAATAACCGCCATCTTAGATTAGTATAAATAGGATTGATTTCTTTCAGTTACAATTATCCGACCTTGTAATCGATTAATATACAGTGATTGTAAACATATTCTTATTCAATAATAATTGAGTGATTCAATTACACTTTGTTCTTCTAGTTTGATTACATACCTGGGCAACATTGGTATCAGAGCGGGTTGAAGAATCAAAGAGAGAAGGCTATTCGTTTGAGATAAACAACAACCGAAACAAATCCAAAAAATCGAGTAATTCGATTAGGAAGAACAAGGACAACAGGGGCGGCTCCATTCGTGAATAAGAACAAGAAAAACAGGGGTTGTTCGTTTGTGACTAAGGACGATTGGCTGTTGTTTGCGGTGCGAAGCCACGAACAAGGGCAGCGGTTTTTCAAAGAAAAAGACTAGGAGCAAAATAATTGTGGGTTGGTTGATTGTGATAATCAGGCAACTTTCAGAGATAGAAGAAAAGGGAAACAGGGATTGTTTCATAATTGTTGGTGGAAGAAACAAAATAGAAGCATATCAATTGTTTGGGTGGTTGTATTTGACCGATTGGAAGAAAGCAGTAAGAAATATAAGAAAGCGATTCTCAAATTTTCAGGTTTTGCGTTCTATTACTGAATCTGAAAATTATTTTTGGTATTGGAATCATATTGGTTTAGAAGAATCCATATTAGATTTTAAGTGTTGAAAAAAACTTAGAAAACATGTCGGATTCAAACAGTAACAACAACAATAATGCACTTGGGGGATCATTGGCACATTTTCAATGTCCGGTTTTAAATTCTACAAATTACCCCGTTTGGGCTATTCGATTCAAAACGATTTTAGAAGCAAATGGTATATGGGAAATTATAGAACCAGGCACTAAAACTGATGTGAAGAAAAACAAAGCCGCGATGGCATATTTATTTCAAGCATTGCCAGAGGATCTAGTGTTACAAGTTGCAAGTTGTAAGACTACAAAAGAAGTGTGGGATGCACTTAAGACAAGATATGTTGGAGAAGATCGAGTACAAAAGGCACGATTGCAAACACTCAAATCAGAATTTGAGATGTTGCAAATGAATGAGGAAGACACAATTGATGCATTTACCGCCAAGATAAATGGGATTGTGACTAGGGCAGCGAATTTGGGTTCAACATTTGATCAACCAAGTCTAGTACAAAAACTTCTGAATTCCGTACCAGATAGGTTTATACAAATTGTTGCATCCATAGAGCAACACTGCGATCTAGACAAAATGACTTTAGATGATGCGATTGGAAGATTGAAGGCTTTCGAAGAGAGAATAAAGTTTAAGAAGAATAAGGAAAGTGACGATCAAAACAAGTTATTGTTGACACGTCACAACAATAACTTTACTCAAGGAAGGCGTTTTGGAAAACGTGGACAAGATTTTTCGAGAGGACAAGGCAGAGGGAGATATAAAGGTGAAGTACACACCTCAAATGAGTCGGAAGGAAACAACAACAAACCGCGAAGGTATGGTGATAAGTCACAAATAAATTGCTACAAGTGTGGAAAACTTGGGCACTATGCTTATGAATGTTCAAGCAAGAAAGAGAAGGAAGATGCGGCACTATTAATAGAGAATGATGATGATGAACCGGCACTTCTGATGTGCCTTATTGATGAAAATTAAAAAGTTTAAAAACTTGATCGTGTGACGCGATCAAGACAAAGACCGTGTGATGCGGACAAGTAACCTGTGAAGGGTGCAATGAGGAGATTCAGTGAATGGGTCAAGTCAAGACAAAGAACGTGTGATGCGGTTTCAATCCGTGAAGGATCAAAATTCTGTGAAAGAATTAAAGGTTATGTGAAATAACCAAGTTTGCCGTGAAGGATGGTTCATAAAGAACAAGATCAGTGACTGGTCAAAGTGAAGACGGTGTGAAGCCAAGTTGTGTGAAACAAACAAGTGAAGATAATCTGTGATAGATTATTAAGGAAAACTGTGTGGTGCAAAGTAGTGAGAGACTACAAAATCAAGTTTGTGTAAAGCAAAGTTTGTGAGGAAGAAGTTAAACTGAAGTATGAAGATTGCGTGAAGCATATCAACAAGAAGATGGTGTGAAGTTATCAAAGCTTTATTGAAGACAAAGTTTATGTTACAAGTCAAGAAGATTTGGATCAAGCAAAAGAATAGGCGTGATGCAAAGAAGATTAAGAGCAAGTCTTAAACAATTAGGGGGCACTACTACACAAAATCTCATAGAAACTGGTCAAAATAGCCCATGAAGAGTGGTTTTGAGACCACTCTCTGAAGGGGGGTATCTCCATGATCAAAATGTATAGAGACTGGTTGCACAACCTGTCTATATTTGAAGCATCAACACCGGTTTTCACTTAAGAATTGGTCTCCATATTATAGTAAACACACATGTTTTTATTGGACATTGGTACTGGTTCTCCCACAACCTGTCTTTATAGAAAGTTCCAACCTGTCTTTATATAAAGTAAAAAGATATGTTTTTATATCAAAACCTGTCTTTTTGAAAATTTCTTTTATTAAAAAAAAAAAAAAAAAAAAAAAATTGGTTTTGAAATTCCAAATTTTTTGAAATTCCAATTATTTGAAATTCCATAATCTACAATTTGACTCACCATAATAAAGAAATATAAATGCAACAAATATATATATATATATATATATATATATATATATATATATATATATATATATATATATATATATATACACCAAAAATGTTGAAATTAACAAAGTAAATTAAGATAATACTTCAATTCAGCAAAACATAATTCTTAGACAAAATCAAAATGTGAAACACTAGAGTTCAACAAACTAGCCATAATTAGCCATAATTATCTAGGATCAATCACGCCATAATGTAAACCATGCACCAATGATGGCGTTCAACTCTTTGTTCTCTAACGGACGCTCGTCACTCCAAGGTACCTATACGTAAATTAATGAAATAAACACGTCAACAATCTTTGTATGTTTAAATCATGCAACAATAGCAAGTTGCTAAAGAATGCCCTTATGGGCAAACACATGGATAATTGACAATTTTACATACATGTTTTTTTTTCCAGACTACTACAAATATACAAATGGCAAACAATATAAGTTCATTTTTTATGACCCACTACAAATATACAAAAGAAAACATCAATCAGTCAACATTTCAATAAACTTAAATATGGATCTTAAGTTATTTTATTCAAGAAAGATGACAGGTAAGATTCAAAAGCCACTCATAGAGATAGATGCTTATTTATCATATGTGTTGGGCTGAATGTAGAATTCATCTTGGATCAATTACCCTGGAATACTATCTGATATATTCACACAGCAATACCAAACACACAAATTTGCAAAAATATCTATTGTATTATCTGATATGTTTAACTGACCACACAAACAGAAAACACTAAATCAGCACACACAACAAACGTCTACAAAGTCATGCATCTATTTCATCATATAAACAAATTGCAAAATTATTTAACAAGCACTTACTATGTTGGGGAAATTGTCGTTTTGATACTTTAGCACAAAGTCATGCATCCATTTCATGACATAAAATCCACACTCCCAAGTAAACGGCTGGCGATTTACATTAGGGAATTCACACGTCAGACCACCAACGACACTAAAAGGAAATAACAAACAGTTTATAAGTTAAAATTTATAGAAACAAATGTTAAATCTAAAACAATTTAAGATAATTCTTACGACTCCACAAGTCCAGCGAGCCTATAAATTTCCTCACTCTTGCTTGAACCTCTAGAAGAATTCAAAATAAATGCCACTCCATGTTTGGGGCAAATTATGAACAGCACATAGTGACCGCTGCATTTTGTGTACATGTTTTTACCTTTATGCAATTTATATAAAATTTGGTTACTATTTGATAATTTTTTTGCCAAAAAATGTGTTTACCTTTATGCAATTTAACTTTACCATGCTTGTGGTCGAGCCAACATTGGAACTCCTCTGGCCCGAGCTCGGGACGCCATTTTGCCTTGGTGAAAACCCCTCATTATGTTCAGCTTGCATTTCCTTCCTCAGTTCCTTTATGCAATCTACCTTTGCGACGTTTATGATCGAGCTAACATTGTTCCTCCCCTGGCCCGAGCTCGGGACGTCATCTTGCCTTGGTGAAAATCCCTCATTACGTTCAGATTGCATTTCCTTCCTCACTTCTGCCTTCAGTTCCAGCCTCATTTCATCCCAAAACTCACTTGACTTTAGTTCTTCTTTCATTTGTTGCCTCACTTGATTCTTTATCTCTTCAATATCTTCTCGTTGTTGATATGTCCTCCTTTTTCTAACATATCCTTCAATGCCTTTTTTATATCCAACATCACACCCGACCCCCCTAGTGCGTCCCCCGTGTTCCGGTCCCAACACCAGTATTAGGGGATCTACTCCCGCTTTAGATTCATCAGACCCTTGAGCCAACTTTCTGGTTGCTTCTATCTATTAAATATCAGTAAAAAAAAAACTAATTCATAGACATCTACCAACAAAAAATCATAATATTATAAAAAAGGAAATGATTAGAGTACCAAGTTCTTTGAAACATCGATTAACTCGGGAGGCAATGTCTTGATCCCGTTCTTGTCGCGGGGAGCCCGAGCCAAACAATAGTTTCACTAACACATAATCTCATAGGCTTTATTTGTTAAAAAAAACTTAATCTCTTCAAATAAGCAGGTTCACATGCTTCTCATTTTTTCACAACTCACACGCAAAACAGGCCACATTAAGAATCCTGTTGATTCATTAGTTTCACTAACATATATAGAGTGAAACCTTCGGAGATGGTAATAAGCAGTACTATAAGATACTTAAAACAGGCCACATTAAGACTCCTGTTGATTCATTAGTTTCACTAACATATATAGAGTAACCTTCGAAGATGGTAATAAGCAGGACTATAAGATACTTAAATTATGCATAACATTATAACTTCAAGCTTGAGCAAGGACTAGTAAATAAATGTATTTTTAAGTATTAGTACCGTAGCAAGTGTTGGAATGGGTATTCCTCCTCCAAGAGGAATCTGTGTCCCTTGAGGCGCAGATTGATTGGGGTTTCCTGGTTGACCTTGATTGTTGGCATTAGCTCCGACTTCATTTCCTTGAGTAGCTTGTGTATGGTTACTAACCTGTAAACATATAGACAACCAAAAAAATCAAAGGAAATCCCATTATCTCTTTTTAATATTGATGTCATTACATATAAACAAAATCCCAAATAGGCTTTGCACTAGTTTTACATGTCAACCCAAATTGACCCAATATAAGTAAACGTCTATCAAACCATGTTAAAAGAAGGGATATTGGTTGTTTTTATCTACCTTTTGAAAACCAGCTTTGTTGTAATTACTGAATCATTTGAAACTGGTTATTTGACCCTTAAATAGTCAATAACAGAGTATGACTTCAGTGGGCATTAAACTAAATAGTCAATAACAGAGTATGTAGAATAAGATGAAATACTCTTTACTTGTTAAATAGCATAAGTTAATTTAGTTTTTCCTATTCAGGCAATACAACAAACACTTGGGGTGTAAACACATAACCACATATTTGACAATTTAAAAACACTAATTAACACAAATGAACATAAACAAAAATATGAAACGAATATAAATGATTGATTCAGAGAGAAAGATGTACCATTTTTGTTGCCAGGAGAGGTGTTTGGTGGTCAGATGGTGGTGATGTTTAGGGTTCGTGATTATGATACGAGGCAGAAGTCGCCTTTTATTCATCATTTTTGGCGGGATTTGAGAGCGCTCTTGGAGGAGTAATGAAAAAAAAAAAAAAAAGAGGGAGTATCTTTATTGATTGCTGAATGATCGGATTATTTGGGGATGAAGATATGTTACTTGATTGCTGTGTAACAAGTTATAGAAAAAGTTAAATTATACGAAAGCATAAAAATAGAGAATACTAACATTGGTTGTTTTGTTCAAAAATGGTGTTTTATAAAATAAATACATAGAGACATGTAGTTACCTACACACCAGTGTCTTTGATTGTGTAAAAAGACCGGTTTTATACCCGCAAACCCAGTTTTTATGCATTTTGTATTATGAGAACTGGTTTTTTCAAGAAAACCAATCTTAGTTCCTTCCATTCCCTCTAGTTTTTTATCATAGGAATAGGGTTTTATATAACCAGTCTCTATTTGGGGGTGTTTATAGCCGTTTGTGTAGTAGTGGGGGAGACTCTTGGAATATATAATTAGTTTAAGACTTGAGGGGTAAAAAGTGTAAATGGGAAAAAGGAAACAATACATCTATTCAGGAAAGGGCCAAACGGTTTGGGCCTCTCACAACAAACAGACACGACGGTCCAAGGAGACATGGCTCTTGTGAAGCATCGCAACGCTTCGGAAATAACCGCCATCTTAGATTAGTATAAATAGGATTGATTTCTTTCAGTTACAATAATCCAACTTTGTAATCAATTCATATACAGTGATTCAATAACAATTGAGTGATTCAATTACACTTTTTTCTTCTAGTTTGATTACATACCTGGGCAACAGTTAGTTTGTAACTAAGTTAAATATGATTGGTTAATACATAATGGGACGGTGATGATTTAATTATGCGTGTCATAGGCATTCAACAATAATGCATGGCTCTATTATAGAAATGATAAGGATGATCACTCAATAAACAGACTCATCAAACTATAATCAAATGGTGGCAAAACATAATTAATTGTTAGGTTTTGTTTATCGTAGTTCTTTTGCTTTTATTATTGATCCCCTTGAAGATTATTCAGATCAGTGAAGCGGCTCAACAAGGATTGGGTACTTGTTCTTTGGCATCCGGACAAGTGTTGGCTGCACAGAGTCATCTTTCTCTATAGGCTTCCACCTGCAAATTAATTTATCTCTTATTGTATATGTATATGCTAGTAGTGGTTATCACTAATGTCGCGTTTTTATGTTATCGTATATATATGGCATTAACTTACTTGTATCTGCAGACAAGGTGATGAATGAAAATAGATATTTCGAGCTTGGCCAGATTAATTCCAGGGCACATACGTGGTCCACTTCCAAACCCAAGGAAGCTAAACGATCGTAAAGGATCCTGTAACCCAAACAAGATAAGCATGTGGTGAAAATATCTGGAAGAACATGCAAATGGGATGAACTCACATCGAATCGAGATGGATCAAATTTATGAGGGTCAGCAAAAACTTGTGGATCGTGGTGAATAGAGACTACATCCAAGTTCACTGACCAACCTTTCTTTATACTGTGTCCTGAAAAGTTTACAAAACAACATATATTGTTTGCTCATCAAGTGTTTCTTACTGATGTATGAAGGAGGAGCTGAGGGGAGTTACCATTGATTTCAAAGTCCTGTGCGGCTTTTCTAGAATACCAAGGTAAGATTGTTGCTCTTCTTAGCGTCTCACTGACTACCTGATTGACCATCAAAGTATAAAAAATCATTTCACATATACTGACTTCAGACCATGTGAGACTTGATCCAGATGTAGATTAATTATAATGATTACTTTTGCGGTATAAGGCATGTTATTGACTTCAGACCATGTGAGACTTGATCCAGATTCCCTCTTACTCTGGATCTCCATATGTTCCTCCTGATTAATTATAATTTTATATTAATACTAACAGTTTTGATAATATATAACAAATTTGTAGCTGCTTGTAAAGTATGAATCTTAAATACCCTGAGACTGTCCAAAGCTGCTGGATTTTCTCCCAGGAATTTAACGAGCCATGTAAGGGCAGCAGTTGTTGTGTCGTGACCTGCAATTAGCAGTGTTAATATGTTGTCCTTCATTTGTGCATCTGTGAGTTTTTCATCATCATCTGATCCATGCTTCTTAATTAACGACCCTAAGAAATCCTGTTGTAAATCGCTTCCAATTCTTCGTCTTGCAATTATCGCGTCTAGCATCTCAAACATCTTATCTCGAGCCTGCTCTTATATGTAATATGGTATCAGCCATCACTAAAAAAAAACATATCTATATATATATCTGTGCTGTACGGGGCTATGGTATATTACCTTCATACCACGATAGAAGGCAGTCCCCGGAATATTAAAGGGCAAGGATGCAAACGAGGAAGAAATGATTTTGAAATAGTCTCGAAATTTTTCTTGCTCTTCACCAGTAGGCTCCAAACTCATTATCATGTTGCCAATAACCTTGAGAGTAAACTGTGCAATCACGGTGGTAATACTAATTATGATGTCACTAATCATAAAAAAATATTCAAGAGTTTAACATGGAGAGAATAATAAATTAGTTAGTAACCGTTGAAGCCTCTTCAAGAACAAGGACTTTTCTTCCTGCCCAGTCATCAAACATCTCGATTGCCAAATTGTTAATAAACTGGAAGTATTTCTTGAGGCCGTCAATGGAGAGGGGTTCAGCAATGAGGCGTCGGAGGCGCTTGTGGTCTTCTCCATTCTGCTGAAGCAAGCTATTGGGACCCAACACCTTCTGACCCGTGTAGAACAGGTTCAAGCTAACCATCCCATCTTTTCCTGTTAAGAGCATCTTACTTGCTTCCCTACCCGTTGTAAACACCATATATCGCCCTAAAACGTAGCTCTTAAATACTTTCCCGTATCTAAAAAATTGTAATCAAAATATTATAAATAAATATAGTTTGGTGTGAACTGCATAAAATTATTTAGGTGGATTAGTTAAGTACCTTTTTTGCCTTTTGTTCATGAAACTGAAAATACCAGCAGGACTTGAAAATTCAGAAATAAAGGAGAAAGACTCGCCTATGATTGGCCAACCAAGACTACCTGGGATGCCATCCATTTCTTTTGGGAAAGCTTTTGCACGAAGCAAGGCTGCCATTGCTGCAACCGAAAGAACTAATCCAGCAACAATCACCACTCCCACCATGCTCAGCTCCATTTCTTCTCCTTAATTCGTAAGGTATAAGATTGCATTTTTTATATAGCATCCAATTCATTTCCTTATTATTTTGGCCTTTACCCATTTTACAATGTCAGTCGCTTTCCAAGATTTACTCAGAATAAATAGGTTGCATCGAAAACCAACTGCTTCTGGCATAACATGCGAATTATTCAAGGATTTATTGTTTAGGAGGAATTTGTATTTAATCTTGTATTTTGGGGTGGCTTATAGTAAAACCAATGTCTCCCGGCCGCCTCCTGGGACGGCAAATTTGTCATTTTCTTCGTTTCACTGACATAACATTTAGGCCGCACTCGTATCTTTGATATCTGCTTAATTTGTTTACACGTAACATAAAAGGGGGCAAAATGAAAAGAACACAATTTAAACACAAATGGCTTGTTAACAAACATATGCCATTAGTAACTTATATTAGCCATTGTTTTTCAGGTGCTGTCAGCCTGCTGTACTGTTTATATGGTGTTGATTGTTGTTAGTTTTCAAGGGGCTTTCATTCCTATCTAGTCCTTCTCCTCTGTTTTTGGTTCTATTGTTTGTATATCTGCACGCTTAGACTAGTTCGAGATTTTTATAAACTATCTACAAATAAGGTTCCTATCATGGTTTCAACTTGAGGCTATTATGAACCACTACACGTGCAAATATCACAAATCAATTGAAACCCTGTATATACATAAAAGAATTGATGTGCCTAGTAAAATCTAATTAGTCGATTTGCTCAGCAAGAAATGTTGTTAGACCCGTAACTGATTGCTTTTAAGCTTGAATCAGATAAACTTGACATCCATGACCATGGGCGAGGAGAATCCTCTCCCTCTTCGTTGAGCTTGAGATTGTAAGCATAAGATGGCCATATTACATCCATCCCACACCCTCTAACACCTCCCAGTCTTACCATCTTCACGCTCCTTTCAAGTACCAACAGACTTGAAAACGTCGAATAACTGTTCCCCACAAACACATCCGCTCTTAAGCATACTTGATAATCAATTGCAGCCTGAATCAGATACGGGTGCTTGTTGTAAATATCTACCACGCCTAATTTCTTCTTCTCAACTGGTTGCAAACCCTCCCTCCAACCATTCAAAATCGAGGAGGAACCCTCTTGATCATCAACGACAAGTGCATCAGCTACAGCAAGGTAAACAACTGTTGGTGTTTTCAAGCCAGGTATATTGGCTACTCTAGTCATGATCTCATCTTTACTACTACATATTTCTGACACATTTAATCTATGCTGTAGCTTCTTGCAGTGTATCATCCAGTCCTTTTCGATTCTCATATGCACTGCTACATATCCCTTACCAGCTCCCAGCTCGTTAATCTTGGCTACAACTTTATCAGCTGCTTTTGAGATTTCGTCTACAAAAACCATACATTGAAATATTCTAGCGTAATCCTTGACGGGCCAATGATCATGCCATAGAAACGGATTTTTTCCATCTATATGAATCGTCTCATTGTTGTTTTTGTTCAATTCCTTCAAATGATCAAGATCCTTGTGAATGGTCCATCGTCTACCACTGCCCTTTTGAACAACAAGGATGTCGCTGCTATGATCCGAATATCGGGGGGGCAGCTGGACAAAGCCTTTACAAAGTGAATTGAATTTGTCAAAGTGAAAAACTTTATCAAAGGAAATGGGTTGTAAGAGACGGGTTTCTTTGTAAAACAAAGAAGCACTTAAGCTAGGCATGATAAGGGCTCGGTTTAGGAACCTTGCAGTTAAAGCAGCTCTTGCAAAAGCAATCTTTTGGTTGTTTAAACCCCACACGATTTGAGGTACCTCTAAATACTTATTATGATGATCATGATAATCAAGAAAGCCCAATTTCAAGGATTTATGATGATGATGAGGAGGAGGTAAAACGGTTGTTATGATGAAAGCCATGACAATCAAGAAGAAGAAGCATTTTGAGACCAAACCAAACAATCTCAAATTCATGCAGCTAGCTATAATTTCCTATCTCTATAAAAACATACCTTAGCTTAATTAATTGGTTGTTTTCAAAGCAAATAAGCCACACATCAAAAAGAGGACAAATGACAAAAAAAACAGTTTTGGTAAAGTGGAAGAAGATCATTATTTCCGTAATTATTAATAGGACAAATGACCAAAAAAAAAAATTATGGAACTTGACAATTTTTGTTATTGTGTGTATTCAACTATTTTTTTTTCTTATTTTATGTACTGAATTTTTAAATTATCATAGTAGGGATCTACTAAGGTAACATCCCTTAGACCATGTGTACTGGGCGCCATTGCACCCTTTTTCTTCCCCAACAGCGCCCAACAGCGCCCCCTTCTCCAAAACGGAGGGGCGCTGTTGCTCCTAAATTCGGTTGGCCGGTTGTGCTGACAACGCCCGAGCCATGCACTTTGTTTGTGTTTTTTTTTTGTTTTTTCTGTAAATTGCACCAACAACCCCCCACTCTCCACTACACCACTTTTTCAACAAAGCCCAACAACCCCCCATATGCCACGTGTCAAACAACCCCCCACTCTCCAAACCACCCCACTACACATGGTCTTAGTGTGTGAGGACCCCCTATTTTAATCAAAATGTACAAGTAATAAAGCATTACATGAAAGTCAACACACTCCCGTATCATCATCACCCATCATAGTATTAGCCTATTAGGTAGTAATTTGTAAAAGGTGAAGCTACAGTAAGAAATAAGTCACTCTACCAGAACAATCTTTTGGTCGTGAATTTTTGGGGATCAAAAAACATAAGTTTATGGGTTTTGTTAAATACAATTTTATGGGTTGTGCATAAGCCTTCAATAAATATATAATGAACATTTAATGAACTCTAAACATTTCATAGTTAATAACACCTACCTTTTTTATAATGATTAAAATTATATAATTATAAACTATGAACTCTAAACATTCCATAGTTAACAACACCTACCTTCTTTATAATGATTAAAATTATATAATTATAGACTATATGAGTTCATTAATTGTCATTTTTATAAATTTAAAATAGGGTCTTTCTAACATGTGCCTTAGGGCACATGTTAAGTACACAAAAAGACAAAAAAAAAGGTACAAAAAGTACAAAAAAATACTTAGGCCCACATGTACTTTTTATACTTTTTGTACTTTTTTTTTTTTGTCCTTTTATGTACTTATCATGTACCCTTAGGGCACATGTTAAAAAAATACTTTAAAAAAACCCGTAATTTATTACTCCGCATAAGGAAGGCAACGAAATCATTGGACAGCAAAAACAATTATTGTCCTTCTCTCTTCTCTTATGCTACCTACCTCGTTATATCACTTATTTGGTTACTCGCTCGTTACCAAGGCTGGTATTCGTATAACTAAAATTTTCGACGAGCAAATATTTTTTAATTATGTACATTTATATGACAATAATTTTATTGATGTTGTTGCTTAATGTGGTACTTTTTTCTTCAAATCAATAACTTATTATTATTATTATTATTATTATTATTATTATTATTATTATTATTATTTTTTATTATTATTATTTTTTTTTAATTTCACTTTATTAGAAACTCAAAGGATTTACAAGAAGTTAGAAGGGAGGCGAGATACTAACTGGGCCCCCACTCCTCTAGCTATAGAAAAACCAATTCGACTAAAAATATGAGCAGCAGCACGCGCTCCAATGTCTTGAGTCGTCGAGAACTGTCGAATTCGTTTAAGTAGGGTCACTGCATCCTTCTCAAGTTCACCAAAAGAAGATAAAGAGAAGGGGAGAAACCCATATCCAATATGTGCGCACTTAGCCTCATACTTGACGCGTTTACGTTGTGCAGCTTCAATTACCGCACGACTCGGCCCAAAATCTGCCATAGCAGTTTGCGTCAAGGGCGATGATCCAGTCAAATCAACGCATACATCAAGACCTCCGTCCCACGAGTAAAGCAACATATCAGCTGGATGTAAGGATTTGTCCCTTTCACCACAAAGCCCAATATCAACCTCTTTACGAACCGAAACCCCGGACCGAGAACATATGTCAACAAGAACATCACGAACAAATAAATATTGGGCTGTCTCACATCTAAGCTTATATGCGAAATCATCAAAAATCACAAAAAAATACGTCATTTTGATTATTATTTTTTTCAAAATTTGAGTAATGAAACTAATATATGCATAGTGAAACGCATTTTAGTGGTGAATTATTATTATTAGGGAAAAATAAATATTGGGTTGTTTCACATCTAAGCTTATATGCGAAATCATCAAAAATCACAAAAAAATACGTCATTTTGGTTATTATTTTTTTCAAAATTTGAGTAATGGAACTAATATATGCATAGTGAAACGCATTTTAGTGGTAAATTAAATCAAATCATTGTTAAATCTATAACTAATTTTTTAGTTAATGAAATCACCTAACAATATATTGTAGAAAACGCATGTATCAACGTGAACCTAACTTAAGTGATGTTGTGATGAAATCAAAAGAAAACACTAATATTGTGAAAGACATGATACAAATGAGGTAGATTTGATGTTTTTCTTGTTAAAACGACGTAATTTTTGATGATTTTGCATGTAAGCTTGGATGTGAGACAGCCCCATATTCACTATCCTCTTATTATTATTATTATTATTATTATTATTATTATTATTGTTATTATTATTATTTTATTGTTGCAAAAAAAAATCATTATCAAACCACGTGATAACCATATGAAAGTACTTTATGTCACTCGTAATTAATACAATGCAATCGGATGTTGGAGAACGATTCTAAGTTACCATTTCGACTCCAATATGATCATTTCTTAAAATATTAGCAAATTGCGTTTTTATCATCATCAATGGCTTTTATCACTTCGGAATCATCATTGTTACTGCTAGTACCGGCCACATATGGCTAGAGCCGGTCATTATACGGCTAGACCCGGCCATTATAAGGCAAGACCCGGCTATTATACCAGGTCATATATGGCTAGACCCGGCCATTATGAGGCTATACCCGATAATTATACGGCTAGACCCGACCATATATGACAAAATCCCGCCATTATACGGATAGACCCTAAACCCGGCTATTATACAGCTAGACCCGTCTATATATGGCTAGACCAGGCCATTACACGGTTAGACCCGGCCATATATGGCTAGACCCGGCCATTATACGGTTAGACCCGGCCATATATTGCTAGACCCGGCCACTATACGGCTAGACCCGGCCATTATACCGCTTGATCTGGCCGTATACGGCTAGAAACGACCGTATACGGCTGGATTCGGTTGCATATGGCTAGACCCGACCGTATATGGCTTGACCCGGCCATTATACGGCTAGACCCATCAATTATAAGGCTAAACCCGGCTATTATACGGCAATACCGCTAGACCCGACCATATATGGCCAGACCCGGTCATTATACAGCTAGACCCGACCATTATAAGGTTAGACTAGGCCATTATACGGCTAGACCCGGCCAATATACGGCTAGACACGGCTATACATGGCTAGACCCGGCCATCATACGGCTAGACCTGGCCATTATACGGCTAGACCCTGTTAATACAAATATCGCGTAAAAACGTTTTTTATATTTTACGGTCTCTTAAGGTTTTGATAATGGCAATTATAAAGTCATACGAAGTAAACGTTTACTTAATCAAGTTATAAGTTGTAAGCTTACATTCCAACGTATATCACTTCAGGTATGAATAATGTGATTATACCTCACGTCGAATGATCAAAGAGCCCAAGTAATAAATGTTTTCAAAACACACTTGAACATATTAAACACATTTTAATTAAATAGTTATACATAATTGATGCGTGCGTATATCGTTGTAGGTTTAGATTACATTATCAAGTTTTAAATTTATATTTAGCCGACTTATCCTATAACACACACTAACGATCAGTGTACCCCATCAATGTAGCTAGTTGGTAAGTAGAGTGTCGATCACTAAGAGTGAAACGTTAACACCTAGATATCTATCAATATTTTAATCCTATGTTAGTTCTAATGCTCTAATCTAACGCAAGGGAGGTTTTTCAGCCTGAGGGACTGTCACGATGTGTAGATTAAGTAAATAGCAAATAAAATAATGAAGCGAATGGCACACACGTACACAAATAGAAAACAGATACAGATAAGAGGCCTGGCCGATAGTAGGAAAACTTGTCACACGTTTAATTGTTTAGCTGTATAAGATGAGTGCTAAAATCTATTCTCTCTCAGTGAAATTCTTAACACAGGCGTGTAAACACCTAATGATTACTAAGTTTATGTATTATTTATGCCTTTTACATGCTTACATTAACTATGCAAACGATGCTAATGAAGTAATTGCGCGAGCCTATGTCGTCAAGGCGCGATAAACTCAATATGTAATCAAAGCACATACATTAAGAAACCAAATAAACATCAAATACTCTTTATAAAAGCTGAAAATAGTTAAGTCCGATCAAATAGTGAAAAAGATGCTAACTTAACGATTAACAGATTGCTAATACAAGTAAACGAATTTTCCTATGAATTAAAACACTAGCAGGGCCTTCTTACTACTTTGAATTCGTTCTTTAGGTTGTGTCTTGTGCTACCAATTCGTCTGGTTTTCTTCCTTGTTATGTGTGTCGAATGTGGCTGTCGAATGCGGTATTTATACTTTCTGATGACAGGGTCGATACGGCATATCCATTAAGTTGATACGCCGTATCTGGGTAACTTCGCGTGGGGTCCAAGATTATTATATTCTATAATATTCGTACACCGTCATAAGATACGGCGCAGCTTCAATCTTCGTACGACGCATCATCCTTCAGAATCTTGGATTGTTTGGTGAAGTCTTGAAATTAATACGACGCATATCTAGAATGTAATACGGCGTATCTGGAGTAAAATAAGTCAGATCTTCACGTTGACCAAGGTTTCATATACGGCGTATGGGATAATTACATACGGTGTATGCTTCAAATTTAGGCAATGGTATTCATAATCGTCTAAGTCTTTATGTACGGCGTATCTGTCTAGAATGATACAGCGTATCTTCCTTCAGTTCAGTAGCCTTTTTCAACTTGATCCATTTTGCTGCAGCTTACGTCCAAAATAGCTAACTTTCACCAAATGCTTGTTTATAAATGAGAATTACAAAAGTAAGCGATTAAGTATCAATTCTCATATAAAATAATACAAAATAAGCAAATAACATAGGATAAATGATGTCAATAAAATGTAGTTATTTGATATCATCAATAATATACTTAAGTAAATTAACTAGACATTTTACTTTCCTATTTAATTAAATCAAAACTAAATTAAAAATAACTCCTTCATGCCCAAAGCATTCTAGAAGGTGAGGATCTTGTGTATACACGGTTAAGGTGGTTAAACCTTGTGTCTTTGTGTATGAGATATATTGACTTAATATGATTAAGCACGCGGAATTTACTTAACCACACTTAGAAGGTTATGTATGTTATGGAAATGGAAGAATTATATTTGTTACTTAACAATGAACAAAGAAAGTATTTCACTAAACGATTCAATATTATTCCAAATAATACGAGTGATCTTGAGTTTTTCACTAGGGTTGTAAAACCTTGAATCTTATGTTTTAGACTTGTGATATTGTTTTTGTTCTTGTTCTAACAGTTATGCATGTGCATGTGTGTTCTATTGTGTCAACTTTTTAATATCTAAGTCTAAGATCTCTTTTATAGTTGCAAGAGATCTTTACAATTTTGCTAAAAGTCTTGACCGACTTACTTATTTAACTTATGCATATTGTGTCAGTACATAAGATACAACATGTATCTATGTATACAACTTGTTAACTAAGCACATGGAGTAAGATATTATCTACCGTATATGTTTGACCAAAATACAATAAATATCTTTTCGATCTTATCCTATGAGTCACTGATCAGCAGTACCTTATACAACTAGCAGTACCTTCAACTTGAACTAGCAGTACCTTCTTGCTCTAGCAGTACCTTCATGTACTAGCAGTACCTTGATCATGAACTAGCAGTACCTTTGACTTAGAGTAATTTCTAATACTCTAACTTCAGAATATTTAATTCCCAACAATCCTCCCCTAAACATGTGAATTAATTCAAACATGTTTTTCTGAATTAAATGAGGACTTGTGAAGATCTTTCAAACACTTCTTGAATCTGAACATTCTTCTATTCTGAACTCATCTGCTTTGTTCTTCTTTGACTTCAGCAAATATCAAAACATTGTACCAAAAGATGGTGCAATTTCCTTGGATGGAGGAATTGTAAGAGGCAATGATGCTGTGTATCTTGGATGCTTGTTTCAACAAGTGAAATCATCTAACCAGCATGTCTTTGAAGTGAAATTGAAACTTTTCTTCGTTTGATCTAGATAGAACTTTCTCCTTTAGGAATGCTTCATCCCTTCTAAATATTTGATCTGTTCTAATCATTTTCAACCTCTACATCATCTTGTATGCTCTTGTCTTTTCCTTCCATATATTGGTTTATTCTTCCTTTTCTGGGAAATTATTTCCTCCCCTGAAGCAAATAACTTTTGTTTCCTCCCCTTGTTTGGAAGATCTCACTATGTACTAAAGAACTTCTCTTCATATCACCTGATCTATCAGTTTGAACTTGTTTTCAGACAATATTGTACATGAAGCCATCAATTCCTTAAGAGTTTAAGTTGCTGTCCTCATCACTTCTAGGTGTGTTAACTCCTATGAGAGGTGAATCAGTGGACATTTTGATTCATAATCCATTAATGAATGGTTTTTTCTGAATCCTTGAAAATCCTTTTAAGAAATCATTTAACTTAGTAGTATGCTCATGATTTTAGAATTGAAAAATCATACTACTTCAACCATTTTGAAAGAATCAAGTGTGTAACAGACACCTAATCAAAATTTCGGTTTAAAAATAACCTCTGGTTGTGTGAGAACCAATGTATATCAGTTATTACTAACTGCCTGTGAAAAGATAAATCTATTCAAAAGATTTTCTTGACAGGGTTTCCAGCTCATAGTAATTGTTACCTCCAACACAAGTGTTAGATTCACTTTCACTAGCTGTTATTTCTATCAGATGTCCTTAGACTAACTCATTATACTTGAAAGTATAAAATGATAGAAAGTGAGTTGTATCAGTTACTATCTGATCAACTAAGTCATCAATTCAATGTGAAATATCATAACTAGATTTCAAGAAAGAAGTTTTAAGGAGGTTTAATTCCTAAACTCAGTCCATCATAAATCTATTATGGTTAGCAATATGATAAGCATTCTGCTGTTCCCATTTCACTTGAAATATCCTTTGTGTTCACATATTCATACCTGAAATAGTTAGTCTAAAACCAAAAGAACAATGTACAAAGTACTTGTCTTGCATTAGATTAATCATAAAACCAACTGTATGAATAACACAATTCAAATTTTGATATAGCAGTACCTTATAAATCCAGCAGTACTTTCAAAAATTTATGTACAAAAACACATCATATTGAAAATTTAAAGATTAAGCATTCCAATACTTGCTATTAAGTACTGAAACCTTGAAACATCAAAAGCTTTTGTTAACAGATCTGCAAAATTATGCTCTGAAGCAATTTTAAGAACTTGAATT
Source organism: Artemisia tridentata subsp. tridentata (assembly GCA_021014915.2). Taxonomy (NCBI): domain Eukaryota; kingdom Viridiplantae; phylum Streptophyta; class Magnoliopsida; order Asterales; family Asteraceae; genus Artemisia; species Artemisia tridentata. The sequence goes on along the minus strand of CP139504.1, from coordinate 438,372,689 downwards.
AATCTTTTCTCATTGCAATCTCTTATAAAGTGATGCCTAATTTCAATGTGTTTTGTTTTAGAGTGTTGTACCGGATTTTTAATAATACAAATTGTACTACTATTATCAATATAAATAGCAGTGTTTAAGAAATTGTACCCATAATCAAGAAGTTGGTTTTGAAGCCATAGAACTTGACTAGAGCAACTTGCAGCAGCTATATATTCAGCTTCAGTTGTTGAATTTGCCACACTTGTTTGCTTCTTACACTGCCATGAGACAAGTCTACATCCAAGGAATTGACATCCTCCAGTTGTTGACTTTCTGTCTAAGCTAGCACCAGCATAATCACTATCCGAATATGCTACCAAATCAAAAGGAGATTCTCTAGAATACCATATACCCAACCTTGGTTGACCTTTGAGATATCTAAAAATTCTCTTGACTGCAGTTAAATGAGAAACCTTTGGAGTAACTTGAAATCTTGCACAGACACAAACAGGAAACATGATATCAGGTCTAGATGATGTAAGATACATCAAAGAGCCTATCATAGATCTGTAATTGTGTACATCTACATTTTCTCCATCTTCATCTTTCAGAAGGTGCTTCTCTGAGTCCATTGGTGTGCTTGCTATTTTTGAATCAGCAAATTGAAATTTTCTAAGTATCTCTGCAACATATTTGTCTTGACTAATAAATATGCCTTCAGATGATTGCTTAACTTGCAAACCCAAAAAGAATGTAAGTTCTCCCATAGAACTCATCTGAAACTTATCTTTCATAAGCTTCTCAAATTCTAAACACATTTCCTTCCTTGTAGATCCAAAGATAATGTCATCCACATACACCTGCACTAATAGAAGATCCTTCTTGTGCTGTTTGATGAAAAGTGTCTGATCAATCTTTCCTCTTTGAAATCCATTTTCTAATAAGTAGGAAGCAAGTGTTGCATACCAAGCTCTTGGTGCCTGATGAAGGCCATAGAGAGCTTTCACTACTCTGTACACTTTGTTTGGATGTAATGGATCAATGAAGCCAGGAGGTTGTGAAACATACACCTCTCTTTCAATTTTACCATATAAAAATGCGCTTTTGACATCCATTTGATAGACTGTGAAGCCTAAAAATGAAGCATAAGCTAGAAACAGCCTAATTGCCTCAATCCTTGCTACTGGAGCATAAACTTCATCATAATCTATTCCTTCTTCTTGTGTGTACCCTTGTGCTACTAGTCTAGCCTTATTCTTGATCACAATTCCTCTGTCATCCCTTTTGTTCTTAAAAACCCATCTAGTGCCAATTAGCTTCTCACCTGTAGGTAAATCAGCTAGCACCCAAACCTTTTGAATCTTGAACTGAAGAAGCTCTTCTTGCATAGCCTCTACCCAGCTTGAATCATCTAGGGCTGTAAGAATATTCTTTGGTTCCTTTTGAGAGAGAAAACATACAAATAAACATGAGTTTGAAAGTTCATGTTGTTTTGAAGCATAAAGGGCATCAAGAATCCCTTGTTGGTCTGAAGAGACTAGTTGTCTTCTTGTCTTCACACCAGATTGTATATCTCCTATCACATTATCCAGGGAATGAACTTTGTGAATTCTTGTGTGTGGTGTAGTAGGAACATGATAAGATGATGAAAGATTAGTCAAATCCACTTCATCTTCTTGGAACTCTGCATCTTTTGAGTGTGAAGGACCAGCAGGACCTTCAGCTGAACTAACAGTTCCTTCAAATGAACCACCAGTACCTTGAGAAGTACTAACAGTACTTTGCTCTGTCTCAGCAGTACTTTCAATATTCAACATATTGAGTTGTTCATCTGTTCCAACATCTTTTTTTTGAGCCTCAACATCCTCTTTTGCTTTACCATAAGAAGATTCATCATTGTTTGAAGCTAAATCCACACTGGTACTTGACCACAATGGCATAATGACATCAGATTGATCTTTATCTAACTCCACCTCATTTGTTGCTTGTGAACCTGAAAAATTATTAGTTTCTGCAACAACAGGTAAATAATTCATAGAGTTTGTTAGATAATCAAGATCAAATATCCATTTTGGTCCTTGACCTACTACATTGGATTTGTTTTCCTGAAACTCCACATGTAGTTCTTCTTGAACTTTCTCAGTTCTTAAGTTGTAAACTCTAAAAGCTTTGCTAACTAGAGAATATCCAACTAAGAAACCTTCATCTGCTTTACCATCGAATTTTCCTAAATGGTCTAAGGTATTGAGAATTGTCACATGACATCCAAAAGGTCTAAGAAATCCTATTGCAGGAGTTCTACCATTAAAGAGTTCATATGATGTCTTATTGTGAGGCTGCACAACTAAAACTCTATTTTGAACATAGCAAGCAGTGTTAATTGCCTCTGCCCAAAAGATTATTGGTAGCTTAGAATCAGCTAACATTGTTCTAGCAGCTTCAATTAGTGTTCTATTCTTTCTTTCAACCACTCCATTTTGTTGTGGTGTTCTAGCAACACTATATTCTCTCCTAATACCCTTTTCTTTGCAGAAATCATCCATAACTCTATTTCTAAACTCTGTCCCATTATCACACCTAATGACTTTTACTTTCTTGCTTACTTGGTTTTCTATCAGTGTAATGAATTCCTTAAGGATGCTTGATGTCTCATCCTTAGAAGCTAAAAAGAAAACCCATGTAAATCTGCTATAGTCATCAGTTATAACAAGACAATATTTTTTATGTTGTATACTCCTTACTGAAACTGGTCCAAATAAGTCCATATGCAGCATAAACAATGACTGATTGATAGAGTTAAAAATTTTGGGCTTACAAGTGGCTTTGTGTTGTTTGCCTTTTAGACAAGCAATGCATGTTTGATCATTTTCAAATCTTTTGTGAGGTAAACCTCTTACCAAACCATTCTTAACAATTTTATTTATGGTTTTGAAGTTAATATGACCAAGCCTTCTATGCCATAACATTGATTCATCCAATGTGGCCTTTGATACAAGACAAGTTAAATCTTCTTTAGGAATGATGTTCTTCATATCAACACTATACATATTGGCCTTTCTAGGAATTCTAAGAAGTACTTGATTTTCATCAGGCATCTTAAAATCCTTAGATAGAACAAGACATTCAGTGTCAGTAAAAAGGACATTATTCTTTTTGTCACACATTTGTGAAACACTAAAAAGATTATACTTTAACTCTTGTACATAGTACACATTTTCAAAATCTAAATTTCTGGTTTTAATAGTACCTTTACCAGAAATTTTGCCACGAAAACCACCTCCAAAGGTAACATATCCTCCATTGAATTCTTGAAAGTCTGAAAGATAAGACATGTTGCCTGTCATGTGATTAGAACATCCACTATCTGAGTATCCTTGATCTTGATGATCAATAGAATGTCCCTGCACACAAATAAGAAAGTTAGTTTTCTTTGGGGATCCAAGCCATTACTGACTTGAATCTGCCTCTTGCATCAATATAGTTTAATCGTTTAAGGACTGTTGATGCAACATTGGATTTTTGAATCCAACATGCTGAGGCCTTAACAGCATTTGCCCTATTACCCTTAGCAGCAGAGTGAGTAACATGTTCAGCAGAGTCTGCTAACCTTGAAGTTACACCCTTTGGTTTCCAAATTTGTTTGTGGACCACTGCTTTTGATTGAATGGGCCTTAGAACAGTTTTAGATGCATGTTTGAAAGTTGTTTTTGCATCCTTAGCTGTTGATTTTGGGTTAACAGTCATCAAAGGTCTAACAGTACTTTTAGATTTACCAGTACTTTGAATTTGAACTGGCAGTACTTTGTTAACAGGACCTTTTTGTCTATTCGGACCTTTGAGTCCAGACTTGTTTGAGACTGTTCTGGGTTTAGATCTATGAGTATTAGAGTGAAAAAGAGTCTGAGGAGTTTGCCTTTTGTAGTTCACCCTATTGTTTTCATACCCAGTTACCCTTTGGTTGCAGAAAGCTGCAAGATGGTCAAAACTACCACATGTATAACAAGCTTTATTATAAAATGCAAAGTCATCACCTAATTGGTTAGACTTGAGGTTGTTCCAATTCCTTTGGTTACCTCTGGGCTTGTTTGTAGTTCTATATTGTTCACAATATCTAACTGGTTTCCTAACAGTACCTTTAACATATGACTTAGGCCTGTTAGTGTTGTGATTGACTATCTTAGGAAGACTTGTTCCTACTTTCTTAACCAATACAGGTTTAGACATAACCTGTTCTTCTTCATCACTATCACTATCAGTTGTACAATCTTCAACAACTATAGTATCTCCTTTCTTAATAAAGGACACCTTGTCCTGATAAGATAAAGTTTTATCTAAACTTTTACTTACCTTTTCTATCTTTGGAGATTTAGTGACCTTAGAACCATATTCCATGATTGGTTCTTGAAACTCAGGTAACCCTGTGTGTGCTAAATCAATACCTGGAGGGGAATGAACACCTCTGTATGGTGGGGGTACAGACTTAAATCCAACACCAGAATTGACCTTATCAATAACTTGGGCTTCCCAAAGCTTATTGAATCCTTCTGAGGAATGTGCTAAAACATCCACAGAAACCTTTACATTTTCTCTTTCATTCTTATGTTTAGCTAATGATTCATTCAATTCAACAATACACTCATCTCTGATCTTAATGTCATTTTTTAGTATATTGATGTCATCAGCAAAATGAATTTCATTATTTTTAAAATGTAAGACTTGTTTTTCCAAAACACCTAGACCTCTTTTGTGATTAGCTAAATTAAACAAAGAGTCAAGCAGCTCTTGTTTATGAGCTTCAAATCTCTTATTAAGGTCTTCATAAGCTTTAAGATTAGGACATGATTCAGTACAAGATGTAATATTGTTTACCTCTGAATCAGAATGAGCCATTAGAGCAAATTCATTGGCCAAAAGAGCAGCATTTGGTGGTGCATCCTCTTCAATAGCCATAGAGCTCCAATCATAACCAATACCATCAATAGCCAACATAGCCTTTGGCTCTTCAACAGTAACTTCCTTTTTCCTATCTTGCTTATACCATGTGTTTCTGTTCTCCTGCTTTCTTGGGCTTCTACACTCCTTAGCAAAGTGTCCTAACCTATGACAGTTGAAACACTCCACTTTCTTCTTATCAAACCCAGCAGTATCATTACCATTTATGGTAATCTGCTTCCCAGTTCTTTGCCAATACTTCTTAGCCCTCATGCTAAGCAAAGCAACCTGCCATTTAATATCCATAGCTTCCAAATCATCACCATCTACCTGCTCAAGGTCTTCATGGTTGAGAGGAGAGCCATTAGATTGACTGGTAATAAAAGCATAGAATGTTGAATCTCCAAGACCAGCAACATCCTTGTGAGAACTTGTGGAAGGAGCACTTTCACCTTCATCTACCTCTTCATTCTTACTAATACTAGGAACTGACAAAAGTGCCACGTTTCCAGAACTAGTACCATAAGTTCCAGACTTTCTAAGACTTTGTTCAACAATTTTGAAGTTGTTGTACAAATCATTGAGTTTCATTGTTTCAATGTCTGGCTTGTTCATCCAGACAATAACATGAGTATGGAACTCATCAGGTAGACTTCTTAAAAACTTCATGTTGAGATCTTCCTTCTCTGTCTCAACACCCAACACAGCTAACTGACTGACAAGCTTATGTAATCTTGAGAATAGCTTATCAAGAGATTCATTACTAAAACCAGTAAAGTTTTCAAATTGTTGCTTTAGTAGTGTCTTCTGTGTCTTTTTGGTAGTTTCATTACCACCAAAATATGCACAAATCTCTTCAAAAAGAGTTTTTGCATCAAGATACTTGTTGAATGATAGCATCTGCTCACCAGGAATGGTCATAAGCAGCAAATTTCTTGCTTTCTGATCATTTCTCTTCAGTATCTTCTCTTCATTTGACACTGGTCCAGTATTTCTTTTTCTACTTGTTTTACCTTCTAGGACAACCTCTGAGTAGCTTGGTGAAAAGGAATCACCATATATAAATTATATCCCAAAGAGTATAATCTTGGACCATGAAATATTGCTCAATTCTCATCCTCCATAACTCAAACTCATTGGGTTTGATTATGGGCAACTTTGCAGCAACATTTGTTTGAACATCATGTGCTTCCATTTCTGTTTCTTCTAATTCAAATATATCAACCTCTAGCTTTGATACCAACTGTGAGGATCTTGTGTATACACGGTTAAGGTGGTTAAACCTTGTGTCTTTGTGTATGAGATATATTGACTTAATATGATTAAGCACGCGGAATTTACTTAACCACACTTAGAAGGTTATGTATGTTATGGAAATGGAAGAATTATATTTGTTACTTAACAATGAACAAAGAAAGTATTTCACTAAACGATTCAATATTATTCCAAATAATACGAGTGATCTTGAGTTTTTTCACTAGGGTTACAAAACCTTGAATCTTATGTTTTAGACTTGTGATATTGTTTTTGTTCTTGTTCTAACAGTTATGCATGTGCATGTGTGTTCTATTGTGTCAACTTTTTAATATCTAAGTCTAAGATCTCTTTTATAGTTGCAAGAGATCTTTACAATTTTGCTAAAAGTCTTGACCGACTTACTTATTTAACTTATGCATATTGTGTCAGTACATAAGATACAACATGTATCTATGTATACAACTTGTTAACTAAGCACATGGAGTAAGATATTATCTACCGTATATGTTTGACCAAAATACAATAAATATCTTTTCGATCTTATCCTATGAGTCACTGATCAGCAGTACCTTATACAACTAGCAGTACCTTCAACTTGAACTAGCAGTACCTTCTTGCTCTAGCAGTACCTTCATGTACTAGCAGTACCTTGATCATGAACTAGCAGTACCTTTGACTTAGAGTAATTTCTAATACTCTAACTTCAGAATATTTAATTCCCAACACTCCTTCATGCCCAAAGCATTCTAGAAGGGCGGGGTTTTTTTTATTAGTTTGGTACAATGCAATCTATAGTTTATAAGATAAAAGGGTGCACAAAATACACGCCACGGATCCGTATTTTATATGGGCAGATCCGCAAAATACGGATCCGTCGGTAGCCATTATTTGGGCAGAAAGTAGTAGTATAAATAAGACTTTAATCCAACCTTTCCAACTAATGAAACACAACCATTCTAAGCTTACTACTACTATTTTTCTCATCTTATAACATCATAATAACACTCTTTTATCATTCCACTTGACCTATAACACATTCAAAGTGATCAAATGATTCTACTATGAGTTCAAGTGAAGAACACTAGAAGCTTTCCAAGCATTCAAGTGTTGTAGTTAGCAGTGTTTCATCATATACTTAGGGGGCGTTTCTTTTTTTTTTTGTTAGCTAAGAGAATGAGTGAGGTCTATGTGGGACCATGTCTGATTTTGCCTCTTGTTGGGGAGGGATTCATTTTTTTATTTCTTGTGGATATAGAGGATTATAAGAAAAATAATAGGACCCACTTCAAAAAATATTTAATATTTGGTGAACCCAATTCTTTATAGGAAGAGAAAAAGATACACCAAACTTTTCATCCTAAAATTACTAATATAACCTTCATTATTTTTATATCATGTGTCATATATTGTCTATGTATGTTTAAAAAAGCATAACTATAATTATGTCTTTCTTTTCAACTTGAAAACACAAATTTTTTATTTTTTATTTATTATATTTATTTTTTTCATTTCCTTTACACTTAGAAGCTTGAAATAAAAAAGCAACGTTAGTTTTATGGCGTTATAGTCGTGGGATAAAAGGAAAACGATATAAATAAGAAAAAGACTTTGTATAGAAGGAAGGTCAACTTTATGGAGTAGTCTGAAATACGCGTGGGCGAGGCAAACAAACAAACAATAAAAAAAATAATTAAAAAAGTTATCCACCAAAACAAAAACAAGAATATCTATAAATTAATTAATATATACTTTAACAAATACATGAAGCAAAGAACCTAGCCACGAAAGAAACCTTGGCCTGCCGCACACGAATGGTATCACCAATTATATGTCTCCTACTTCACACTCATTATTTCATAATATAAATATTAGAAAAATGATTATATTTTTGTAAAGAGTCTCTAATTCAAGTAATGGAATGATTCCCTGCACAAATGAAAGCAAACTGTTAGCCTTACCGTGGGGACGGACCCCACGATTAAGCTCCGGCGTGAGAGTAAGTAATCATGTTTGTCAGAGAATATGTGTGTATTGGGATGTGTGAGAAAGTCATACATCGCAAATGTGTTTAAAGGTTGCCTTTTATAGGCGAGCTAAATACTAGGGTTTCCTAGTATTTCGCTTATTGTTATTAGTAGCCAGAGTGGAACCCTTGTCGGGCAAGGGTCCGTAACTTAATCGTGATTGCGGACACAGATCATCTTCCGCGGTCGTGAGCTGGTCCGTGAGCATACTACGGAACCATTGCTCGGATGATCTGTGTGCGTCTTTGTAAGTCTGGGCCGCACCTTGCTCGTGGTTTGGCTTCGGTGGCGTCCAGTGTATTTATTTGTCTGTTGTTTTGTGTTGGGCCGGGACCCAACTGTGTATAATACAGTCCATGCCCAATAAGTCTATTATCTGTATTATACGTCATCACAACCGAAATTGCAAAATAAATAACCCTTTTTGGTCCTGATAGACAGTTTAATAATACTAACTAGTTAAAATTTGCATTGTAAAGTATGATGAGTTGGTATAAATTTAAGTGTATGTGAAATGTGTTAGAAAGCATTTTATAAGAAAAATGACACCGACAGTTGATAAAAGAAAATGTTTGATATTGTTGTCTGTGGTTGGTCAAAGATCAAAATGGCCCCTTAATTGATTTTATTTAACACATTATATTTCGATCATCTTCGCTGAGGCTTCTTCCATGGGTCCGTACTAGGCACCAAAATCCTTCAATTCTAGCTCCTTATTATTTATACTTTCGATCACTGACACCACCCAACATTCATTTCTATTTCTTGTTAAACAAACAAATAAATAAGCCTGCTAGCTACTTTGCTTCTCCTTCAATCTATATATCTTTTATTCCATCTTACTTATATTCTTAAGCAACGATCCTTTGCTTCACTCGATCATTTTGATTTGCTAGCTAGCACCAATTCAATGGTCTTTATTCTCAAGGCTGCCTGCTTTTCTTGCTTTACGCTCTCATCCGATGATTCGAGTAAAGTTGCTAACGACTGTGATGATCACATAACTTCTTCTTCTTCTAGTTGTTGTGTCAAAACGTTTTCATGGGATGAGATTAAGAAAGGAAGCAAGAATTTCTCCAAGGTTATCGGGTCCGGTGGCTTTAGTACTGTCTACCTAGCTCGATTAGCAGGCGCCTTAACCGCGGTCAAGATCCAATCCTCTTGCACTGACCGCCTTGCTCGTATTCATGATCAAGAGCTTCAGATATTGCTCACACTTAAACACCACCCAAACATTGTCAACTTTGTTGGACACTCATCATCGTGTGATGACCAACAAGAACGTGCATTATTGTTCATTTGTTTGAGTATGCATGCAATGGTACTTTGCATGATAAACTACACATGCTATCATGGAAGCAAAGAACCATGATTGCATTTCAGCTTGCTACAGCTCTAGAATATATTCATAGCTTACATATTATTCATGGAGATATTAAGGCTTCTAATATACTTTTAGACCAACAATTTAACTGCAAACTTTGCGACTTTGGATCCGCTAAGTTAGGCTTTACTTCAATGGTTTTACCTCCATCTTCTACCAAAATGAACAGAATGATCATGGGATCACAAGGCTACATCGATCCTCATTATTTGAAAACCGGATTAGTTTCAAAGAAGAATGATATATACAGCTACGGAGTTATTCTTCTAGAGCTTATTACGGGTAGAGAAGCGTTTAGTATGGAGAGGGGGGAAAAGTTGACACAAATCATTGGGAAATTAGTCCGCATAGAGGACATGGTGGATCCACGGCTCATGAAATACGACGTTTTTTATATCGAGGAGGTGAAGGCTATGGTTGGAGTGGCTGGCAAGTGCATTGGTGGTTCGCCCGCGGCTAGGCCTTCTGGGACCGAGATTGTAACATCGATGAGGGAGATATTTACTCATTTATTATGAGATATATCTCTTAGCTTGTATATGCATATAATTTTTTCCTTCTTTTTTGGATAAAACAGATGTAGTAGTGATTGGTAAAAATTTGTGTGAAGCCATATGTTGTAACAAATTTAACCAGATGATGTTGCTTTCTTATAATATACTATACATTTTTTTACTAAGAGTTTTTTTCAGTAAGGCATAATTTTTTATACACAAGTTTTGATTAAGAGTGATCGATGACAGAAATATTTCACTTGTCAATCATGCTTATTGTTTTATGCGCGCTTTCATAATTAAATTTTGTTACTTATATGACATGGACAAGTTACTTAAACATTTAACAAGAGTACGTTCAGATATAGTACTATCAGATTACATGACCCCAACATTCTTTAAATTATGTATAGATTTTTTGTCTCTTTTGGTTCGATCGGGTATTGAAATGAAAATAAACGTGAATGAATTGAATGTATGAAACTTCAATTCGTGAACCCCAATATAAGTTTCTTTGAATAGTTATCAATCCCACCAACTCCCACTGTGACGACAAAATGCCGGGACACATAAAGCAATAAGTTTTGTTTTTTGACCTTTTTACAATTGAGACTAATGGCGTTTATAATCTTTTTTTAATGACGAGTAACAAATTAAAAAAGACTACTCGACCAAGTCGCTAATTTATAAATGAACCAAATTAGCTAGATTCGTTGATTTATAATAATATAACTTAATACAAAAGATAAATCCAGTTGTATAAATAATATACAGTATCATAAATATACTCGTATGTATTTACTGTATTAGAATTTAAGCATCTTCTTGAGCCCTTCTATGACGGGTCCGCACACAATTAAGTCACCAAAATCAGCTCTTTCTTAAATTAAACAATCTATTAATTATGCGTATAATTTAGACAACTTAGCTTATTATTATTGATGATAAATATAATCTTAACTTATTCATCTAGTTTCTTATATATATTTCAAAAGAAAAGAAACAAAAAATATGTTTTAGTGGGAAAACATGTAGAGTATATGTGGTTAGAAAATGAGCAAGTCGATCATTAAACAAATGACGACGACTCATTAATTGAAAATGACAAGAGAACTAATTAATTCAAGTCATTTTCATTTACTTTTTAGTGCCTGCCTGTATTTTTTTGTTTTCAAAACATATATGTGCCTCCTACTCTTTCTCTTTATTTTATTGACCACGTTTAAGGGTTTTATTTGGTGCTGTTTTATTGCAATAACCAGCAACTTGTGACTTTCAATGTTTACTTTTTTTAAAAAAAGAGAAAAAAAAGAAGAAGAAGGTGACGGAAAATGACGGTCAACTAACTATCTCACATATCTAACCATAATTTGAATTTATAATCATTTGGTTTGAAAGTTTTTCACACAAAAAGAGTTATCATTATGACACGAGCCCTTTGATATTGTTCACTAGCATTTAATAGCGTGTACCAAAAGGCTTATGTCACAATGATACCTCATGTAGGAGAATGTTCAACAATTAAATAATTGTGAATTCAAGTTCTGCTATTGTAAGATTGATTTGTTGTGTATATATAGTATATTGCAAGATAATTAGTTGTCGATTCCTAAAAAATAAACCATTAAATAGCATGTACGTGACAACTAATTTGGTCTCTAATTGTAAATAGCAAGTGACTATCTGCATAGGGACAGGTTAGTCAGACACCCCCTGTAGGGGGTGTGTTGACTTTGTACCGCTGCCGTCACTTGTACTGTCTGTTTTGTCGGATTGTACATTCCATAAAAAATAGGTGGGTCCCATGCATAGGGGGTGTTAGAATAATACAACCCATCTGCATAGTCACATTTCAATGATCGGTCTAGAGTAGGGAGATTTACTTGGACTGTAAGTAAAATCATTACGATGGGCGAATATATATATATATATATATATATATATATATATATATATATATATATATATATATATATATATATATATATATAAAACAAGATGCGTACGACGTCATCAAATGCTTAAATGCCATGTAATGCCATGTCATAATGCCAAATAAGCGCAATAATGCCCACCTAAGCAAAGTTTGACCAAATAAAATTCGGATGTTGACCTAAGCAATTTTTTTTTAAAATTCAAAAATTATTTTAAAAATCTGTCACTTGCAAGATTCGAACTTAAGGTGTTGGTAACATCAACAAAGTTGATTACCACTAGACCAACACATTTTTTTGATTATATCTTGCAAGCCCAAATCTATAAACCTATGCAAACAAATATATGACATAATTGGGAGAATCCCTACAAGTTAGGTAACCCTAATTAACCAAATCTAATATTATCAATATCCACTCCATTCATTATTCATTAAACGGAATATTTTTTTCCTAAAACCCTAATATCACTCATTCATCTCATTATCACACACACAATATTCATTTTTCTTCTCTGATTTGATGTGCAGGTTGTTATCTAGGCGCCTGATGTGGAAGCAATGAAGTTAGCAAATCTTTGGTTATAGAGGTCAGTTACATTCTTATTTATTTTATAAACATTTTTTATATGCTTTGCAGGTTATTCATAATAACTTTTGCTCAAAACCCTAATAAAAATTCATCAACCAACCATGGCGGATGAGGGTTTTTTTTTTTTTTTTTTTTTTTTTTTTTTTTTTTTTTTTTTTTTTTTTTATTTATTTATAGAAGTATGATCTTTTATTGAATCGTTGTTGCTTATTTTTATGTGGACATATGATTGCATTTACAGTAGTACATCATAGAAAAGACCTTCAGACCCCAGAATTATCCTGGTATATATCCTATCTCTTTTATATATCTCTTAAGCAAATAAATTCTAAATTCGACTTGCAATTATGTGTTATAGTTCTATTATGTGTTTTCTATTAAATTTTGCTTATAACGAATTTTGTTGTATGTTTTTTCTATTTGCAATTTTGTAAAAAAAAACTGCAGTTCATTCATAATATATTTTTTCTCAATAACCCTAATATCCTTTTTTTTCCTCACAATCATTCATCTAACTTTTTCTTTCTAAATTGCAGGATCTTATTTTTAAATTACAAGCTCGGATCGTAGCTGACTTTTTTTTCATAGTTCTTATCCTTACTATCTTTTTATTCTTGCATATGTTGCTTGATGATGTACCCTCCGAACGGGTCGAAGGACTCCCCTTCGAGCCTGTAGAAAGCCCTCCCTTCGGAGGCCCAGGTTAATCTCCTAACACGTTTCATTGGCGTAAAACCATTCGCCTACGAACTGGTTACCATGTGGGAATCCGCCAATCGAAGCCCTAAGCCCTTCGGGGTATCCCTCTCGAAGGGACTACAACGGAGGACTACCATGACCTGGTCATACCCACGTCTCCTCTTCCTTTAGGCTTCCCGCTAAAACAGAGATCGTGGGCTACAAAGCCCTAGCGGTTACCACAAATCATGGGACGCCCCCATGATCTCTGAAACATGTGCAAACCACCCACTAAGTCCTATTTCTCTCCTATAAATAGCTTAGTCAGGCCAAAACGATGTAAGTTAACTTCATTCCCGTCATTTACAACCTACATTACCATTACACATACTTACTCGCACGCTGGAGGTGGTTCGCAGGGTCCAACCCCTGCGCAATCACTTAACGTAGTGTCTTCGTATTTCTTATTTCAGGTTAAGAACAAGCTTGGCGCAATCTCAACACCCCATTATTCCTTTGATCACCATCGAAGGCTTGGTCGTGCAACTATTTGTACAATCAGTGGCGCCATCTGTGGGACCGCTACAATTGGTCTCGTTATTTCTAAGCTTATAACCAACCAACTACTTTCACTATTATTCCGGCATGGATCAAGGGAGAGAAGATACTCCCCCACCGGGTTTCTCGACCTTGGCGCCAATACTGTCAATGACTCTAACAACCTTCCCCCAATAACCGCCTCCACGTTCACAACACGTTCTCACCCAGAAACAACACCCAACCATCATGCTTCGACATCAGTCAATCCGGAGCCCATTATTAGCCCAGCCTTTGTCGAAGCCAACCACGAAGTGTTGGAATCCCTCATAAGGGCTCGTAAGAGGCAAGTCAGGAATGCTGAGATGCGAAGGGAGTTGGAATACTCAAGTGATGAGTATGATGAAGAAATGGAGATGGAACCTAGGCCTCCGACCCAAGGAGCAACTCTATCGGCCTTAAGGATTGGGTCTCCAGTCAGTCGAAGGCTAAGCAGAAGGTCCGTTGGTTTCGAAGGAGTTCCCGAGAGGGCTCCGACAAGGAGAGAAGGGGCGGTTACCGAAGGCTCTAACGGTAGGAGCCAACGAAGGGAAGAAGTGGGGGTGACTTTGCCTCCATTGCTAGCAGTTCATCTTGGAAGGACTGAAGCTGGGGTTCCGTTGCAGCCTTCTCACGCATCAGGCGTAGAAGGCAATCCGCCTACAATTAATATGGGAGAAAATCTTCCTCCCAATGGTATGTACCCCTCGTTCCAAACTCAGTCTTATCCTCAAAATTTATATCCTCTAGTAAATGGACAGCCTAATAACCCAAGCCTCCCTCAAACTTATGGGAGCATACCCTTCGGGCATTCTATGGCGTACCCTCCGTATGCCATGGGAAACGGTTATCCGTTTGCCATGAATACACCTTATCAGTCCTACCCAAGTCAAACTCCTATGGGAATGCCCCCAAACAACAATCCCTATAATATTGTTCCCATGTATGCACCACCTTACAATTGTCTATACTCAGACCCTATGGGTTCAGCTACAGCCTTCGTTAGGTGGATAGAAGATTACCCATTGCCTGATGGGTTGAAAATGCCTTCGCACATTGGGACTTATGATGGGAAGGGGGATCCGGACAATTTCTTACACTTGTTTGAAGGGGCTATCAAAATGAAAAAATGGGTTATGCCGGTGGCCTGTCATATGTTTACATACACCCTACGGGATTCTGCTCGTATTTAGTGGAATGGGCAAAAGCCCGGTAGCATCGTCAATCTTGATGATCTTAAGGCTAAGTTCCGGTCACACTTCAGTCAGCAAAAGAAGTTCACAAGGACTCATTTAACGGTGCACAACATCAAACAAAAGGAAAAAGAAAGCACAAGGGCCTTCGTTACTAGGTACACCGATGATACTTTGCAGATTTTGGGTCTTCATGATGATCAGCGTATTTCGGGTTCCGTACATGGTCTTCGAAATCAGAGTTTGGTGGAATTCTTGTCCACTGACCTTCCGACAACTTACAAAGGGTTAATGGAAAAGACGTATACTTGGATCGAAGCGAAAGAGGTATCCACTAATGGGGCTCCGATAGACAGAGACAGCAACAACAAGTTTTCGAAGCATTCTTCGTGGGAAGGGTCAAAGAACAAGAACAAGAACAGAGACAGGTTTTCTCCGTACAACAAAGGTCCCAACCACGGTTTGTTAAGCAGTCTAACCAAGTCTCCAAAGGAAATACTTGCTACGGAGAGGGCTGTTAAGGCCTTCGAAGCACCCCCTCGTATGACAAGTAAGGGCAAAAACAGGGATACCAGCAAGTATTGTCACTTTCACGAAGATTATGGTCATGATACGAACAGTTGTAGAGAGTTAAAGAAATAGATAGAAGAAGCTGTGAAGTCCGGGCAATTGGCACACTTGGTGAAGGGTATAAAGAAGGGAAAGGAAAAGATGACCGACACTCAATTGGCTAAAGATACTACTCCTCTCGAAGCCCCAATACTCATGGTTCGTTGGGGCGAAGCCAGCTTGAAAAGAAAGGTAACGGAGCAGGAGGGTAATGCAATACGGGAAGTAACTTTTCCTCCTCTCACGGGCCAAGTTCCTTCAAATGATCCAGTAGTCATCAAAGTCCTCATTTCCAACCGAGAAGTGAATAGAGCCTATATGGACTGTGGAAGCTCCTGCGAAATCAATTATGAGCATTGTTTTCTCAAGCTCGAGCCTTCGATCAAGTCTCAAAGGGTTGACTCGAAGATACCCTTGGTAGGATTCTCTGGCGAGCATTCGTGGCCTCTGGGAGAAGTTCCATTAGAAATAACAATTGGAGAAGGCAAGCTCACAAGGACAGAAACCCTCATGTTCGTTATTGTAAGGTCCAACTCTCCTTACAACTTGCTGATAGGAATGACCGCCATGCAAAAGATGGGTATCGTAGTTTCCACTATACATGCAGCGGTAAAGTTCCATACACCTTATGGGATAGGAACCGTGTTCTCCAGTTACAGTCAAGGGCAAGTGGGAGACAGTGGCAAAAAGATTAGAGAAAGTCCGGAGGAGCCTCCTAAGGCTATCCTTAGTTGTACGGATGCCGAAGAGTGTATTGTGATAAATGAGCTCTATCCAGAGCAAACAGTGGTAATCGGAAAGCAACTCCCTGCTAACTTCAAAGCAGACCTGGAGAAGCTACTCAAAGCCAACAAAGATGTGTTCGCATGGACATATTTAGACATGACAGGAGTTCCCAGGACTCTTATGATCGATGGAAAGTCCTTCGGCACAAAACATAAGCTTAACGAGTTCAAACACATTGAACCAATTAAGCAGAAGCGACGAAGCCTGGCACCAGAAAGAAATGCAGCTGCTTGCAAAGAGGTGGATGAGCTTGTGCGAGCAGGAATTCTCAGGGAAGTGAAATACCAAACTTGGGTTGCCAACCCAGTCATGGTAAAGAAAAGTGACGGAGGGTGGCATATGTGCGTTGACTTCACCGACATCAATAAAGCTTGCCCGAAGGACTGCTACCCTCTACCAGAAATCGATTGGAAGGTCGAATCTCTCTCAGGGTTCCGTCTAAAATGTTTTCTGGACGCCTACAAAGGGTATCACCAAATACAAATGGCGGAGGAAGATGAAGAAAAGACAGCCTTCTACACAGGAAAGGGTGTCTATTGCTACAAGAAAATGCCCTTCGGTCTGAAGAACGCAGGGACAACTTACCAACGGTTAGTAGATAAAGCCTTCCACAAGCAAATCGGGAGGAACTTGGAGGCCTACGTTGATGACATGGTAATAAAAAGCAGAACCGAAGAGGACCTCCTCTCCGACATCCAAGAGACCTTCGATCAATTACGGGCAATCAATATGAAGCTTAACCCTAAGAAGTGTTCCTTCGGCATGGAGGAAGGACAATTCTTGGGTCTATTGTTTGTATATCTGCACGCTTAGACTAGTTCGAGATTTTTATAAACTATCTACAAACATTACTTGTCATTTACATGCAGTTCTTATTGCACAATAAAAAATTTCAAATAAGGGTCCTATCATGGTTTCAACTTGAGGCTATTATGAACCACTGCACGTGCAAAGAATTGATGTACCTAGTAAAATCTAATTAGTCGATTTGCTCAGCAAGAAATGTTGTTAGACCCGTAACTGATTGCTTTTAAGCTTGAATCAGATAAACTTGACATCCATGACCATGGGCGAGGAGAATCCTCTCCCTCTTCGTTGAGCTTGAGATTGTAAGCATAAGATGGCCATATTACGTCCATCCCACACCCTCTAACACCTCCCAGTCTTACCATCTTCACGCTCCTTTCAAGTACCAACAGACTTGAAAATGTCGAATAACTGTTCCCCACAAACACATCCGCTCTTAAGCATACTTGATAATCAATTGCAGCCTGAATCAGATACGGGTGCTTGTTGTAAATATCTACCACACCTAATTTCTTCTTCTCAACTGGTTGCAAACCCTCCCTCCAACCATTCAAAATCGAGGAGGAACCCTCTTGATCATCAACGACAAGTGCATCAGCTACAACAAGGTAAACAACTGTTGGTGTTTTCAAGCCGGGTATATTGGCTACTCTAGTCATGATCTCATCTTTACTACCACATATTTCTGACACGTTTAATCTATGCTGTAGCTTCTTGCAGTGTATCATCTGTTGGAATATGTGAATCATACAAGTCTATAAACACATAAACATCACAAGTGTACGCAGCGGATAGATCTACATAACATATAATTAATTAACATAAAATTAAATAGACACGTACCTTATTTGATTCCTAGCAAGAACAAGGAATCGGATCTCACAAGAACAAGTTATATAAACCCTAATAGGATTTATATGGATCGAATCACAAGGCAAACACAGAAACTAAAATAAGCTTGTCACTCGTTCTTGTACACACGAGATACTAGCGTTCCAATGGGAAAAACTAGGTTCAAGAATCACAAAACAACCAAACACTTTATAAGCTTTACTTGAATCGACCAAATCCAAGTGGATTTAAAAGAGGGTCGATCTTTAGAGCTTAGAGGGAGAGAAGAAGAGAAGTTTGGCTAAGTTATGGATTCAAGATTAGGGAAAAACTAAACAAAAGTGAATTGTATTTATAGGCTAACCCTAGCTTTCTCTCCAAGTCAACCAAACCGACCCATATCCCTTAAGGAAAGGGTATGGTCGGCCTCTAGAGCCCAATGGGGTTCTAGATCCTTCTTTCCATCTTTGCAATATTAGTCCTTTAACGAGCGTTATCCAAACCCCGTTAAGTACTAACTGTCGTTAAGTATTGTTTTGTGAAATGAATAAATAAAATATAAAATATATTTAATTTATTCAAACCATTGGAACTCTCACGTATTGTGTGCAATCCCGAGTCTCGGGTTCGAAACCGGACATACAAATATTAATTTATATCCACAAACTCTAACAGCTCCCACTTGGATATTCATTAATATCGTAATGACATGGGCTAGTCTAGCTTAACAGATCCCAATGCCCCCAGATCGAATCGAGTATGGTTTTTCTGGAAAAAACCACGTGATGAATTTAATCATCATACTTATCCTTTTGTTGCTAATACCGCGTTAATATGGATATGGATCAAGGTCATTCCATAATTAACTATTATGTTTCTCGTTGTTTATGATTGATCAAGATTACCAAATCATCTGAACGTCTTCCAGATAGACTTTGGGTGTGGCCACACAAACATCTTGTCAACCCTACGAGGGGCCCAGCAGTATTATACTTCAAAACAAATTTGAAGGAACAAATCCTTTATTGACTACGAGCGTGACCCTTGAACTTTGCATCACCTCCGAAAATAGCCCTTATAACTACCTGTTACGGATAGCGTTAGACTAGCTCACAGAAAATGAGCTACATCCTTGGCAGTCACCTGGTATCTCAAGTCTGAGGATAAATATTCATGATTTACTTAATGACGACGATCCATAAAGTATAATCATGTAGTTGGGATAAGTCCTATATTGAATTTATCCAATATTGAATATCATGTGACATTGGTGTCTCAACCTTACAGTACATTCTACCAATCCTCACATTTGTCTTAGTTCAATAATATTCCCATATTATTGATCGACAACGGACTATTTAGAATAACATTAGTTATTCATGGATTTAAACATGCAAATATAGGACACAAATATTAATAATGAGAATAAACGTTATCCGCACTTTATTTCATTAAAATAATAATTGTTTACACGTCCCTTATCCAAATACTAACTAGATAAATGCATGATATTTCTCATTAGTGAATTATGCCACAAGTCATGTTCCACATACTTGTTGACAAGGCATAAATCATCTAATGCTGATCTATCGGAATTTTGAGAATACTTATTCCATATAATGAAATTCTTGTATGTGTGCATTCATCTATCTAGATATTGCCACATACTTCATAAAATGCGTGACATCCTCATGCACGAATTTATGACAATTAAACTACCAAACCTTGTAGTTAAAGTATTCTAATTCTTTATGTATAATGCAACCATGCTCATATTGAGCATAACTAGTATACATGGTCTCCTAAAAAGGATGAGCTCCCACCATGACTAGTATTGAGTGTCATCTTAATCTTACTAGCATCATTGTATCCAACAACAATATGCTCTTTTAAAAGTTCCGTAAACTTTTAACATTCATCGTGTAATGTTTTGATATCTCCAAATCCTTCAAGATTTGTCCACTATATCAATTAAGCAACAATATGCCATATGGTTCATATTTAGAATTTTGGAGCAAATCCAGGCTGAGGATGTAAATTCTAAACCATATCCATTACACTTAACTATCTAATAATTTATAATTAGATACTAATGTTGTCAATCATCTTGCATCCAAGCATGATACAACAAACAACATGATGTACATGAAAAATCCTTGTGTCAAACTTAGATTTTGTTCATGTCATATCTTTTCAAAGATATGTTTCTATCTCGATCTTCTAATAGAATATCATGTTCTTTTAGAATCAGTTATTTAACCGCTTATGTTTATAATCAAATAAACATATATTTCAAGGTTTTATTTTCTATATGAAGTTTCATTCCAAACTAAAACTTAACATATAAATGTTAATGGAATGTTACTTCCTATATGTTATACAACATATATGAAATAAGAAAATAAATACATCACTCCCACTAGCTTTCAGGAATATTAAGAAATATCTTAATTTTAATTATAAATCAAACTAGATTTAATAACTAAAATAAGTATATCTTCTAGATGCATGCATTAATCCATTCACAAATAATTTTCATTTTGTATACTACTAAAGATATTTTCGAATTCAAACACTCCTTTCAATTACTTTTCGTCCTCGCTCAAGTAATTATCCAAGAAAGAGTTTTGATATTCCATTATTAATTTCATATAAATGAAAGTAATAATGATAATCATAATATTTATATATTTAATGTGCTTAGAAAGAATTTCAATCACATTTAATTGCTTAATTGTGATTGATAATCTTTTCACATATTAAATATGTATACAAATTTGTCCATTATGATTTCTACACAAGAATTTAAATCTTTAGGATTTTCATTTCCATTTTAGAAATTCATTTCCATTCTATAGTGTTACTATATAGTTTAAGATCAACTACGTTTCCAAACTAGTTATCTTTTTGGACAGCATCTAATTATTCATAGTATGAGTAATTTGCCAAATAAACATTTGCAATTTATTAACAGGCATACCACGATCCTGTACCTCATAACCCTCAACATATTCTACAAATATTTGAGATATCCTTGCGGATCTATGAATTAAGAATTCCATCATCTTGAGATTTAACACTAACATGTTAAATCCTCATTATGATTTTTCTAGCGTATTTAGAAGCTTATGTATCTTGTAATTTTTTTTTTTATCTTTTGAAGATAAAACTCCCACTCGCCTTTTGCAATTTATAGATTACCTATAAATGCTTAGCAAATAGAGCAACACAAACTTGTTCTCTTTTGGGACTTTACAGATACAAATTGACAGTTCCTTACCTTAATTTGTTAATAACCTACCCAACAAGTAGTTTAACAAATTTTGAACTTCAATTTTAAGACTTAATGTGATTGATCACATTCCATATTAAATGGTGTCTTATTAATCTTCTAGGTTGGAGTCAAATTGAGTATATCTAATCCATACTCAATTTTCTAACCTTGATATCTTTTAGGAAGATTAGAAGATATAATTATCTTTAATCAAACAATTTTCCAAGAGTTTGATTTTCCTAACTGAACATACCATAAACTTATGTATTTCATTAGGATTAATATTGTAAGTTAATCTTACAATATGTAAGATAAATATATTTCGTTTTGGCTTACCTATTTACCAACTAAGTCAATTTAATGGTACAATAGATTTCCAAGCTAATTGCATAATTTATAACATAAGTGTCTTATTGTCCAAGCCACTTAATATCTATGTCTTACCAAAAAGACATAAACTGTTATAATCCCAATCTACGTTATAAATCATTGATCAACTCAATGACTTCTTGTATATGTCTTAAAAAAGTACATAACAAGATAACGTCTTACTTTATTATAAGTCTTATAATAAAAGACTTCATATTTATATCTTTATACAAAATACAAATATGCATAACTAAAGTAATTATGAAACCCACAACTTGGTTTCAATAGTATTTCAAGTTAATTTATTTACTTCATATATTTATGTCATTCCAAGAATACATAAACATCTAAATATGAAGTAGTATAAGATTACTTCATTTATTTATGTCATTACAACAATACATAAATATTTGCATTTGAAGTAGTCTTATTATCATATCGACACTTGTTCTAATAATTATCTAATTTTAGAAACTTGTAAATTAACATAGTTTAATCACATCAGCTGAGGCTGATAAAATGAAAGTATGTAATTTACCTTGTCATTAATATCTAGTAATGAAAGTAGATATTAACTTCAAGTGTTCCATAAATTAGAATGTGTATAAAACACATTAGAACATTGATCTCTTACCTTACAGTCAAGAGAACCCTATAAATCATATTTCTTTATGTTGTTGCTTGCACACAATACAGATTTCTCCCACTTGTGCATGGAACAACATCACGTATCATATAAACAACACGTCAATCGTTTGCTTATTTGATCAATATAATTGTGTCATAGATATAAGTAGATATAGAATCACCTCGTCTAGTAAGGAAACGTACACGACTATCCTTAATACCACAAGTGTCTATAATTGGAAAGTATTTATCTCAAGAGATTCTAGAGATAATCCGGGAAACTACCAAGACTTGTAGCTCCCACTGAATTTAAGATCACTGCATGAACTCATTATTCAGTAATTACAACACAATGCTCCCACTGGGTTTGACAACATTGTAAGTGTTGCATTACCAGTAAAAGCAAATAGCGTGTTGTTTACTTTCCTACACCTTTGAGAAATCCCTTACGTAACGTTACTAAGGTACTTCAAAGAATGTATTCTACTTTGTGAATGATGGAATATCCATCAATGCAATTAACTTGAAAAAATTGGGTATGCAATTTCTTCCTTAGTTAAGTCTACCATCCCCATCATGGTATGTAGCACATTTAAATGGTTAAAGCATTACAACTAGATCCAACATTCTAGTTTGCGTTTTACCACTTTTGCGGTAATTAGTCTAGTTTCTAATTTAATAACTCCTAACCATGCAATTTCTTTAAGAAATTCGCCATGAGTTATTTCTTAGAATTTATACAATTCTAATTATCCTATTATACCTTTCTCACTCATGAAAAGGAATAGGATTAAGTCTCACTCTTCACACGGAAAGAGGACTCGATTTATTCTTTTCAGCAAAAATTGACTCCATCCAAAACCCCTACGGGTGTAGATCAATTTACTACTAAAAGAATATCCCATGTTTACGGTTTTAACGTTGCATTAAATACATTACAAGAATTTTCAAAATTCAATTTAGTATTTTTGATAATAACTTTTCAAGAAAATTAAACACCCACGGTAAATAAAATTTCACCATTTAATTTTCATTGAAAATTAGGATCCAAATTGACGTCGTTTCATCACATCAGCTTTGGCTGCTAGCAATGAAAGTACTCAATAAGGTAGAGCTGCACTCAATTGCCAATCTACAATTGCAATTCCTAGAATCATGGGACTTACATTATATTGCCAACCTCAGTTGCAAAATGTAAGCATGTTTCATCCCAAAATCTTTATGCATTGACGCCGTTCCATTACATCAGCTTTGGCTGCTAGTAATGAAAGTGCTCAATTAAGTTAACCAACTTAAGAAACTGTAAATTGACGTCGTTTCATCGCATTCAGCTTTGGCTGCTAGCAATGAAAGTACTCAATTTACCCTTAGACAACCACCCTTTGAACATCAACATTCAGCTTTGGCTACTAGTGATGTAGGATGAAACCTTAGGTGTTTCTTTTTGTAGTTGGATGGCATATTACTTAAATTTTAAGGGTATTAAATTTTTTATGTGTAATCAAAAAAATATGTACAAAGATGTCATGCATTCATCTTTGTATCATATGTTTTCTACAAAAAACTGTTTACTCATTTGCAGCTTAAATCAACAAAATTTAATTGATGGCGTTGAGAAACTTACAACATTGCCTTAAGATGCTTCGTACTTTTTTATGGTGTACTTGGTAAGTCTATTATTGACGCACAGGCGAGCGGAGGGGCAAACGTCCGCCGAAGCTAATTAAAACCGCGCCCCTTTCGGATGACAATTTAATGTCAAGCCTCCTTATACCCACTTTATAGTTTGTCAATAATAGGTCCGCCGCTTCGACCACTTTTGTACAGTCGCATCAATCAATTAAAACTTTAAGATTTAAAGCTTAAAACAATTTATGTAGTAAATTATTAATTGCTAGTCTCGTCTGGGAGCAAATTACCGTGCGAAGCGAACCACTGTCGGCACATAAGACTTGGCAATTAAATGGTTTACTACAAAGGTTTCATAGTTATTAGGTCCATTTATTTTTATTTGAAAAATTACCCTCTTTGTTGTTACAATCCATCATAATTAAACACACAAAGAACAAGCAATTTAAAAAATAAATAAACATATAATAACACATATATGATTATCAACGATATCATATAGCCACATGCAAACCTTTTTGATAAATCCTATTAATTATCTATGTGAATTTTCATGTATCTAATCAATAAAACTCTCATTGATTTTCGAGCTTATTGTACCCAATGGACCACAGACACCAAATAAATTTGGCCGTGTAAGTTTTGATCAATTAGATACCACATTGCACATAACCAATTTAATTAATATATTAGGGTCTTCCCTAATTTAAGATCTATCTTAAAAATCATGTGGCAAATAAATCAACAAACATTCCATGACAAAATATGCAAGATTTTGTCATGGATCCCATATTGCACATATAATCATGTTAACACATATTATCATGTCAATATATCCTGTACGCAATCTAATTAATTAATTAACGACGTCACATAAGGTACTCATTAATTAATCCCTAAAAATTGCATGCAATCCTAGGGTTTTTCTACAAGTTTTCTACAAAAACCAAAAACCCTAAATCTTTTAATTTAGGTGTCGACCTAATATTAGGTTTACAAAAAAATAAACCCTAGATTTATAAATTGCATGTATCTAATTAAAGATTCAATTTTTAAGGTTTTATGTAATCAATTACATGTTAAAAACCTGGCTCATGATGCCACTGTTGCAATATGTGAATCATACAAGTCTATAAACACATAAACATCACAAGTGTGCGCAGCGGATAGATCTACATAACATATAATTAATTAACATAAAATTAAATAGACACGTACCTTATTTGATTCCTAGCAAGAACAAGGAATCGGATCTCACAAGAACAAGTTATATAAACCCTAATAGGATTTATATGGATCGAATCACAAGGCAAACACACAAGCTAAAATAAGCTTGTCACTCGTTCTTGTACACACGAGATACTAGCGTTCCAATGGGAAAGGCTAGGTTCAAGAATCACAAAACAACCAAACACTTTATAAGCTTTACTTGAATCGACCAAATCCAAGTGGATTTAAAAGAGGGTCGATCTTTAGAGCTTAGAGGGAGAGAAGAAGAGAAGTTTGGCTAAGTTAGGGATTCAAGATTAGGGAAAAACTAAACACAAGTGAATTGTATTTATAGGCTAACCCTAGCTTTCTTTCCAAGTCAACCAAACCGACCCATATCCCTTAAGGAAAGGGTATGGCCGGCCTCTAGAGCCCAATGGGGTTCTAGATCCTTCTTTCCATCTTTGCAATATTAGTCCTTTAACGAGGGTTATCCAAACCCCGTTAAGTACTAACTGTCGTTAAGTATTGTTTTGTGAAATGAATAAATGAAATATAAAATATATTTAATTTATTCAAACCATTGGAACTCTCACGTATTGTGTGTAATCCCGAGTCTCGGGTTCGAAACCGGACATACAAATATTAATTTATATCCACAAACTCTAACATCATCGGGTCCTTTTCGATTCTCATATGCACTGCTACATATCCCTTACCAGCTCCCAGCTCGTTTATCTTGGCTACAACTTTATCAGCTTCTTTTGAGATTTCGTCTACAAAAACCATACATTGAAATACTCTAGCGTAATCCTTGACAGGCCAATGATCATGCCATAGAAACGGATTTTTTCCATCTATATGAATCGTCTCATTGTTGTTTTTGTTCAATTCCTTCAAATGATGAAGATCCTTGTCAATGGTCCATCGTCTACCACTGCCCTTTTGAACAACAAGGATGTCGCTGCTATGATCCGAATATCGGGCCAGCTGGACAAAGCCTTTGCAAAGTGAATTGAATTTGTCAAAGTGAAAAACTTTATCAAAGGAAATGGGTTGTAAGAGACGGGTTTCTTTGTAAAACAAAGAAGCACTTAAGCTAGGCATGATAAGGGCTCGGTTTAGGAACCTTGCAGTTAAAGCAGCTCTTGCAAAAGCAATCTTTTGGTTGTTTAAACCCCACACGATTTGAGGTACCTCTAAATACTTATTATGATGATCATGATAATCAAGAAAGCCCAATTTCAAGGATTTATGATGACGAGGAGGAGGAGGAGGAGGTAAAATGGTGGTTATGATGAAAGCCATGACAATCAAGAAGAAGAAGCATTTTGAGACCAAACCAAACAATCTCAAATTCATGCTAGCTCCTCTGTCTAAACCAGAGACAGTTTTGTTAATGAGGTAATTACCAAAATAGTATTTCAAAAAAAACATGGTCCATTTAATAGTCATTCTCAACACCTCTTTCCCATTTTGGTCACGCTCGACTGCTCGACCGCTCGACTCCACCAGAATCTTGCCATGTGTCATTCCTTGTACTTGCAAAAGGTACCAGCAAATCTTTAGAGAATCTATGTTACTATTCACTTTATTAAAAGTCAATGCTCAACCGACGGTGCTCGACTTGAAACTGCTCGACCGACGGCGTACCTTTTTTATAAAATATCTTTCCAAAAGATTTCCTTTGTACTTTTCGTCAGTCTTTTTGCTTGTACTTTTATTTTGTTTTTTGATTAAAAAAACACACACACACTACACTCATATTTCCCAAAACACACACTAAAACACTGTTTTTAGTAAATAAAATTCAAAACTTTTACAGTACCTCTTTCAAGAACACACACGCAACACACACTAAACACTGTGCATGCTTCAAGAAGAAAGACAACTGCTGAACCCTCTAATATTCCGATTAGGAAATACAGACAAGCATCAAACCCTCTATTATTCCGATCAAAGATATGGCTTCTAGAGAAGTAAGTAAAATGTGCGATTTGCACAGTAACCCACACGTTTTTTTTTTCTTTCTTTAATTGATCGTTTGCTATCAATGGTTTTGAATCATTGGTTTTGAATCATTGTTTGTATAAGCCCTTTCGTTTGCTATTTTTTGGTTTGATTGATAGATCGTTAGGGTTTTTGAATTTTTTTATAGTATTTGGCGCCACAAATTGCCTAAAATAAGCACTTAAATTCCTAGAGCAAACCCTAACCACAAATGCCTAAAATAAGCACTTAAAATAATCAGACATGACATTAAAATAACCACAATGAAGCTCAAATACTATAAAAAAATTCAAAAACCCTAACGATCTATCAATCAAACCAAAAAATAGCAAACGAAAGGGCTTATACAAACAATGATTCAAAACCATTGATAGCAAACGATCAATTAAAAAAAAAAAAAAAAAAAAAAAAAAAAAAAAAAACGTGTGGGTTACTGTGCAAATCGCACATTTTACTTACTTCTCTAGAAGCCATATCTTTGATCGGAATAATAGAGGGTTTGATGCTTGTCTGTATTTCCTAATCGGAATATTAGAGGGTTCAGCAGTTGTCTTTCTTCTTGAAGCATGCACAGTGTTTAGTGTGTGTTGCGTGTGTGTTCTTGAAAGATGTACTGTAAAATTTTTGAATTTTATTTACTAAAAACAGTGTTTTAGTGTGTGTTTTGGGAAATATGAGTGTAGTGTGTGTGTGTTTTTTTAATCAAAAAACAAAATAAAAGTACAAGCAAAAAGACTGACGAAAAGTACAAAGCAAATCTTTTGGAAAGATATTTTATAAAAAAGGTACGCCGTCGGTCGAGCAGTTTCAAGTCGAGCACCGTCGGTTGAGCATCGACTTTTAATAAAATGAATAGTAACAAAGATTCTCTAAAGATTTGCTGGTACCTTTTGCAAGTACAAGGAATGACACATGGCAAGATTCTGGTGGAGTCGAGCGGTCGAGCGTAACCAAAATGGGAAAGAGGTGTTGAGAGTGACTATTAAATGGACCATGTTTTTTTTAAAATACTATTTTGGTAATTACCTCTTTGTTAATTGCATGCAGCTAGCTATAATTTCCTATCTCTATAAAAATAGAAATTTCATACCTTAGCTTAATTAATTAATTGGTTGTTTTCAAAGCAAATAAGCCACACATCAAAAAGAGGAAGAAACAAACAGTTTTGGTAAAGGTGGAAGAAGATCATTATTTCCATAATTATTAATATTAGGTAGTAATTTGTAACACTGAGGGCCCGCTTGGTTCAAATTAAGGGAATGCAAAGGGAAAGGGAAAGGGAAAGGGAATGCAAAGGAATGGATGATGATGGGTAATCAATCCCTTACCCCCCCCCCCCCAATTTACTCTATAATGGTCCATTACCCATTATTGGGTAATCATTATATTACTTAGGGTGAACCAAGCACCATTAATCATTACCTTTGCCATTACCCACCCCCTTAACCCCCGAACCAAGCACCCCCTGAGTTCTCGAGTTGAAATGAAAGAGAAAAGAAAAGGAATGGATATGAGTTTTTTTTTAAAGGAAGAAAGGGAAGTGGAAAGGAAATCGGGAGGAATTTTTGTTAAGTAAATCTTCCTCTCACTTTTGGGAGGAAAGAGAAAGGAAAGGGAACGTATGTTGTGTAAAGATCAATATACCATTTTTAAAAGATTTGATATTAACAACTAAAGGTCATATATGTAATTTGACCAAGTTATTTTCTTTTTTTTCCCACTCAAGAACATGATTATGATTACTTTTCTTTTACTTTATCTCAAGAACATAACAACTAACACTTAGGGTGCGTTTGGTATGCTGCCATGAATGACAATGGGTATGAGTTTGATAGTAGTGGTGGGTCCCTCACCTATGAAAGATCCATTCCACCCTCTCTTGATGTATATGGAGTATGGAATATATCTCACTTTCATAGTCATAGTGGTGGGCTCCCTCATCCTAAACAAACACAATGAATCACTTTCATAGTCATAGTTTGATTCCCACAGAGGGATACCAAACGCACCTTTACTTTCTTTTTCTCTTTCTTTTTCCTTTCCTATTCTTTTCTATTTCCTTTCACTCAAAAACTCAAAAACTGAGCGGACATGTATAATAAATCATGCATATTTTCGTTTCTTAAACGTACCTCTTAAAGCAAATAAGCCACACATCAAAAAGAGGAAGAAACAAACAGTTTTGGTAAAGCGGAAGAAGATCATTATTTCCATAATTATTAATAATAGCATCAAAAAGTTGAAGGTATCATAGTATTAGGGCTATGTTTGGTAACCCAGATTATTTGGAGATTATGGAGGCTACAGTTTTTTTTTTCACAAAATAATCTATTGTCCAAAAAGTAGTATCGTTTGGCTGCAAAGATTAAGAAAGATTATAGGAAAAATAATCTCTAAAATTAAAAGTTCATCCAACCAGCTTTTTAGAAGGGGCTAGAGATTATTTTTTATATAATTACCATTTTAACCTTCAAAAAACCCACATTTATTATTTGTATGTCCAGTTACGTCATTTTACACTTTTAATCTACAATTACAGCTAGTTTGCCAAACACTACTACAAAAAAAAAAAAAAAAAAAAAAAAAAAAAAAAAAAAACTACATTATTAATCTTTTTCAGCACCAGCATCAGCACCAGCACCAGCAACAGCACCAGCACCAGCAACAGCAATTTTGCCAAACACACCCTAAGTAGTAAAAAGGTAAAGCTACAGTAAGAAATAAGTCACTCTACCAGAACAATCTTTTGGTCGTGAATTTTTGGGGATCAAAAAACATAAAGGACAGCAAAAAAAATTATTGTCCTTCTCTCTTCTCTTATACTACCTACCTCGTTATATCACTTATTTGGTTACTCGCTCATTACGAAGGCTGGTATTCGTATAACTAAAATTTTCGACGAGTAAATATTTTTTAATTATATACATTTCTATGACAATAATTTTATTGATGTTGTTGCTTAATGTGGTACTTTTTTCTTCAAATCAATAACAACTTTATTATTATTATTATTATTATTATTATTATTATTATTATTATTATTATTATTATTATTATTGTACTGTTGCAAAAAAATCATTATTAGACCATGCGTAGTGGTGTGTAAGAGAGGATGGGGCGTTTTGCGCCATGTGGCAGTGTGGGCCATGTTGAGGCTTGGTAGAAAAAGTGGTGTAGTGGTAGTAGGGCGTTTTTGGGGCATGTTGGGGCTTGAACTGGTATTATTTTCGAAGCAAACAAAGGGGCAGGGGCGTTTTATACTCCACGCTCAAAAACTTTTTTCCAAAACCACGCCCATGCGTTTTGCTTGATGGGGCGTTTTTGGGCGTTGAAGGGCAAGAAACAAGGGGAACCACGCCCCATTACAGGTAGTCTTAAACCACGTGATAACCATATGACAGTACTTTATGTCACTCGTAATTAGTACAATGCAATCGGATGTTGGAGAACGATTATAAGTTACCATTTCGACTCGAATATGATTATTTCTTACAAAATTAGCAAATTGCGTTTTTATCATCATCAATGGCTTTTATCACTTCGGAATGATCATTGTTACGGCTAGTACCGGCCACATATAGCTAGAGACGATCATTATACGGCTAGACTCGACCATTATAAGGCAAGACCCGGCTATTATACGGCTAGACCAGGCCATATATGGCTAGACCCGGCCACTATGAGGCTATACCCGGTAATTATACGGCTAGACCCGACCATATATGCCAAAATCCGGCCATTATACGGTTAGACCCTAAACCCGGCTATTATACGGCTAGACCCGGCTATATATGGCTAGACCAGGCCATTACACGGTTAGACCCGGCCATATATGGCTAGACCCGGCCATATATTGCTAGACCCGGCATTATACCGCTTGATCTGGCCGTATACGGCTAGAAACGACTGTATACTGTTAGATTCAGTTGTATATGGCTAGACCCGACCGTATATGGCTAGACCCAGCCATTAACGGCTAGACCCGTCAATTATAAGGCTAAACCTAGCTATATACGGCAAGAACTAGCCATATACCGCTAGACCCGACCATATATGACCAGACCCGGTCATTTTACAGCTAGACCCGACCATTATAAGGCTAGAATCGGCCATTATACGGCTAGACCCGGCCATTATACGGCTAGACACGGCTATACATGGCTAGACCCGGCCATCATACGGCTAGATCTGGCCATTATACGGCTAGACCCTGTTAATACAAATATCGCGTAAAAACGTTATTTATATTTTACGGTCTCTTAAGTTTTTGATAATGGCAATTATAAAGTCATACGAAGTAAACGTTTACTTAATCAAGTTATAAGTTGTAAGCTTACATTCCGACGTATATCAATTCAGGTATGAATAATGTGATTATACCTCACGTCGAATGATCAAAAAGCCCAAGTAATAAATGTTTTCAAAACACACTTGAACATATTAAACACATTTTAATTAAATAGTTATACATAATTGATGCGTGCGTATATCGTTGTAGGTTTAGATTATATTATCAAGTTTTAAATTTATATTTAGCCGACTTATTCTATAACACACACTAACGATCAGTGTACCCGATCAATGTAGCTAGTTGGTAAGTAGAGTGTCGATCACTAAGAGTGGAACGTTAAAACCTAGATATCTATCAATATTTTAATCCTAGGTTAGTTCTAATGCCCTAATCTAACGCAAGGGGGGTTTTCAGCCTGAGAGACTGTCACGATGTGTAGATTAAGTAAATAGTAAATAAAATAAGGAATCGAATGGCACACACGTTGATGAACTCAAATAAGTACATTTTATTATCATCATTTATCCTATTTATTTGACTTGTTTTATTATATTATGTATGAGAATTGATACTTAATCGTTTACTTTTGTAATTCTCAGTTAAAAACAAGCATTTGGTGAAACTTAGCTATTATGGACTAAAAATGGAGAAAAATGATCAAGATTGGAAAAGGCTGCTGAAATGAAGAGATTGAAGACCATTGCCTGACTTTGAAGAATGCACGCATGCAATTCTGTCATGCGTTGCATATGAAACTTTGGTCAACGAAGAAGAACCAACTTGTTCTACTCCAGATGCGCCGCATTATACTTCTTACATACGGCGCATCACTACCAAGATTTCACCAGTTTCGATCCAAGATACAAGAAGACATGCGCCGCATACAGTTATGAAGATACGCCGCATCTCAAGGCGGTGTACGAATATTCTGGAATATAATAACCTTGGACCCCACGTGAAGTTAAGTCAATGCGCCGCATCTACTTATTCAATGCGCCGCATCTTACCTCAGACAGAAACTATAAATACCCCAAGGCCAGACTAATTTCAAAGACTTTAGACTTTGGACGTACGTGCCATATATCCCTAGACGAGCGAACGAATTCAGACGAATAGGCAGCACAAGACACACCCGAACGAAGATACAAGAGCTGTAAGAAGGTCCTGCATGTGTTTAATTCATTTAGTAGTTTTGTTTCATTGTATTAGTACACTTTAATTCATCAGGATTGGTGGCTTGTGTAATGTGACAACGGAAAGGTTGCACTCCCTTAAAACTGCTTTCCCATTAATTAAAGTTTATATGTTGATGTCTTTGGTGACTTTTATTAGTGCATTGATAACCTCTGTGTCTATTAGTGGCTTGTCGTATGTGACTACGGAAGATCATATTGCTCCCACGGTTATAACTAACTTGATCACTTAGGAATAACTTTTAGACATAAGTAATCATTAAGGGTTTACTCGCCGATAAGATTAGAGCCAACGAGAAAGGGTTAATTACATACACTTCATATAAAACTAGCAATAAAACAAGTGACAAGCTACTTAATTATCAGGACAGGTCTTCTTATTGTCTCAAGTATTTATCTGTGTACGTGCGTGCTTATCGCTGATTCGTGCTCATTAGTTTAGTTTATTATTTAATTGCAACCAAAACGTGCCAGTCTCTCAGGCTGAACTCCCTTGCGTTAGATTAGGTTGTATAATTGACTTAAGATATTAAAATACTGATTAGAATAACTAGATAATACGTTCCACTCTTAGTGATCGACACTCTACTTACCATTATATTCATACTGACCGGGTACACTGCTCGTTAAGTGTGTGTGTTATTGATAAGTCGGCTAAATATAAATTTAAAACTTGAGTAGGCATTAATACTGCTAAACCGCAACGACACATCACGCGCATCAAGTTTTTGGCGCCGCTGCCGGGGAGTGAATTGTTATTATCTGTTAATTTGATTAGTATTTTAATTAGGTTTTTCTTTTTAATTTTTAGATTTTAACCGCTAACCGTGTTGTGTATTAGATTAATTGCATTCATTGTATTATTTGCATATTCTCTGTTTTGTGTGTTATTTGTTTTCTTTTATTTTTGTTGCTTTTCGTTTGTGTTTATTTTTGTTTTTATTTTTCTGTTTTTCTGCATACTGCTATCGTTGTACTGAGCTTATTCAAACGATACGGCGCATCTATTTTCATAGATACGGCGTATTGCGTTTAATTTTTATAAAATACAACGCGTTTAATTAATTCGATACGACGCATCTTTCCCCAAGATACGGCGTATTCTGTTTTTAATAAAAAAATTTTTCTAAGCGATAACGCCATACGACGCATCTGCTTTAGCAGATACGGCGTATCTATTATTTTAATTAAAAACAGTTTTCGAATTATTTAACAGATACGACGCATCGATTTTTATCGATACAGCGCATCTTACTGAATCAAAAATCTTGTATTTTGAAACGTAACGAAAATACGACGCATTAACCTTTGTTAATACGACGCATTTAATTTTAATAAGTATAATTGATTTTTGATAATTAAAACTGATACGGCGCATTCTAAATTTATAAGCGGCGTATCTATTTTCTGAATAAAAGTCTGATTAAATTTTAACGATTATAAGATACGGCGTATCCAACTTTCTGGATACGGCGCATCGTCTGCAGATATCGGTAACTTTTATTTTTCGTATTCCGTTTTCGTTGTTGATTTTCTGATATATTACTTTCTTGAACATACCCTACTGATGCTTTTGTGATAGTTTCAGGAAGTGCATGACCAGGAGTTCTACTAAGAACTTGATTACACCTTTCGAAGATCCTGAACGAGCCTTTCATTCGCTAAAAAGGCTTTTCAACACAAAAAGCTTTGATATTTCAAGTTCATTCGAGCTTGATTATTTTTCTGAAGAGAAAGAGGAAGAAGAAACAGAAGCAATGGGCGAAAACACTACTATGGAGGAATACATGAACAGTACCCGTGCTGATTACAGTTCAGGAGTTGCTAGACCAAAGTTTGATGATAAGTCAAAGTTTGAGTTAAAGGGTCAGTTTCTCAAGGAGCTAAGAGAAAATGCTTTCAGTGGATCGGAACATGAAGATGCTAATGAACATGTTGAAAAGGTCCTCGAGATTGCAGATTTGTTTACTACAGAAGGAGTCACTGACGATCAACTTATGCTTAGAATCTTTCCAATTTCACTTAAAGGAGCTGCTAATAAGTGGCTAAGGAATGAACCTGCTAGTTCAATCACAACGTGGGAAGATTTGAAGAGCAAATTCCTGAAAAGATATTGTCCACCTGCTAAAACTGCTAAAAAGATGGAGGCTATCAACAGTTTCAAGCAAGAGCCTGATGAAACTCTTTATCAAGCTTGGGAACGGTTTAAAGATTTACTGGTAAAATGTCCTCAA
This sequence comes from Artemisia tridentata subsp. tridentata, assembly GCA_021014915.2. NCBI lineage: Eukaryota > Viridiplantae > Streptophyta > Magnoliopsida > Asterales > Asteraceae > Artemisia > Artemisia tridentata. The sequence goes on along the minus strand of CP139504.1, from coordinate 438,337,787 downwards.
CACTATCTAACCCCAATGCAGGAGATAATATTGTTTTATCAAGGATTGGACGTGCCTACTAGACAAATCTTGGATGCTAAGGGAGCTGTGCCTCAAATGAGTGCAACCAATGCTAGGAAAGCTATCCAAGAAGCTGCTGATCATTCTCAAAAATGGCACGATGGGACCTCTACTAGATCTAAGAGCAGCACTAATTTTGACGGGTTTGCTGCAATTCAAGCTCAATTGGATAAAATTAGTAGAGAGATGAAGAAGCGTGATGAGAAAGTGTATGCTGCCCAAGTTGGATGTGAAAAATGCGAAGGACCTCACTACACTAAGGATTGTCCTAATAAGAATGAAAGTGAGACTTTTGAGGAAGCATACTACACACAATTTGGACAACCATTCTGACCTTCAGGAAGATTTAGGGAAGCTACTCTGGGATTCTATCAAAAGAACAACTTCAATCCCGCTTATCAAGAAAGGAGGCAGACTTTAGATGACACTTTAAAGCAAATTATGGCCGATGCTGCTAAAAGACATGAAGAGAACACTGCTATGATCAAAGAAATCCGAGCATCAATGGACACTATTACAAGAAATCAAGGAGCTTCGATCAAAGCATTGGAACAACAAATTGGTCAAATGAGCAAAGTTCTTCAAGAAAGGGGATACGGAAGTTTACCTAGCTCAACTGAAACCAACCCAAGAGACCATGTCAAGGCCATAAGCACCACTGAAGAAGTCACTCCTAACATTCCTTTTCCTAGAAGACTGATGAATGGTAATGATGGTGCAAGACCCGAATTTTTCTTTAATTCTTCAATCAGTTTAAGGAGATTACTCAAAGAGAAGACGAAGATTGAAGAGGAGATCAAGGCTACAATGAAAGAAGAGAGCTCTGCAACCGACTTACATGCCTTGCCTCATAAAGAAAAAGACCCAGAAAGTTTTACTTTACCTTGTTCAATTAATGATATATCTTTCAATAATGTGTTAGCTGACTTAGGAGCTAGTGTTAGTGTAATGCCCCTTAAGACATTCACTACCCTAGGACTAGGAAAATTAGCACCAACTAAGTTGCTTATTGAATTGGCTGATAAAACAGTAAAACAACCTGAAGGGATTGCTAATAATGTGCTAGTTAAGATTGAGAAGTTTGTTTTCCCTGTAGACTTTGTTATATTAGATATGCCCGAGGATGTTAAGATTCCTTTAATCCTTGGAAGACCTTTCTTGTCTACCGCCCGTGCTAAGATTGATGTGTTTAAAAGAAAAATCTCATTAAAGGTAGGAAATAACAAACTAGTCTATAAGTGCCAAGATCCTGTTAAAAGCATAATTAGAGGCGTCTATGTGCTAGGATTAAGAGAGCGTATGGACCTCGATCTTGAAGCTAGGCTTATGGGAGAAACATTGATTCAAAACAACTCAACTAATCCTAATCATGATAACTTTGAGGAATTTATTGACCTTAATGTACCTACCGAACTTAGGCGCGATATTATTGATGATTCTGATGATGAGTGGTATGATTGCATAGTAATTAACAAACGTAGGAGAATAGTTGAGAATACAAATTTGATTAATGAGGTGTTTATTGAACTACCACCCCACCTTGCCTATTTATGCCTTTATAATAATAAGAATTTCCCGTCTATCATTTTGTCATCTCTACCCGAAAGGGACAGAACTTTATTTATACAGATATTAAATAAGAACGGCGTGGAAATTAAGGACGAGCAAGGAGTGTTCAATATTACTGAATTGGCGATGAGGGAGCGCGATGCTTCCGACTCCTTCAATGATCGGTATTGAAGAGCTGAACGTGAGTCTAACTTGAAGACTCTGGAATAAAGACAAGTGCTGACCGGGAGACAACCCGGAGAATTTTTACTATTCTGCTCTGTGTCGAGTCAGTCAGGCCCGCAGAAGATACGGCGCATCTCCATCCTGAGATGCGACGCATCTCCTGCACTGGTCATATCTTATTTTATTTTCTGCATTTTTATTTTTAACTTTAAAACTCTTTATCAGTTTATTTTAATGCGGCGCATCCCTGGTTAAGGATGCGACGCATCTTTTATTCTGATTCGTATTTATTCCAGGCTCGATACGGCGTATCTTCTTCCATAAGATACGGCGCATCGACTGACCTGATGATTTTCAGTTTTAATTTTTAAGTTTTATTTTTGCTAACTACTAATGTATTATGCAAGTTTGAACTTTCTTAACTCAGGTGTGTTTAAGTCTTGATGGTATTATAGATTCCTGCATTTCCTGTGGATACATCAATTATGAAGCTTAAACGTTCTCATCCACAAGAAGATGATTTTTGCTCTTATACTAATGGAGGATCATACCGAGCAAATCTCAGGGGAGTTTTTCTGTTCTAATTCTTTTATTTTCCAGTTTTTAACCTTTGATACAAACAACGAGGACGTTATTTAACTTAAGTGGGGGGATTGGAGAATTAGAACACTTACTTGTCCTAAACTTTTCAAAATATGCTTAAAATGTGCTTAATATATCAAAATTTAAAATTTTTAGCATGTTTTTGTTTAAAGTCTAAATTACATAGCTGCACACATAACATTATTTTCAAAAATTGTGATTTTTCAAAATTCACAAATCTATGAGTGTGCCGGTGACTTGTAAACTTTAGAACTTGGCTTGTATACTATTCGAGACCACCATAATAAGTATTATTTATATAATTGGAATGACTTGTCTAAATTGGTAAATTTCTAGGATTACACCCAAATAGCCTTTATATGTTTTGTGATATTAACTAACTACACTGGTTAGTTAACCCCCGTATAAACCCTTTTGTTACTCTCACTTTTAGAGTAAGATACTCCTAGAAAAACACTCAGAGCCATTCCTTTCGTTTCTTACACCTTTGTTATAATGTTTCGTTACACCCTTACACCTTAGCCTACCCTGTAGATTAAAATCCGTGGTTGGTTAATTGCTTTAGGCAAAGTGTGTTTCCTTACATTACCTGTGTTCGCGTGCGTAATTCATTATCTTTGGTTAGGTCGGGAAATTGCACAATGCAATAGGAGTGAAAGTAAATATTGTATATCTTTGAGTTTATTTTTCGTGTGTTTACTACTTTCACTATTACCGTTATTTCTGAAGTCATGAAAAGTATAGAAAAATTATCCAGAGTTATCGTTATAGTGATGTGGTGAAATTTTACACATCTATGTTTATGTTTCAAGTTTAAAAAAAAAAATCAAAAAAAAAAAAATCAAAAAAAAAAAAAAAAAAAAAAAAAAAAATAGAAAAGAAAAAAAAAAAGAAGGAAAAGTTGGATGTTTGTTTTAACCAACTTATGTAAAGTTTTGTATTAAGTGGTCGATATCACCACTAGTTGTTGTATATTATATTTATGGATTGAATGGGAGTTGAACGTTATGGGAACGACAACTAAGGATATTCTTTGATTAAGATCTTGTTGAGTATAATTCGTGTCTACCTAAAGCGTGTGTTTCAAGTGTTAAAGCGTGAGTTATTCAATGATATGAGTCTTAATCATGGGATGGTTGGGATAGTGATTAACCACACTTAGGATTTTAATTTATCTGTTTTGTTTATTTTTCATTTTACACCAATTTGTATCTCAAATATTATCCATACCCTATATTATTCTTTATCCAAACCTTTGATTTATTGAGATTAGGGATTTGAGCAATCTTAAGTATCGTAGTCGTGGATTCGGCTATGTATTTATGATTTTGTCGCCCTTTTTGATATAATATTATTGGTGAAGATTACTTGGTCCTATCTTTAGCCTATTCGAGTTAAGGATTTGAGCAATTGCAAGTATCGTGGTCGTGGATTCGATCATGTATTTGTGATTTTGTCGCCTTTTCTGGAATTTGAGATCGATAGAGATTAAGAAGAATGATTAAACCTTAAGCCTCAAAACCCTTTTTACCGCTTTAGACTTGTTATTCCTTGGCTTTAGTGAGGGAGATGTGTATACTTGCCAAGCTTATGATAGAATATTCGTCACGACTGGACAGTTAAACGATTAGATTTGCTTTTATCAAAATATTTTATTTTATTCCTAATTCGTTAAGTGTTTGGTTGTGTGATTATGATAAAACGAATACATGCTTAAATATAAAAATAAATCCTAATATCTTTTAGGATACATTTTCATAAGATTAATTCTAAGGTTTACTTGGGGACAAGTAAAGTTCAAGTGGGGGGATATTTGATGAACCCAAATAAGTACATTTTATTATCATCATTTATCCTATTTATTTGACTTGTTTTATTATATTATGTATGAGAATTGATACTTAATCGTTTACTTTTGTAATTCTCAGTTAAAAACAAGCATTTGGTGAAACTTAGCTATTATGGACTAAAAATGGAGAAAAATGATCAAGATTGGAAAAGGCTGCTGAAATGAAGAGATTGAAGACCATTGCCTGACTTTGAAGAATGCACGCATGCAATTCTGTCATGCGTTGCATATGAAACTTTGGTCAACGAAGAAGAACCAACTTGTTCTACTCCAGATGCGCCGCATTATACTTCTTACATACGGCGCATCACTACCAAGATTTCACCAGTTTCGATCCAAGATACAAGAAGACATGCGCCGCATACAGTTATGAAGATACGCCGCATCTCAAGGCGGTGTACGAATATTCTGGAATATAATAACCTTGGACCCCACGTGAAGTTAAGTCAATGCGCCGCATCTACTTATTCAATGCGCCGCATCTTACCTCAGACCGAAACTATAAATACCCCAAGGCCAGACTAAAAGACTTTAGACTTTGGACGTACGTGCCATATATCCATCGACGACCGAACGAATTCAGACGAATAAGCAGCACAAGACACACCCGAACGAAGATACAAGAGCTGTAAGAAGGTCCTGCAAGTGTTTAATTCATTTAGTAGTTTTGTTTCATTGTATTAGTACACTTTAATTCATCAGGATTGGTGGCTTGTGTAATGTGACAATGGAAAGGTTGCACTCCCTTAAAACTGCTTTCCCATTAATTAAAGTTTATATGTTGATGTCTTTGGTGACTTTTATTAGTGCATTGATAACCTCTGTGTCTATTAGTGGCTTGTCGTATGTGACTACGGAAGATCATATTGCTCCCACGGTTATAACTAACTTGATCACTTAGGAATAACTTTTAGACATAAGTAATCATTAAGGGTTTACTCGCCGATAAGATTAGAGCCAACGAGAAAGGGTTAATTACATACACTTCATATAAAACTAGCAATAAAACAAGTGACAAGCTACTTAATTATCAGGACAGGTCTTCTTATTGTCTCAAGTATTTATCTGTGTACGTGCGTGCTTATCGCTGATTCGTGCTCATTAGTTTAGTTTATTATTTAATTGCAACCAAAACGTGCCAGTCTCTCAGGCTGAACCCACTTGCGTTAGATTAGGTTGTATAATTGACTTAAGATATTAAAATACTGATTAGAATAACTAGATAATACGTTCCACTCTTAGTGATCGACACTCTACTTACCATTATATTCATACTGACCGGGTACACTGCTCGTTAAGTGTGTGTGTTATTGATAAGTCGGCTAAATATAAATTTAAAACTGAGTAGGGATTAATACTGCTAAACCGCAACGACACATCACGCGCATCACACGTACACAGATAGAAAACAGATACAAATAAGAGGCCTGGCCGATAGTAGGAAAACTTGTCACACATGTAATTGCTTAGCTGTATAAGATGAGTGCTAAAATCTATTCTCTCTCGGTGGAATTCTTAACACAGGCATGTAAACACGTAATGATTACTAAGTATATGTATTATTTATCCCTTTTACAGGCTTACATTAACTATGCAAATGATGCTAATGAAGTAATTGCGCGAGCCTACGTTGACAAGGCACGATAAACTCAATATGTAATCAAAGCACGTACATTAAGAAACCAAATAAACATCAAATACTCTTTATAAAAGCTAGAAACAATTAAGTCCGATCAAATAGTGAAAAAGACGCTAACTCAACGATTAACAGATTGCTAATACAAGTAAACGAGTTTTCCTATGAATTAAAACAATAGCAGGACCTTCTTACTGCTCTGAATTCGTCCTTGAAGTTGTGTCTTGTGCTGTCAATTCGTCTGGTTTTCTTCCTTGTTATGTGTGTCGAATGTGGTTGTCGAATGCGGTATTCATACTTTCTGATGACAGAGTCGATACGGCGTATCCATTAAGTTGATACGCCGTATCTAGGTAACTTCGCGTGGGGTCCAAGATTATTATATTCTTGAATATTCGTACACCATCATAAGGTATGTCGCAGCTTCAATCTTCGTACGACACATCATCCTTCAGAATCTTGGATTATCTGGTGAAGTCTTGAGATTAATACGCCGCATATCTAGAATGTAATACGACGTATGTGGAGTAAAACAAGTCAGATATTCACGTTAACCAAGGTTTCATATACGACGTATGGGATAATTACATACGGCGTATGCTTCAAAGTCAGGCAATGGTATTCATAATCTCTAAGTCTGCCACACCCCCAAATATCTGATTTGCAGCGGAATGGAACACTTGGGGGCATGACTGCCATAGCATCACAGTTACAGTTATATTGAACGACCTAAATTGTCGTTTTAAAAATACATCGTTTGATTTCATAAAACATTGAAAGTTTACAAAAGCTAGGTCCCAAAAGATTATTCATGTTTGCGAAAATAAGTTTGTTACAAATCAAACGATAATTAAGTGCATAAAATACAAGTGAGACACGTCGTCACCGCGACTCCAAAATATGTCCACATGCAGGCCATGATGCGAATACCTTAATTACCTGAAAATACATTGCTAAAATGGTCAACAATAATGTTGGTGAGAATCATAGGTTTATGTAAATGTTTTGTACGACTACCACAAGTATAAGTTGTGTATGACCAAAAATGCCACATGAAAAATGATACAATTGCTATAAGCTCATGACCCCGAAGCTAGACTGGTTATGAAGTTTGCCCCATCAGAGTGTTTGCCAAACAACTCTAGTCCTGTTATTAAATGAAATGCATCCGTTTGACCAAAACAGTGCATATGTCTTAAGATAGTGCGATGTGTATTGAATGCATTTTATAAAATATTTCATCACCCATATATGTTTGCAAGGTAGTTTAGTAGTGAAAATGTAATCTCTTCGGAACGTATTATTTATAGAGAATCAATTTAATACACTAAAAGTTCATGAGTATTCAAGTCCTAAATGTAAAACATTTCGTTAATTGTTTTCTTATAACCCTCTTAACGCGCCTAATCAAGTATATATGATACTCTACCATTTTTGTTTTTGCCGTTTTAGCTAATTCCACTTCTAAAGTGTCCAATTTCCAATTTTAAAAGTTCCATCAGCTTTAATAAATCATCAAAAGCTGTCAATTTTATTGGTTTCGTCCAGATTTTCAAAAGGCCATAACTTGCTCGTTTCAAGTCTGTTTTCTATGTTCTATCTATCCCCGCGAAGGTATTTAAGTATACTCTAGGATTTTCATGGTCTCGGCCCGTCTAGTCATCACTTAACCTCATTTTTTATTTGTAGGTCACTAATATCTCAAATACACACACGTAAAAAACAAAGTAAATACGTACTACTACTATATATTAAGCTACGCTAATAGAGAAAAGACAATAAGCTAATAAGCTAAAGAGAATAAGATGAGAATAAGATGTAAAGGAAGGCTTTCAATATTCGAATGATTCAAGGACAAGGCTTGCACATAATACATGAAAAACCAACAAGAGAAATGTTGCCTCAACACCTCTATTTATAGGCACAACACATAGGGCAACATTTCCTTACATGCTTCTAGAAAGAAAAAAATAAAAGGGCCGGCCCATTGGACTTCTTACATGACCGGTCCTTAAAGCTAATATAAATTCCAAATCGTGCAACATATTAATTAAACGAACAAGACTTTAAAACGTGTTCCTAACAATCTCCCCCTAAGTCTTGATCATCAATGTTGCTTGACGTCTTCTTTGCTTCTTAGGCTTCAGACGTCTTTATAATCTTTGTTTCTTTGTTCTTGTTCTAAGATGATATGATGTTGTCTCGATTTGCCAATCTCCAACGTCTTCTTGTCTTCTCCATCATGCTCATTTGTCTTTGACTTGTTTTCTGCAACATGTTCTCATTTTTCAATCTTTAACTTAAGAAAGGTTGAGGTGCTTGAACTTTTGACTTTACTGAATTATATGTTGAACTTTTGTTGTCATTGAGTCTTTGAGAGAACATTTCTTCAAGATATGAGCATGATGGAGTCTTGATGGTCGAACTCCAGCTCCTCAGCAGCAGCAGCAGCAACAGCAGCATCAGCACGAACCAACCGGTACTTACAGGCTCAGACTTGAGATCGTCAACAGCATAGTGTGAAGACTTTCTCAAATCCTAACCCAGACCGTTCTGAACCGGATTCCCCCGAAAGGGATAACACGAACACACCGAAGTGCACCCACGATTCAGTGAGTCGCTAGAGATCACCCCACGACTGTAGACCGTTTGGAGCAAACACTAAGCGTAACCCACAAGGAGTTACCGAAGTGACCTGCTGTCAGAGTTGTTTGATGTTGTTCTGGCAGGATTTCCATTCAATCATTGATAATCACAAATTGTGACTTCTCTCATGAATGTTCTCGGCAGATTGCTAAGATCTGCGAAGGACACTTTCCTAAGTTACAACTGATGCCCATGATGTAGAACACCAGAGTAATTCTAAGTGTACCTAAGAGATCTTTTATGAATCTCATGGCTCTAGACTCAATTAGTGCACATTTGTTTGGTCGACGGAGGCGTGGAGCAGATTGCCTCCTTTTCAATATCAACACTCTCGTAATGAAAGGTCGATAGATTATGAAGGGTTCTCCGTGTGAATGAAACAAATGTCTTTTGAGAGACACTTGAGTGGCTTAGAAGGTTTATTAGCGCGTCACTGGGTCCATGACGTCTTTAGTCTTCAATACCGGTGATGCTCATCAACCAGTAGATTATGAATTGAACCCGGTGTCTGCCCTAAGGTTGAACAAATGGAGGGCTATTTCTTTTCACCCTTTTCTTTGCTTTTCTTTTTAATTCTTCAACCCCTTCTTTCTCCTTTCATTCATTTTCTCCTTTTTATTATCATACCTAGGACTTTCTAGTTCTAAACTATTGGTATTGTCCTTGGGTAGATCCCTCCGGCTCTGGCGGATCATAGGACGGTTTTCCCTAACCTTAGTCACCTTATAACTCCATGACTATCCTAATGATGCCATAAAACCAAAACCTTTGAAAATCTCTCAAAGTGTCGATAATTTGTAAAGACATTTTGTTGACACCTTGAGAGTTTGATGATTTTCAGAAAGACTCCCCCTTAACATGTGCGCATAAGTAATAAATTTGAAATTTGCACATGCCGGAAAGAGTAGGCACTTTTGAATTGATTGATTTTCAATGAACCTGATCGTCGCGAGACACACTTACATCACCAGTTAAACTGGCTTGAAATTATTACCCTTCCAGATCAGATTCAAAGATTATCGCTCGAAATCGGTACATTCTACTCAGACACGTCCTTTGCGAGACACGCTTACATCACCAGTTAAACTGGCTTGAAATTATTACCCGTCCAGGACATGTCCTTTCGACTACTGACTTTTCCTATCGTCAATTCGAGGGTCAATTCTGAGTTTGAGCACAAGAGATTCCAGCAAATGAGACATCATATTTTAATCATCTTTTACTTCTCCCCCTCAAAAATAGCATACTCATGATGTTTTTGGAAAATGTTTATGATTAAAATATGCTGTTTTTGAGTTTTAGGGAAGAATTTCAAGAATATTTATATTTTTTTGAACAAAGATTATATTTTCAAATACTCCCCCTTAACAAGGGAATACTTGTCCTTATGAGCAGAATGTTTGAAAAACTGTAGAAAACATTCTGGTTTTAATTCTGCTCATAAGTAAGAAGCTTTCGCTCCTTTTTCAGGATTGAGGCACTAAAGCGTACCTCAGGGTCCTTTCTTTGGGGTCCGGGTTGTACACTGTTATGTGTGCACAAGTCGTTGTCATATTACAGTCATATATAAGTAAGAATTATGAATGAATAATGAATATTGAAATCAAATTCTTACAATTAACCACCTTTGCCAAAAGTGGTGAATTATGGATCTGTCCCCTGAAATAATCTGATGGCAAATGAAGGACGACCACCAACATATGTTTCCAACCTCCTCATCTGATCCCTTCGGTAGAGCCTTTCTTCGATCGACCAGATAAAATTCTTGACTTGCCTAAGCTGATGATGATTCCATTTCTTGTGCTTCTTCAATACTTGATCCTGAACTCGTGTAACTAACCCATCTCGAACATTCTTCAGAGTGTCATCACAGAACTTGTGAATCTCTTTATGTGGCATGAAACGGTTTGTGTTTGTAGCACTTCTGTAGACGAATCCGAAGACAGGGTCGTTCTTGAGCAAGTACTGAGGCTCTTTGTTGTCAGTAAGAGTAAACATGGGTTCCTCAAGATTCAACTTCTTCTGATAGCTTTCAACTCCAAGCTGAAGATCCTCAACACGTTCTTTGATAACCGTTCTTCTGATGAAATCTTCAATGTCATTGAGATTGAGTGCGGGAAAATCTGCTTCATTGAACGTGTAAAGTAGATCATCTTGTCTGCGAACAGTGATCTCAGAAATGAAAGTGTAGCCAAGCTTTTGTGATCCCTTGGCATCAAGCACCGCCTTGATACGAAGATCACTGAACACCTTTTCACGGGATGCCATGAGGCCAAGCTTGTACTTGTACCACGACTTACGTTTGTCAAACCAGTGGTGAATTCCAAGTTCAGCGTCACGATCATATTTTGCAAGTTTGTTGATGAAGAGTTTACGGTGTCTAGCTTCTTCCTCAATGGCAGGATTGATGTAGTTCGCAGCAGGAGTGAATGTGATTGAGGTAGCATATTTGACTTTACTAGAAGCCCCATGTACGAGTAGTTCCAGATCTTGATTGAAGAAGAATTCGAATGGGATTTCTGACATTCCATGGTATGGTCGGATCACAGGAAGTGGTTTTGTCCAGTCAGTGATGTATGGACGTTTCTTACTGTCAAGACCACCTTCCCTGAATACATCTGGATTTGTCCAATCGAAATCTTTGGATAGTGCCCGAGCAATGTTCTCCAGAAGATATTCCAACTCAGCAGCACTTGCAGATTTATCTTTTAAAAGAATGAAGGCATCATTTTTTATTCTACGAAGCTCTCTTTTTGTCATCTTCTTAATGTTGAATGCATGTTTGACTTTCTGAGTGTATTCAAACATGCTATCTTCTATTTTTGAAGCTTCGTCGTTGTTGATCTGAGCCTTTGCAAGATGGTCAAACCAGTCATTTCCTTGTAAATCTTCATCAGTATCCAACCATGTTACCACAACTGGTTCTTCAGAAGGTTTCTTACTGCTGGAAGGTTTAGACTTTGCTGGTATTGGAGGTGGTTGAGGTGGATCATCTTGAGGTTGAAACTCAATGTCTTCATTTATGAAATGTTCAAAGTGATGCTCGGTTTCCTTAGGACCAGATTCTTGATGTTTTGGAGGTGGTGAAGAAGATTTCTGTTCTGTTGGTTCCTGAATGTGAATACCAGATCCACTCCCAGTCTTTTGTTTCTTCTGTGTGGGATTTGGATCTTGGTCCTCATTGTCGTCATCACGAATCCTTTTACCTTTATCAGCAGCAACTTTGCAAGAAACCTTCTCAATGTGTGCTTCAATAGACTTCATGAGACTGATATCTTCAGGAGAAGGTGATGTCATAGCATGGAATCTGTTGAGTAGTTCAAGTTTGAGTTCTTCAGTGGTGAAGTCTTTGAGTTGCTTGAAGCCAGAATTGGAGATAATTGCTTCTTTGACCTTGACATCAAGTTGAGTATTGACATGCTCGTTAATATTTTTCTGAAGATCAGCAGTGAAGCGTTTGACATAATGTCTTGTCTTACTTTTGATATTATCTTCTATATCAAAAGTAAGAAACTCATCCATATTCTGCTTTGTTTCCTGCATCTCCTTGACTTGATCAGACAGATCCTTGATAAGGTTTTTCATATCTGTCATTTGTTCTTGCAACTTGCTCTCTTTTCTTGCTTGAGCAAGTTTGGCTGCTTTCTTTATTTGCCTGGATATGGGTGAGAGGACTTCAACTCTTGTGACTTTGGCGATTTTACTGACATGTTTGCCTTTCATGACTGTTCTAATTCTTTCTACCATTGTTGCTTTGCCTTTGTGTGATGGTGATTTTGATGGTGATGGAGTGAGTGAAGGTATAGATGATGAAGAATTAGGAGGTGTAGGATCCTTGTGAGATGAAGGTGAAGGTTTTGGAGAGTTTCTCGGTGATTCTGGAGGAGTTAGATGCTTGGGAGGTGAATTAGGAGGTGTGATAGGTTTGGGAGAAGGAATGGGAGGAGTCTGATCTCGTGGTTGTTGTTGAGGAGACTTGTTAAAATTCATAGGATCATGAAGTGGAGAGATAATGTAGTTATCGGCTTCATCATCCTCCTTTTGTTTCCTTTCCTCTTCTTCCTTCCTTTTCCTTTCTGCTTCAGCAAGTGCCTCCAGCTCATTTGCAGCTTCTGTAGCCTTTGTTCCAATAATTTCCTTTTCTTCATCAGAATTTCCCCATTCACCAGTGTCATCATGGTGGTGTACCTCCTCTTGATGTGGGATGTCATCAAACATTGAATCTGAAATTTCATTTTCTGTGAAGACTATCTTTTCTGATTCAGATTGTGTTAGATTCTCCAAGTCGGGTTGATTAACCGAGCTTGATTGAGGAGGGGGAACCGTAGATGTAGCCATATCGGGTTGATTAACCGTATCTGGCTGAACTGTGGAAGTTTTTGATTCACCGGGTTGATTAACCGGATTAGGGGATAAAACTGGTGCTGGAGTGACTCCTGATCCTCCTGCTCCCTTAGCAATTTCTTCCTTCTTCTTTTCTTCTAATTCCCTCATTACTCTCATATGTAGATCTGCTCTTCTCTCTTCATCAATCTTCTTTTGTATAATACTTGCCTTAGCTGCATTCTCTATGTCAAGCTTTGTTTGAAACTCAGCTTCTTGCTCATTAAGTATTTCCAATTCTGGTTCAGTGTCTTCAGAGGATTCAGAAGATTCATCACGAATACCAATGTCTTCAACTTTTGGTTTTGGAGCAGTCTTTACAATTCTCCTCTTGCTTGGGGGTTGTCTTTTTGAAGCACTTGATGCACTTCCAGCTTTACTAGCTCTACTACTTTTGGAACGAGTCTTGGAAGAACCTGTTCCCTCAGTTAGTTTAGTTATGCCGACAAGCTTCTTTTCATAAGCCTGAATATAATCTTCGTAAGCAGGAGTTTCCTTGACCTCATCAGTAAGTAGAACATCAAATAGCTTAAGACCTTGTTTGTGAGTGCTATCCTTTGGGAAGTATACTGATTTGAAATCTGTGTCCATCTTTATCACATGTCTTTCTCTGTCTTCGGGTCTATTAGAAATATCATGATGCTTATCAAGGAGAAGACTGATCAGCAACTTAGTGTAACGGACAAATGGAATTTTCGTCAATGGTTTTCTATACTGAGCATGTATTTGAAACATAAGATCTTCCCAGATAATAGCAGCAAAATCAAGGTTATGTTTGGTAACAATTCCCCAGAAGAGTTGAGCATGAGAAAGTCTTGGATGTTCGTGTCCACTGTCTCTTCCAGACACCGATCGAATCAGAATGTAGTACATTGCTCTCCATGGTTTAGGAATGGACTTAGCATTGATATTTGAGATAATGTTGAGTGGAAGATTGGGATCTACATCATATCCAATGCCAATGAGAAAGTTGAGAATGTCTTGTTCAGTGGGTGAAGGCCAGTATTGTCGTGAGATATCCGGTGGATTAGGTAGAGATAAAGCTTCACGTAGATGTGCTGGTGTGACTTTGACTTGTTTTCTGTCAAGAGTGCATGTGAAGAATTTGTTACTGTCATCAGGGTTGATAGTGCTCCACATCTGATGGATGTATAACTCAGGAATACTATCTGAATCCTCCAAAATACTACGGCATTCATGTCTTTTGAGGATTTCAATAACAATGCGAAAACTTGGTTCAGCACACTTGATGTTGTCAAAGACAACTTTGAATTGTTCTTTCCATACTTAGCCGTGAATCCTTGTGGGAATAATTCAGCTTTGGTGATCAATGGAAGTGGTTGTTGTTGTTGTTGTGAAGACATTGTGGATAATCTGAAACAGCATTATGAAACCAATTTGCAGGATATATGTGTTAGCATTAGTTGAGACTAAATGTTTGCACATAACATCCTTTATTAACATGACTTTGCAATCGTTAATCTATGAATTGATCATTTTTATTTTGCAAAAGAAACCTTTTCTTTAATTTGACAAGACTTAAGGAAATTTGTAATTTCTTTGGAAATTTGTAATTTCGAAGGCAGTTGTCAAATGCGAGAGACTTTGACAAATGCGAGAGAAGTTACCAATTGCGAGAGAAAGTACCAATTGCGAGAAAAATTGTCAAATGCGAGAGAAAGTCCAATTGCGAGAAAAATTGTCAAATGCGAGAGAAATTCCAATTGCGAGAAAAATTTTCAAATGCGAGAGAAATTCCAATTGCGAGAAAAGTTTTTCAATTGCGAGAGCAATTACCATTTGCGATAGCAACCACCAATTGCGAGAGCAATGGCAAATGCGAAAGCAAATGACAATTGCGAAAGCAATTGCAAATTCGAGAATATCTTATACAAGAAATTCCGAAACCCTTTTGACGACGATTTTTTACCAAGATTTTTCATTGTATTTCATTTTAACACAAATTAATGATCTCACGCTAATTGCAATGGATTCACATAGCTATTTTTCGCATTTTGTCCAAGTACTAACATGAATTAACCACAAATTCTCTAGAATCAAACTGCTGGTGCATCGTGTTCTTCATAAACCCTTAATTTCAATTAATGGCTAATTGTTGTTTCTGGGCTTAATCTGAGGTATCCAAGGTTCAATTCATATCATAACAACAATATAACAACACTCTAATTATACCAAAACATTTGCATACGATTATCCCCAAATTATGAACATAAACCCTAAAATCAAGAATAAACATTCATATGGATTTCTGGTACGATTAAGCATGCATATATGTTACACAATCATATTCTAAGCACAGAAGTACAATCATAATCATTCGTAACACATAGGATTAAAAATCCCCAAATCTACGCAAAACCTAGAATTATGGATAATCATTTTACACAAAATCCACCGTTGGATCTCTAATTCCTTGAAAACCGTTTGTTATAATCACATAATATTCATAAAAACACTCACAGATTAGTTAAAACTTGAACGGATGATCAGAATCAATATTAGCCGTTGATTGGGTTGTTGAGTGGAAGTAAATGCGAGAGACAAGAATAGCAGTGAAAGTAAATAAATACCGCAGTTAAGTCAGAGTGCATTTAATTCTTTACTTTTAACTTTTATCCTTTTTTTCACAATTAGTCCCTTAACCTCAATATTTAGCACAATTAATCCTAACCAAACGTTTTTCAATATTTAGCACTTATGGTCCTCTAAACTTTTGTTGTTACCATCAAAGTCCTAATCATTTAGCAAATAAGCCTTAGGATATACCATCATAACCAATACAAAGCAACAGTGTTACAGAAAACATGCAAGTACAAATTTTTTTTTTTTATTTTTTATTTTTTTTTTATTTTTTTTGAAATTTTGTGTCTCCCCCTCAACATTTGTTCAGAAATAAATAAAGACTGGTTAATAGGAACAAAATGTTGAATAAGGGTTTGTACTTGCACACACATTTTTTTTTTTTTTTTTTTATTTATTTATTTTATTTTTATTATTTTTTTTTAATAATTATGTACAAGATAGTGTGAGAGCTTGACTTGATTAGTTGTTCTTGAGGAAGTTCGTCAATTCTTGAGGAGTCAAACATCTCATTCCAATTTGGTGAACCAGTTTCACAAAACGATCATGAGGTAAGGCTTTCGTGAAAAGATCCGCCAATTGGTGTTCCATTCCCACGAAATACAACTCAACGGTACCCTGCTCCACATGCTCCTTGATGAAGTGATATCTGAGAGCGATGTGTTTGGACTTGGAATGTTGCACTGTGTTGCACGAGATAGCGATAGCACTTTTGGAGTCACAATACATCGGGATTTTGTTGAATATGTAACCATAATCCATCAGTTGTGATCGTATCCAAATGATTTGAGCACAACAGGCAGACATGGCTACATATTCTGATTCCGTGGATGATAGAGACGTACAATCTTGCTTCTTTGACTGCCAGGACACCAGCTTATCACCTAGGAATTGAACACCACCGGATGTGCTCTTTCTTGTATCAATACATCCCGCATGATCCGCATCTGAAAAAGCAGTTAGTGCAAAACCAGAATCCTTTGGATACCAGATCCCCAAATGAATGGTTCCCTTGATGTATCTAAGGATTCTTTTAACAGCAGATAAATGTCTTTCTGTTGGGTTAGACTGATAGCGTGAACATAGGTATGTGGCAAATACAACATCCGGTCTGCTAGCGGTGAGATACATGAGAGACCTAATTATGCTACGATAATTTGTAGGATCAGTGGGTTTCCCATGTATGTCAGCATCTAGCTTTGGGGATGAGGAGGACATAGGGGTGTTATAGGTGTCACTAGATGTCATGCCATGCTTTTTTAATATCTCTTGTGCATATTTAGACTGGCTCAAGAATATACCACGAGGTGATTGGTGAATTTGTAATCCTAGGAAAAAAATTTAGTTCACCGATCATGGACATCTCAAAGTTTTGTTTCATAAGTTTTGCAAAATCATTTGAGTACTTTTTATGGGTAGACCCAAAAATGATGTCATCCACATAAATTTGTACGATGAGAATGTCCTCCCCGTGTTTTTGTATAAACAAAGTCGGGTCTACAGATCCTTTAGTGAAATGATTAGCAATAAGGAATGCTGAAAGTTTGTCGTACCAGGCCCTCGGGGCTTGTTTAAGGCCGTAGAGGGCTTTCTTAAGCCTGTATACGTGATTAGGATGTTCTGGATCGACGAAGCCCTCTGGTTGTGAAACATACACCTCTTCACGAAGTTGTCCGTTCAGGAATGCTGTCTTCACGTCCATTTGGTAAACTGTGATGTTCTTATGGGCCGCGTACGCCAGAAACATTCTAACTGCCTCAAGCCTAGCCACTGGAGCAAAGGATTCCTCGAAGTCAATTCCTTCTTCTTGGCTATACCCTTTAGCAACCAATCGTGACTTGTTACGAATAACCGTGCCTTCTGTATCCAGCTTATTTTACCAAATCCATTTTAAGCCCACAACATAAACTCCATCTGGTTTTTCAACGAGTTCCCAGACTTCCAATCTTTTGAACTGATCCAATTCCTCTTGCATTGATTCAATCCAATTGTCATAAGTCATGGCCTCTTTAATATTTTTCGGTTCAGCTTGACAAACGGTGAGAGCATAAATGCAAGTTTCACCGTCTGTGTGGAGTTTCTGTCGTGTCATAACTGGGTTATCTGGATTGCCAATCACATTAACTAACGGATGATCCCTTGTCCATTTATGAGTAGATGGGTAGTGTTGAATGTTGTGATTCAGATTTGACGGTTCCATGTTGCTCGAGGAAGATTCTCCTGGTTCGGGAATGGTTGGGGGTGGAGCAAATGGATTGAAAAAGGCATTTCCGTCAAAATCTGGTGGTGTTGGAACTTGGTTAGAAATGGGGGAAGAATCTTCAACTGCTGGTTGAGGTGTTTTATCTATGGATGATGATGGTTCAGGTTGTGGTGCATCGTCAGCAACTACTGTAGAGGTAGATGCTGATGGATCAGGTGCTTGATTTGGGAGTTGTTGAGCAGCGGAACTTGTGGAAGCCTCTGACGTACTGTTAACCAAACTGTCATCAAACATAGGTGCAAACAAATCTTCCAGATCTTTCCTGTTAAAAGGTAAAGGTGCAGCCGAAGATTCAGGGAAGTTTAGACGGTTATGTTCGGGTTCTAAGCGGTCTTGCTCAGAAGCCATTTCCGTGAGTTCATCAAAATTGGCGTGTATAGTCTCTTGAATTTCCCCGGTCCGACGATTCCAAATTCTATATCCCTTAGAATTCTCACAGTAGCCAACGAATATCCGATGTCTGCTTTAGCCTTTAGTTTACCAAGATCATCTCTATCATTTTTCGGGTAACACAGTGCTCCAAAAACATGAAAGTAGTTGATATTTGGTTTTCTGCCTTGTATAAGCTCATATGGAGTTTTGTTGTGTCGTCTGTTGATCATGCCGCGGTTCTGAGTATAACATGCAGTATTAACAACTTCAGCCCAAAGGTAATCTGGTAATTGAGCATTGATCAACATTGTTCTAGCTGCTTCTACAACCGTACGGTTTCGTCTTTCAACTACACCATTCTGTTCGGGAGTGCGAGCAATTGAATATTGATGAACAATCCCATGCTTCTCAGTGTATTCCCGAAGGGTTTGATTCTTAAATTCAGTGCCGTTGTCTGTACGAATAATCCTGACGGTGTTACGGACTTGAACTTGAATCTTTGTGAGAAATGTGATGACCATTGAAGGAACTTGATCTTTTGTCCTAAGAAAGTAGACCCATGTCCATCGTGAGTAGTCATCAACTATTACCAAAATGTACCTTTTCCCGTTAATGGTTTGAACCCGCATTGGACCACACAAATCCATATGTAGCAGTTGGAGGACATGATCTGTGCTGTGTTCTGTTTAGGGAGGAAAATGAGCACGGTGACTTTTCCCTTGTTCACATGCAGAACACAAATGATCTTTGGCATATCTGAATTTGGGTAATCCGTCAACCAATTTATTCCTTGCAAGGTCAGTCATGGTTTTGAAGTTGAGATGAGACAATCTTTTATGCCATAACCAAGCCTTTGTGGGATTAGCTTTGGAGAGTAAACAGATAGGAGATGAAGCTGTCATGCCTTCAAAGGATATGGTGTATAGACTGGTTCCGCGTCTTCCTTTCATCAAATCATTTCCTTGAAGATCACGAATGAAGCAAGTTTTCTCCCTAAATGCTACTTCTAAATCTCCATCACAGAATTGTCCCACTGAGAATAAATTGTGACCAAGGCCTTCAACATAGTATACACGACTGATTTCGATGTTCCCATTAACATAATCTCCATAGCCCATTATTGCTGCGAAGTGATCATTCCCGAATCTGACCGTTCCAATGAACTTTGCGATAAAGTTTATGAGAAGCTTGAGGTTGCCGGTCATGTGTTGGGAGCACCCGCTATCAACAATCCAGAGAACAATTTGAATCACCTGCATCACAAATATTGGAAACAGGTGGAGAATTGATAACGGTTGGACCCGTTGGGTTAGAAACACAGGATTTAATTATTTTAGGAACCCATTTAAAGCTTGCAGTGTTTTGTAACCAACGTTGCCATGTCCAACTAGTCTCAGCCTTTTTCCTAATGAATGCACTAGGTGATTTAGTTGTCTTGGGTTTGGCTATGGGTGTTACAATGGTTTGCTCAGAAACAACTAGTGGTGGTTTCCCTAAAATGGACTTGGCAATAGTTTGGAGCCTAGAGGAAGAGCCACTAGTTCATTTCTTTTTACGTTTCAACAGAGTTTTAGCAATGCAGTTTTGATGATCACCAGATAATATACTAGCACGACAAACAATACAACTAGCATCAACCAAAACATCAACATTATCATTCATAGATTCAACATTTGTTACATCATTCCTAGAATTAGACTTAGCTAAGGTCGATTCTATTCCTGACATTACATCTGTGTTATTCAAACTACTTTCTTGAACTTCTGAAGACTTAGATGAACCATTCCTAGACTTCCTGACTCTACTCTTCTGTTGTTTCTTGGTAGTCTTGGAACTGCTAGCCTTAGAGATAGTATCTAGTCCTGTGGAAGTAGAAGTGTTTGCATTAGTGGTTGAGTCTGATGCTTGGGTAATTGCTTTGTCTACTACATACATCCCTGGGGCAATCTTATGAACATTTGCTTTGCCTTTGTCTAAAACTCTGATTTTCTTCTTCAGATCAACAATGATGTGTTGGAATTCTTGATTTTGTGAATCTAATTTTCTATTGAGGCGGACTGTGTCATTTCTGTTTTGAAGAAATTCATCTAGTTCCTTTTCATTTTGAAACAGTTTAAGTCTTAATAAAGCCTTTGTTTCCTTATTATTTTCAGGAACATGACTGTTTTGAAATGATAAAGACCTTATGAGATTTTGAAATTTTAGTTCAAATTCAGCACTTTGATTTTGACACCAATCAAGCCTTTTTTGAAGTGTAAAAGCTTTGTTTTCCACATCATTGTTAATTTGTCGAAGATCCTCATTCTCTTTGACCAAATTTTCTATCTCTATTTGCAACATCTCAACATTTACAGCATGTTCTTTCACAAGTAATTCATTGCATGACTCATAAAGCGAATTCATAATCACAGAAACAACGTCATAACACATAACTTTTTCTAAGAGTCGATCATTTTCTTTTGCTAAAAATTTCTTTTGAAGTTTTTGACGTTGAACCTTGTCATCTTTAGCTTTGAAAATGGTTTTCATAGATGCTACTTCCGTGTATAACTCATCTTCCCATTTTGTTGCGCATTTCTTCAGATTTCTGACATGAGGAAGAATTTTCTTTTGAAGAATCTCTTTCTTTTCTTTTTGAACAGGAGAAAGAAAACAAGAGACAGGAATTTGAGAACTAAACTCAATTTCATTCTCCAAACGAGAAATGTCGTCCATAAATGTCTGAAAATATCAAAGAACCCGACATTTTTGAGGCATTTGTGGATCAACAAGATCCTCTGTCAAACAATCTTTGAGTTGTGCAGCAGTTGTGGGGACAGAAGTTATAGACGAAGTAGCATTTATGTTTGTGTATGTTAACGTTTGTTCTGGATGGTCCTTAGGAGGGA
The DNA here is from genome assembly GCA_021014915.2 of Artemisia tridentata subsp. tridentata. Taxonomy (NCBI): domain Eukaryota; kingdom Viridiplantae; phylum Streptophyta; class Magnoliopsida; order Asterales; family Asteraceae; genus Artemisia; species Artemisia tridentata. The sequence continues at coordinate 438,316,752 of CP139504.1, read as the reverse complement.
TAAATGATTTGCTCAAATGAGGTCGTGCATTATAATCATAATGTACTCTTGAAAATTCTTTTTGTGAATTTGATCGACCCTCAATCTTTTGTGCAAGAAAATCAGTTTCTTCATCAATAGAATACATAACAACACGTTGAAAGGTATCATCTAACAAAAATGTTGCATTGTATAACTTAGGATTGTCTTTGAGTGCTATGTGTAAATTACGGGGTTTGTCACTTCCAAGTGCAAAACTGATGCGTGGTTTTGTAACCTTACAACAGGTTTTACCTCTCGAGGGATCTCAAGAGGCTTACAACCCCACCAGGCAGTGTACCTGACCGATGTAGTATAGTGTAGTGGTAAGTACGGGGGATTGATCGTTCTCCACAGGGAATAGTGTTCGTTAGGTATGAAAGACTACTCTAATAGGTCTAAGGGTTGAGGAAGATTCTTTTTGTGTTTTTATAATTTTTTATGAAAGCAAGTAAAATCTCGGGTTTGAAAGAGTGGGCGGAATTAGTTGCTAGTCAACTAACCCAAAATTACTATGGATGCAAATAAAATAAAATAACAAAAATGAAAATGTGGTGAGAAACTTATGTGTAGAGAAATGTGTTTACTTAGATTTCCTTACTCCCTAACTATCTTTTACCGGTTGATTAGTGTGTATTAGTCGCGTGGATGACGGGTGTATTCCTTAATACCATTTGTGGGGTGGCGTACGTACTTCCCCAACTCTACAAGCTCCTACTTCACTCCTATGTCGAGCCGGCTAGGAATCTCCTAACATGGGATCACTAGAATTCGCTTGTGCATTAAATACAACCATAAAAACCTTTAGTACGCATTTGGTTCATGTTTCTTAAGACGTTCAAGCAAGTTACCGAATATGAAGTTAGCCAGTTTTCTTAAGCCTAACATAGATAAACAATCATCCAATACAACTAATAACACACTAATAACCAATAATCAATAGCTAGGTTTCATTAGATCTAAGCAAACCCAAGATAAATTTAGCCTAACATGTTAATCAAAAGACAAGAATAAGATAAAATCAAACAACACATAGACATATTGAATGATTAATTGATAACTTATCTTCAATGTAACATGGAAGATCTCAAGGCAAAAAGCCTTGAAAAAGAAGCTAAAATCGTCTTAGGGTTTTCTCCCAAAATTCCACACACTAAGTTCTCTCTAATGACAAAAAATTAGAAAACTATATATAGATTTTTGGATCTGACGGCGTCACGTTATGGAGTGTGACGCCGTCACCTCGCCGCTTCTAGGGTTCCCGGATGACCTTCTTGACGCCGTCCCTCTTTAGCTCTTCCAAAATCCATTCTGGCTTATCAAGGCTTGACGCCGTCGAACCTTGAACGTGACGCCGTCCCCTTTTGATTTAAGCCGTGACGCCCTTGATCAAGTTAAAGCGTGACGCCGTCAGAATTCACATGCTATTTTCACTGGCTTATCATGAGTAAATTTCACGTCCAACTTTTCTTGCCAAGGCATGACGCCGTCCAGGGTAAATTGTGACGCCGTCAAAGGTAAATTTTAGCCGATTTTTGAGACTTTGCCGTTTTCTTCACTTTTATGCTCCAAAAACGTCCAAAATGCCTCCTTTTCCAGATTTCTCCTCAAAAGTACCTAAAATGACAAAAGGAACGATTTAGGGCGATATTTGATCAAATAAATACGATTTAGGGCTTAAATGACCCCTTAAAAGCGGTACACTTTTCGCTTCATCAAATACCCTTACACTTGAGATTTGCTTGTCCTCAAGCAAATGCGCTTTTATTCTAATCAAAATACAAGTTAGGGGTCATTTAATGCTAACATAAAAGTAATTACAACAAATAATCGTTCCACTTCAATCATAATAAGCACGGAGATTACAAACTAGCACCTCACAAGTAGTGTTTAGATACTCACATCTCTCAAGTGTCATCAAAATAAATCTCATAAATGAAAACGGATAATATCTCTCACTACCTGTCATAGCAAATAGATTACCATAGGCTTGGGAAAGGATCGAAAACCTCCTCCACTAGGCGTAAGCACCTAAGATAAACTATCAAAGAGGGCTTTTAAATGGGTTATAACGTTAGGTGTAGGGAAAAGGAAAACACGGTTTTGTTGGATAAAGGATATTTTACTGGTGGCGAGTTAAAGATCTTGATCAATTACATGTACTATACAATGTTGCTAAGCCAAGACTCGACTCGATCTTAAGCTAGAAACGAAATAACAAAATAACAAAAACATAAAATAAACATAAAATGAAACGGGATGGTAGTCCGTATGTTTTTTCTATTTTTCTTTTTCTCATTTTTTTTTTAGCACATATGGGGGTAATAAATGATGTTCTTCCCCATTACTCCATTACACTAGTACTTTACCCATGAGTCCCAATCGTCCCAAAACAATATGTACAAGGATATGACTCGACTTAGCAACCATGTAATCAACTAGATAATTAACTTGGGTTTAAACAAATGTTGTAACAATAATGCACTAAAAATGAGTGCATACAAGGTAGGCTAAGGCGATTTGGGTGTACATTTTAGTGGGGTGTAACAAATTCTTCCTTTAAGTAAAATGCTTAAAGGTCGAAACGAAAAGATAGGCTCTGAGGGGTGTACTAGGGGTATCGTGTACTAAAAATGAGTACAACGCAAAGGGTGTGGGAGAATTACTTGACCAATGTAGCCGAAGTAATTATAACAAAAACACAAGTGTAAAACAATGGGTTAATCCTAATGCCTCTTATCATGTAGTAAATCTAACTACACGAATGTAGTCTCACTTGTGGCCTCGGAATGGTCCTAATGCAAGTTCTAGAATCTAAGTGCTACCGGTACACACATCATAGCATAAATGATTTTCCTACCAATTCTAGGGGCGAACCTCACATATTTGGGGGTGGAAAAATTTTTAGTGGTACGGTTTTTGTGCTAGTCATATAACTCCTATCCGTGAGACGCTCATTAAGATCAAAGTTTCACTCCTATATGTTGTAAAAAAATTTAAATTTGGCACTAAAATTACCTTAACAAGTATTTCTCTCAGTTTTATTACACATCTACTATTAAACAAACAAAAATCAAGCGCAATTGTATTCTCTAAAATCGTACTTTTACCCCCCTTACACTTAAGATGAACATTGTCCCCAATGTTCAAATAACAAGATGTAAAAGAAAAAAGTAAAGGAATGAAATCAAATACTCCCCTGATTCGTTCGGTGGATAACGAAGTTAGACGGTTAGATCTTCCTCCAAGGTAATGTTGAAGCTCCATGACTAATGCATCGCCATAAGCTTGATTCCATAAACATCTCCTTGTCCAAAATAACCTGTTAAACCTGAGAAAACAAACACGAAAACCTGCATAACATCGGCGGGATAAAATCTATATATAAGGATATAATGCTTGTGGAATGATAATTTTGCAGATTCCTGGAGATTATAAGTTGGAGATTTTAATAAAAACTTTTTAAAAACAAAACTTTCAAAAATTTCTGAAAATTAAATCTGACGCCGTCAGGTTATAAACCCTGACGCCGTCAGAAATGACCTGACAAAAATTTTCATTTTAAGTTTCCGGAAAATTTCTGGAAAAACCTTTACCTTACTTCCTGGAAATCCTGCAAAACATCATTATGACTCGATACAAGCATTTGACTCAAACAAATACTAATATGTATGCTAATTTATTATTATTACGATTCATGTTCATTTGTGTTCTAATAAACCGATTTAGATTTCCCTTACACTTATCTTTTGCAAAATACCTTTATATGTAGTTAAGACGAAGTTAAAAACAAAATAAAGCATTTTCACAAATTAGTTTTGAACATGAATCAATAATAATAAAAATTAAACACACATACGGAAAATAAAATCAAACAAACAAATAAATAAAACACAAAGCAAATAAAGCTTGGGTTGCCTCCCAAGAAGCGCTTTTCTTTATTAACGAGTCTTGTAGCTAGACTCAAAGTCACGGGGTCTACGTTTTTCCGTTTTGCTTCTCAATTGCCCCTCTAATCATCCTAACAACCTCCATATCAATTTTGTATTTAGGTCCAAGGTTTAAGCAATCTTTATAATAAAGGCTTCTCTTATTCCAAACATGGTCCATGCCTTTTTCTTTATCCTCTTCATTGATGTCCTCAATCGCACCAATGTTGTCCATGTCGAATCGAGGCACAAAACGAAATTCATTAACCCGATAAGGCATCCTATATGTGATCCTATCTATGTGATTAGAAAACTGAACCGTGCCTTTCAAACGGTCATACCTTAAATTGGATGCTTCGATAAATGGCTTACCTAACACAACGCGAGATAGGCGGCAGTCAACAACACTTGCCATATCTTCTAAAATCATGAAGTTGGTGACAAAGGTAAAGTTCCCAACAAGGATATGTATATCCTTAATCCTTCCAACGAAGTTGCAAACTCCGCCTGGACACTTGGGGTCCATCCTAGGCTCAAGTGGTGTGTTTATGATTTGGCTATAAAGGCCTGAGGACATAATGTTGATTGGGGATTCACAGTCAATATAAGCATGCTCAACGTATTGGTACCCAATCATACATGGTATCTTCACATTCCCAGGATCACCTCTCTTAATCTTTGGGTCAATTCTAACAAAAGGTGGTCGAGGGTTATCAACTAGGTTGTTATAGTAAGCAATCTCCTCCTTAGTGGGGTATTCATTGAAACAATCATCCAACCTAGGATCTACCTTCACTTCCTCAATTTTCTCAATCAACTTATCAACCGTAAGATTATTACGTTCTAAGTAATTATCTGAGTATATGGCGGTCCCTAAGTTGTTCAAGGCATAATCAAGCTCTATATCAATCATTCTACTGAGCTCCCTGAGCTCACTAATCTCATTCTCAAGTTGGCTACGCAACAAAGCCACTTCGCCAGGTGTAAGGGGTGGATTCGCGTTTTCCATAATGGCAAACTGAATAGTCAATGAAAATCTGTTACGAACAAAAGCACAAAGAAAATAGATAGACTAAAGAATACCTAGAAAAATAAAATAAAAAATCTCACTAGAAAGGAATCTAGTGAGTAGACCTAATAGAAATAACAATTCAACCTAAACAATAACTATTCCCCGGCAGCGGCGCCAAAAACTTGATGCGTGGTTTTGTAACCTTACAACAGGTTTTACCTCTCGAGGGATCTCAAGAGGCTTACAACCCCACCAGGCAGTGTACCTGACCGATGTAGTATAGTGTAGTGGTAAGTACGGGGGATTGATCGTTCTCCACAGGGAATAGTGTTCGTTAGGTATGAAAGACTACTCTAATAGGTCTAAGGGTTGAGGAAGATTCTTTTTGTGTTTTTATAATTTTTTATGAAAGCAAGTAAAATCTCGGGTTTGAAAGAGTGGGCGGAATTAGTTGCTAGTCAACTAACCCAAAATTACTACGGATGCAAATAAAATAAAATAACAAAAATGAAAATGTGGTGAGAAACTTATGTGTAGAGAAATGTGTTTACTTAGATTTCCTTACTCCCTAACTATCTTTTACCGGTTGATTAGTGTGTATTAGTCGCGTGGATGACGGGTGTATTCCTTAATACCATTTGTGGGGTGGCGTACGTACTTCCCCAACTCTACAAGCTCCTACTTCACTCCTATGTCGAGCCGGCTAGGAAGCTCCGAACATGGGATCACTAGAATTCGCTTGTGCATTAAATACAACCATAAAAACCTTTAGTACGCATTTGGTTCATGTTTCTTAAGATGTTCAAGCAAGTTACCGAATAGGAAGTTAGCCAGTTTTCTTAAGCCTAACATAGATAAACAATCATCCAATACAACTAATAACACACTAATAACCAATAATCAATAGCTAGGTTTCATTAGATCTAAGCAAACACAAGATAAATTTAGCCTAACATGTTAATCAAAAGACAAGAATAAGATAAAATCAAACAACACATAGACATATTGAATGATTAATTGATAACTTATCTTCAATGTAACATGGAAGATCTCAAGGCAAAAAGCCTTGAAAAAGAAGCTAAAATCGTCTTAGGGTTTTCTCCCAAAATTCCACACACTAAGTTCTCTCTAATGACAAAAAATTAGAAAACTATATATAGATTTTTGGATCTGACGGCGTCACGTTATGGAGTGTGACGCCGTCACCTCGCCGCTTCTAGGGTTCCCGGATGACCTTCTTGACGCCGTCCCTCTTTAGCTCTTCCAAAATCCATTCTGGCTTATCAAGGCTTGACGCCGTCGAACCTTGAACGTGACGCCGTCCCCTTTTGATTTAAGCCGTGACGCCCTTGATCAAGTTAAAGCGTGACGCCGTCAGAATTCACATGCTATTTTCACTGGCTTATCATGAGTAAATTTCACGTCCAACTTTTCTTGCCAAGGCATGACGCCGTCCAGGGTAAATTGTGACGCTGTCAAAGGTAACTTTTAGCCGATTTTTGAGACTTTGCCGTTTTCTTCACTTTTATGCTCCAAAAACGTCCAAAATGCCTCCTTTTCCAGATTTCTCCTCAAAAGTACCTAAAATGACAAAAGGAACGATTTAGGGCGATATTTGATCAAATAAATACGATTTAGGGCTTAAATGACCCCTTAAAAGCGGTACACTTTTCGCTTCATCAAAAACTTTCTCCTTTAGGACTCGGTTTCACAGTTAGTTTTTGAATTTGTGTTACAGATTTACCCGTTTTATACACAACATTTTGAAATTCTTTGAGTTTTGTTTCCAAATCCAGAATTTCCTCAAGATATGAGTCAACACGTTTCCTAATGGCTTGCTTTTCTTCAAGAAGATCCTGCTGAGATGTTGAAAGCTCTGATTGAGTTTTTAACAACTCAGAAGGTAAGGCATCAATTTGTTTTTTGAATTCAAATTGATCCTTTTCTTTTTGAGAGAGAAGCTCAGCTTTGGCAACGGTTAGCTCACGAACTTGACTTTCTAAATTTTGAACTTTTACGTACTCTTGTTGGAAAGCAATTTCAAAACCTTTTTCACGTTTATCTTGTTTTAGATATCCCGAAAGTTGTAGTTTGTAGCACTCATTGTCCTTCGTTAACAATGCAATTTTCTCTTTCAGATTTTTATTGATTTCATTGCATTTTTCAATTTGTGATTGGGTGGTCATTAACAAGGCCTGAAGCTCTGAATCTTGATCAGTCAAAGGATCATTTTGTTCAAGATGATCCACATTTTCATCTTCAATAGGATCATCAAATGAAACAACAGTTTTATCATCATCAAATGATACAACAGTGTTTATTGGATCATCTGATGGAGATGAGAATGATGAATCATGTTGAACAGAATTATCATTTGTAGATGAAGATGCAGATGGTGAAGCAATTTCATGTATAAGACATTGTGGATCAGGTACCTGAGATAGACCATCGGTGTCATAGACCGGGCCTGTCTCGGACATGTTCATCTCTTACATGTTTGCCATGAGCATTACTACAGCATTTGCCTCAAGATCTTCCATCTCATCATCAGATGCAGCATTTGCCATGAAGCTTTGCTCATTTTGTGTCACCATTCCTGCTGCCTTTTCATCTTTAAGAGCCATCAGAAGAGCTTCCTTGTGATATGCACTGCCCATAGTACGAGGCTTTGGACATGCATTTGCCATGTGACCATTCCCACCACAGTTGTAGCATGTGATTGAAGTATTTGCAATGCCTTTCTGTGCATTCCCAGTCATCTGATTTCTGCTATGAGTATTACCCACACTGTTCCTGTTACCCCCTGCTGAATTGAACCTATTCCCTCCTGACTGAAACCTCTGAGACCAGTAGTTTCCACTGTTTCCTGAACCATATCTGCCCGAAGACCGATTATGAATTTCCACTCTGCCATCATTAATAATAGCTTGATTCCTAGTGTTGGAAGATGAACAAAGATGGTTGTAGGATTTGGTGAACTTGCCAAATGCCTTAGCAATTAATCCAAATGCTTCATTAAGAGAGTTGAATGCATCCTCCTCTTCATCATAATCAGCGTTTGAGTACAACATGGAATCTGAGTTGTTATATGGAACCATTTGATTGTCAGAGTATTGTGATGGTGCTTCATATGGGATGATTTGGTTAGAAGGTTGTGGTGGAAAACTTGGTTGGAAAGATGATTGACCAAATTCCTGGTTTGGTAGTGGAAAGTTGGATTGAGCAACGAGAGCAAGTGAGTTAGGTGTTGGTGCTGGGATAAAACCGCCTCGTGCTGAAACTTCCTTATCTACCTCAGATTGATGTTGTTTCAGAAAGTCATACATTAGTCCATACTTGACCTCACCAATCTTCTTAGTTTGCCTGACAAATGTTGCATATTTCTGCCATTCTGGTCCAAGGCAACCCAGAAATTTTGAATTGATAGCAATCTTAGGTAACTTAATGTCATGACGATCGAGGTCATTTACAACATTTGTGAAACGGTGGTAGTATGATTCAATTGTCTCCAAAAACTTGATGCGTGGTTTTGCGACCTTACAACATGTTTTACCTCTCTAGGGATCTCAAGAGGCTTGCAATCCCCACCAGGCAGTGTACCTGACCGATGTAGTATAGTGAAGTGGCAAGTACCGGGGGATTGATCGTTCTCTAGGGGAATAGTGTCGTTAGGATTGAAAAACTACTCTAATAGGTCTAAGGGTGAGGGAAGATTCTTTTTGTATTTTTATATTTTTTTATAAAAGCAAGTAAAATCTCGGGTTTGAAAGAGTGGGCGGAATTAGTTGCTAGTCAACTAACCCAAATAACTACAATTGCAAATAAAATAAAATAACTGAAAATGAAAAGGTTGTGAAACTTATATGGAGAGAAATGTGTTTACTTAGATTTCCTTACTCCCTAACTATCTTTTACCGGTTGATTAGTGTGTATTAATTGCGTGGATGACGGGTGTATTCCTTAATATCAATCGTGGGGTGGCGTACGTACTTCCCCAACTCTACAAGCTCCTACTTCACTCCTATGTCGAGCCGGCTAAGAAGCTCCTAACATGGGATCACTAGAATTCGCTCATGCATTAAATACAACCATATAAACCTAGTACGCATTGGTTCATGTTTCTTAAGACGTTCAAGCAAGTTACCGTATAGGAAGTTAGCCAGTTTTCTTAAGCCTAACATCGATAAACAATCATCCAATACAATAAATAACACACTAACAACTAATAATCAATAGTTAGGTTTCATTAGATCTAAGCAAACACAAGATAAATCTAGCCTAGCATGTTAATCAAAAGACAAGAACAAGATATAATCAAACAACACATAGACATATTGATTGATTAAATGAATACTTATCTTCAATTAAACATGGGAGATCCAAGGGTATGAAAACCCTTAAAAATGGCAAAAATTCGTCTTAGGGTTTCTCCTCACAAAGTTGCACACTAATGACAAAAAATTGCAAAACTATATATAGAACTTAGTGGCTGACGGCGTCACGTTATAGATCTTGACGCCGTCACCTCGCCGTGTCTTGGGTTCCCGGATGGCCTTCTTGACGCCGTCCCTCTTTAGTGCTCCAAAATCCGCTCTGGCCTATCAAGGGTTGACGCCGTCAGAAATAAGCTTGACGCCGTCTCTCTTTAGCTTAAACCGTGATGGCCTTGATCACCCTTAAAGGGTGACGCCGTCAAACTTTCCATTGCAAAACTCTCTGGCTTATCATGTGTATTTTTCATATCCACCTCTTTTGCCAAGCCATGACGCCGTCTGGAACAATCCCTGACACCGTCAAAGGTACTTTTCCAGCCGATTTTGAGACTTTGTCGTTTTCTTCACTTTTATGCTCCAAAAACGTCCAAAATGCTTCCTTTTCCAGATTTCTTCTCCAAAGTACCTAAAATAACAAAAGGAACGATTTAGGGCAATATTTGATCAAATAAATACGATTTAGGGCTTAAATGACCCCCTAAAAGCGGTACACTTTTCGCTTCATCAAATACCCTTACACTTGAGATTTGCTTGTCCTCAAGCAAATGCGCTTTTATTCTAATCAAAATACAAGTTAGGGGTCATTTAATGCTAATATAAAAGTAATTACAACAAATAGTCGTTCCACTTTAATCATAATAAGCACGGAGATTACAAACTAGCACCTCACAAGTAGTGTTTAGATACTCACATCTCTCAGGTGTCATCAAAATAAATCTCATAAATGAAAACGGATAATATCTCTCACTACCTGTCATAGCAAATAGATTACCATAGGCTTGGGAAAGGATCGAAAACCTCCTCCACTAGGCGTAAGCACCTAAGATAAACTATCAAAGAGGGCTTTTAAATGGGTTATAACGTGAGGTGTAGGGATAAGGAAAACAAGGTTTGTTGGATAAGGATATTTTTACTGGTGGCAAGTCAATCATCTTGGTCAATTACATGTAGAATGAGGCGTTGCTAAGCCAAGACTCGACTCAACTTAAACTAATCACGAACTAATAAACATAGAACAAAACAAAACATAAATAAAAGATAGAGGCGGATGGTAGTCCGTATGCTTTTTCTTCACTTTTTCTTTTTCTCTTTTTTTTTTTTTTTTTTTTTTTTTTTTTTTTTTTTTTTTCATACACTCTTGCCCTACCATCCAAAACAATACATCACTAGGGATTCTTTGTACCATCCCTACACTTGAACTTTTACATACTTTACATAAAATTATTCTAATGACTCGAATCAAGATAATCGAAACATTTGGAGTACTTTAAAATATTAACGTACATATGGGGGTAATAAATGATGTTCTTCCCCATTACTCCATTACACTAGTACTTTACCCATAAGTCCCAATCGTCCCAAAACAATATGTACAAGGATATGACTCGACTTAGCAACCATGTAATCAATTAGATAATTAACTAAGGGTTTAAACAAATGTTGTCACAATAATGCACTAAAGATGAGTGCACACAAGGTAGGCTAAGGCGATTTGGGTGTACATTTAAGTGGGGTGTAAACAAATTCTTTCTTTAAGTAAAATGCTTAAAGGTCGAAACGAAAAGATAGGCTCTGAGGGGTGTACTAGGGGTATCGTGTACCAAAAATGGGTACAACGCAAAGGGTGTGGGAGAATTACTTGACCAATGTAGCCAAAGTAATTATAACAAAAAAAAACACAGGTGTAAAACAATGGGTTAATCCTAATGCCTCTTATCATGTAGTCAATCCTAACTACACGAATGTAGTCTCACTAGCGGTCTCGGTATGTGATGCGTGCGAGTGTCGTTGCGGTTTAGCAGTTTTAATGCCTACTCAAGTTTTAAATTTATATTTAGTCGACTTATCAATAACACACACACTTAACGAGCAGTGTACCCGGTCAGTATGAATATAATGGTAAGTAGAGTGTCGATCACTAAGAGTGGAACGTATTATCTAGTTATTCTAATTAGTATTTTAATATATTAAGTTAGCTATACAATCTAATCTAACGCAAGGGGGTTCAGCCTGAGAGACTGGCACGATTTGGTTGCAATTAAATAATAAACTAAACCAATAGGCACGAATCAGCAAGTAGCACACACACGTACACAGATAAATACTCGAGACAATAAGAGGGCTGTCCTTAAGATAAGTAGTTTGTCACTTGTTTTATTGCTAGTGTTATATGAAGTGTATAGTTCGATGCAACGCACCGAGATTAAGTCCTTTCTCGTTGGTTCTAATCTTATCGGCGAGTAAACCCTTAATGATTACTTATGACTATCCCGTTTATCTTTCTCCTACTTTTCTACAGACCATAGAATGCATAGGCGATCTAATAAACAGGAGAGGGCAGAGGCATGGCGACCCGATCAACGCTCAGCTAGCCACAGAGGTTATCAATGCACTAATAAAAGTCACCAATGACATCAACATATAAACTTTAATTAATGAGAAAGCAGTTTTAAGGGAGTGCAACCTTTCCGTTGTCACATTACACAAGCCACCAATCTTGATGAATTAAAGTTTACTAACACAATAAAACAAAACTACTTAATGAATTAAACACATGCAGCACCTTCTTACAGCTCTTGTATCTTTGATTTGGGTGTGTCTTGTGCTGCTACCTTGACTGAATTCGTCCTTGGTTTCTGGTCTTCGGTCACGTCTCTAAAATATGTCACACGGAATTCGTCTGGTCTTGGGGTATTTATAGTTTCTGTCTGAGGGTAGGATGCGGCGCATGTACTTAACTTCGCGTGGGGTCCAAGATTATAATATTCAGGAATATTCGTACACCGCCAGAAGATGCGGCGTATCTTCATCTTTGGATGCGGCGCATGTCCTCTTGTATCTTGGATCGTATCTGGTGAAATCTTGATAGCGATGCGCCGTATGTGATAAGCAAGATGCGGCGCATCTGGAGCAGATTAGTCTTGATCTTGTACATTTCGGTAGACTCTTAACTTCTTGCATGTTTTGCTCCATAATTAGTCCAAAATCGCCAAGTTTCACCAAATGCTTGTTTTCAACTGAGAATTACAAAAGTAAACAATTAAGTATCAATCCTCATACATAATATAGTAAAACAAGTCAAATTAATAGGATAAATGATAGTAATAAAATGTACTTATTTGAGTTCATCAGTATGCATCACAAACGCAAGTTCTAGAATCTATAAACTACCGGTACACTCATAAGCACCGACAATGAATGCTTTTTCCTAAAAATCTAAAGGCGAACCTCACATATTTGGGGTGGAAATTTTTGAGTGGTATGGTTTTTGTGCTAGTCATACAATTCCCTATCCATGAGACGCTTATTAAAATCAAAGTTTCACTCCTATATGTTGTAAAAAATTTTAAATTTGGTGCTAAAATTGCCTTAACCAATATTTCTCTTGGCTTTATTACACATTCACTATTAAACAAAACAAAAATCAAGCGAAGTTGTAGTTTCTAAGGCATCCTAATTTACCCTCCCTACACTTAATCCTAACATTGTCCCCAATGTTCTAAATAAAAGATGTAAAAGTAAAAATAAATGAGAATGGAAGAAACTAATACTCCCCTGATTCGCTCGGTATGGATGATGTGATAATATGGTTAAATCTCCCTCCAAGAGAATGAACATGACAAGCTTCACTCCAGAAATATAATCATCCTTTTGATGTGTTGCACGTACATCTTCTTATCCAATATAACCTGTAATCATCAAACACAAAAACCAAAGCATCAAACCGAACAAAGAAAAACCACAACTAGATGTAATTCCAGACTTAGAAATAAAAACAAAACAAAACAATAAAAGGATAGGATACTTGCGGGATGAATTACAAATTGGAACTCATAAATCATGTCCACAAGTATTGACACAAAAACAAGATAGAATATATGCTAATCATGAATTGTGAATTTTCCTTGTTTGAATTTTGTTCTTTTTAACAAAATATAAACTTCCCTACACTTATCTTTTTGTAAAATACCTTTATTTGCAATTAAGACGAAGTTAAGAACAAAATAAAGCATTTTCACAAATTATTCGAAACATGAAAATTTAACAATTATGATTAAGCATATATGACACAAACAAACAAATAAAATAAAAACATCAAACAATTAAAAACATGGGTTGCCTCCCAAGAAGCGCTTGTTTTTGTTTGAGTCACGAGCCTGACTCTACCCTTATTTAACAGAAATAGGGGAGGTTTTCCCTACACTTAGGATTAAGTGCGGGTGAAAGTAGCGATACACACCCTTAGGGTGGAAATATGCCACGTGAGGTGAAGGGGGTGAGTGAATGGCTTCCTTCATCTTAAAACTACCCGAATAATATTGGTTTATGGGTGGGTCGGTTCCTCTTTTGTCTCCTAGATGTAAATCTAAGGATGAAAAGTTGTGTAAAGATTGAGGTTCCGATTCATCGACACTAGGAAATTCCCTAGAACTAAGAGTAAGGTTATCATTACAAGTATTCAAACCTATATCCTCTAGTGGTGCTTGGTCCAAGGATTCTACATCCATTGGGATTCCTAAAGTCTCTTCTACTTCCTCCGGGTAAGTCACGGGCGGTGTGTGTGCCTCAAATGATGGTAGGACTTGTGGGGTATTTAGCGGGCTTATGTTACTTACCTCATCATTCCTTGTGTCAAGATCACCTATGTGTTCATCCTGTATTATGGTAGTGCCTAACCATGACATGCAACTAGGTGGCTCAACTCTACCCTCATCCCCAAACAAACTTGTTTCATGATCCTTGAAATTTGTGGTCAATTGACTTGTACTAACGTTTGTTGGGTTGTCTACTCTATAATAATATTGGGCACAATCTTCTATGGTATCCCATGCTTCTTCAGCATTTAATTCCCTAAGGTCCCCATTGGCAAAATTGTTAATGCACATTTGGTCATATCGGTCGACACGATCGTAAAAGATTTGGGTTAGGGATGCTAAATCGAAACTATGATGAGGGACTATTCGGAGTAAGTTTTTAAAACGAGTCCATGCATCATATATGGGTTCATCTCGATATTGGTTGAACATCAAGATGTCATTAGGGGCGAATGGATTTCGTGGTCGGTAGTATGGTGGATTCGCGTACTCCATAATGGTGAACGGAAGAGTCAATGGAAAGGTTTTTTTTTTTTTTTTTTTTTTTTTTTTTTTTTTTTTTTTTTTTTTTTTTTTTTACGAACAAAGACACAAAGAAAAGATAGACTACTAGAAAGCTAATAAAAAAGAAAATAAAAATCTCACTAGATATGAATCTAATGAGTAGACCTAATAAAAATAAATTTCAACCTAAGCAATAACTACTCCCCGGCAGCGGCGCCAAAAACTTGATGCGTGGTTTTGCGACCTTACAACAGGTTTTACCTCTCGAGGGATCTCAAGAGGCTTGCAATCCCCACCAGGCAGTGTACCTGACCGATGTAGTATAGTGAAGTGGCAAGTACCGGGGGATTGATCGTTCTCTAGGGGAATAGTGTCGTTAGGATTGAAAAACTACTCTAATAGGTCTAAGGGTGAGGGAAGATTCTTTTTGTATTTTTATTCTTTTTTTTATAAAAGCAAGTAAAATCTCGGGTTTGAAAGAGTGGGCGGAATTAGTTGCTAGTCAACTAACCCAAATAACTACAATTGCAAATAAAATAAAATAACTGAAAATGAAAAGGTTGTGAAACTTATATGGAGATAAATGTGTTTACTTAGATTTCCTTACTCCCTAACTATCTTTTACCAGTTGATTAGTGTGTATTAATTGCGTGGATGACGGGTGTATTCCTTAATACCAATCGTGGGGTGGCGTACGTACTTCCCCAACTCTACAAGCTCCTACTTCACTCCTATGTCGAGCCGGCTAAGAAGCTCCTAACATGGGATCACTAGAATTCGCTCATGCATTAAATACAACCATATAAACCTAGTACGCATTGGTTCATGTTTCTTAAGACGTTCAAGAAAGTTACCTTATAGGAAGTTAGCCAGTTTTCTTAAGCCTAACATCGATAAACAATCATCCAATACAATCAATAACACACTAACAACTAATAATCAATAGTTAGGTTTCATTAGATCTAAGCAAACACAAGATAAATCTAGCCTAGCATGTTAATCAAAAGACAAGAACAAGATATAATCAAACAACACATAGACATATTGATTGATTAAATGAATACTTATCTTCAATTAAACATGGGAGATCCAAGGGTATGAAAACCCTTAAAAATGGCAGAAATTCCTCTTAGGGTTTCTCCTCACAAAGTTGCACACTAATGACAAAAAATTGCAAAACTATATATAGAACTTAGTGGCTGATGGCGTCACGTTATAGATCTTGACGCCGTCACCTCGCCGTGTCTAGGGTTCCCGGACGGCCTTCTTGACGCCGTCCCTCTTTAGTGCTCCAAAATCCGCTCTGGCCTATCAAGGGTTGACGCCGTCAGAAATAAGCTTGACGCCGTCTCTCTTTAGCTTAAACCGTGATGGCCTTGATCACCTTAAAGGGTGACGCCGTCAGACTTTCCATTGCAAAACTCCCTGGCTTATCATGTGTATTTTTCATATCCACCTCTTTTGCCAAGCCATGACGCCGTCTGGAACAATCCCTGACGCCGTCAAACGTACTTTTCCAGCCGATTTTGAGACTTTGTCGTTTTCTTCACTTTTATGCTCCAAAAACGTCCAAAATGCTTCCTTTACCAGATTTCTTCTCCAAAGTACCTAAAATGACAAAAGGAACGATTTAGGGCAATATTTGATCAAATAAATACGATTTAGGGCCTAAATGACCCCCTAAAAGCGGTACACTTTTCGCTTCATCAAATATATTTGATGAAGCGAAAAGTGTACCGCTTTTAGGGGGTCATTTAAGCCCTAAATCGTATTTATTTGATAAAATATTGCCCTAAATCGTTCCTTTTGTCATTTTAGGTACTTTGGAGAAGAAATCTGGAAAAGGAAGCATTTTGGACGTTTTTGGAGCATAAAAGTGAAGAAAACGACAAAGTCTCAAAATCGGCTGGAAAAGTACCTTTGACGGCGTCAGGGATTGTTCCAGACGGCGTCATGGCTTGGCAAAAGAGGTGGATATGAAAAATACACATGATAAGCCAGGGAGTTTTACAAAGGAAGTCTGACGGCGTCACCCTTTAAGGTGATCAAGGCCATCACGGTTTAACTTAAAGAGAGACGGCGTCAAGCTCATTTCTGACGGCGTCAACCCTTGATAGGCCAGAGCGGATTTTGGAGCACTAAAGAGGGACGGCGTCAAGAAGGCCATCCGGGAACCCTAGACACGGCGAGGTGACGGCGTCAAGATCTATAACGTGACGCCGTCAGCCACTAAACTCTATATATAGTTTTGCAATTTTTTGTCATTTGTGTGCAACTTTGTGAGGAGAAACCCTAAGAGGAATTTCTGCCATTTTTAAGGGTTTTCATACCCTTGGATCTCCCATGTTTAATTGAAGATAAGTATTCATTTAATCAATCAATATGTCTATGTGTTGTTTGATTATATCTTGTTCTTGTCTTTTGATTAACATGCTAGGCTAGATTTATCTTGTGTTTGCTTAGATCTAATGAAACCTAACTATTGATTATTAGTTGTTAGTGTGTTATTGATTGTATTGGATGATTGTTTATCGATGTTAGGCTTAAGAAAACTGGCTAACTTCCTATACGGTAACTTGCTTGAACGTCTTAAGAAACATGAACCAATGCGTACTAGGTTTATATGGTTGTATTTAATGCATGAGCGAATTCTAGTGATCCCATGTTAGGAGCTTCTTAGCCGGCTCGACATAGGAGTGAAGTAGGAGCTTGTAGAGTTGGGGAAGTACGTACGCCACCCCACGATTGGTATTAAGGAATACACCCGTCATCCACGCAATTAATACACACTAATCAACCGGTAAAAGATAGTTAGGGAGTAAGGAAATCTAAGTAAACACATTTCTCTCCATATAAGTTTCACAACCTTTTCATTTTCAGTTATTTTATTTTATTTGCATTTGTAGTTATTTGGGTTAGTTGACTAGCAACTAATTTCGCCCACTCCTTCAAACCCGAGATTTTACTTGCTTTCATAAAAACATAAAAATACAAAAAGAATCTTCCCTAACCCTTAGACCTATTAGAGTAGTTTTTCAATCCTAACGACACTATTCCCCTAGAGAACGATCAATCCCCCGGTACTTGCCACTTCACTATACTACATCGGTCAGGTACACTGCCTGGTGGGGATTGCAAGCCTCTTGAGATCCCTCGAGAGGTAAAACCTGTTGTAAGGTCGCAAAACCACGCATCAAGTTTTTGGCGCCGTTGCCGGGGAATAGTTATTGTTTAGGTTGAATTTTTATTTTATTAGGTCTACTCACTAGATTCCTTTCTAGTGAGATTTTTATTTTATTTTTCTAGGTTTTCTTTAGTCTATCTTTTTTCTTCGTTTCTTTGTTCGTAACCATTACCATCCGACATCATGGAAGGTGGTAATATCCTCGATCCCAACAACCCACCACCACAACAACACCCACCTCCTAGAGCCCGTACCTTAGGAGACTACTCCCGTCCTAGCCACCATGGCTATTGATGCGTGCGATGTGTCGTTGCGGTTTAGCAGTATTAATGCCTACTTAAGTTTTAAATTTATATTTAGCCGACTTATCAATAACACACACACTTAACGAGCAGTGTACCCGGTCAGTATGAATATAATGGTAAGTAGAGTGTCGATCACTAAGAGTGGAACGTATTATCTAGTTATTCTAATCAGTATTTTAATATATTAAGTTAGCTATACAACCTAATCTAACGCAAGGGGGTTCAGCCTGAGAGACTGGCACGATTTGGTTGCAATTAAATAATAAACTAAACCAATAGGCACGAATCAGCGAATAGCACACACGTACACAGATAAATACTTGAGACAATAAAAGGGCTGTCCTTATGATAAGTAGTTTGTCACTTGTTTTATTGCTAGTGTTATATGAAGTGTATAGTTCGATGCAACGCACCGAGAATAAGTCCTTTCTCGTTGGTTCTAATCTTATCGGCGAGTAAACCCTTAATGATTACTTATGACTATCCTATTTATCTTTCTCCTACTTTTCTACAGACCATAGAATGCATAGGCGATCTAATAAATAGGCGAGGGCAGAGGCATGGCGACCCGATCAACGCTCAGCTAGACACAGAGGTTATCAATGCACTAATAAAAGTCACCAAAGACATCAACATATAAACTTTAATTAATGAGAAAGCAGTTTTAAGGGAGTGCAATCTTTCCGTTGTCACATTACACAAGCCACCAATCTTGATGAATTAAAGTTTACTAACACAATAAAACAAAACTACTTAATGAATTAAACACATGCAGCACCTTCTTACAGCTCTTGTATCTTTGATTTGAGTGTGTCTTGTGCTCGCTATTCGACTGAATTCGTCCTTGGTTTCTGTACTTCGGTCTTCGTATATAATATATGCCCCCCGAAATTCGTCTGGTCTTGGGGTATTTATAGTTTCTGTCTGAGGGTAAGATGCGGCGCATTTACTTAACTTCGCGTGGGGTCCAAGATTATAATATTCAGGAATATTCGTACACCGCCAGAAGATGCGGCGTAACTCCATTCTTGGATGCGGCGCATGTCCTCTTGTATCTTGGATCGTATCTGGTGAAATCTTGATAGTGATGCGCCGTATGTGATAAGCAAGATGCGGCGCATCTGGAGCAGATTAGTCTTGATCTTGTACATTTCAGTAGACTCTTAACTTCTTGCATGTTTTGCTCCATAATTAGTCCAAAATCGCCAAGTTTCACCAAATGCTTGTTTTCAACTGAGAATTACAAAAGTAAACGATTAAGTATCAATCCTCATACATAATATAATAAAACAAGTCAAATTAATAGGATAAATGATAGTAATAAAATGTACTTATTTGAGTTCATCAAATATCCCCCCACTTGAACTTTACTTGTCCCCAAGTAAACCTTAGAATTAGTCTTATGAAAATGTATCCTAAAAGATATTAGGATTTATTTTTATATTTAAGCATGTATTCATTTTTGCCATAATCACACAACTAAACACTTAACGAATTAGAAGTAAAATAAAATATTTTGATAAAAGCAAATCTAATCGTTTAACTGTTCAGTCGCGACGAATATTCTATCATAAGCTTGGCAAGTATACACATCTCCTCCACTAAATCCAAGGAATAACAAGTCTAAAGCGGTAAAAATGGGTTTTTAGGCTTAAGGGTTAATTATTCTTAATCTCTATCGATCTCAAATTCCAGAAAAGGCGACAAAATTACAAATACATGATCGAATCCACGAACACGATACTTGCAATTGCTCAAATCCTTAACTCGAATAGGCTAAAGATAGGTCCAAACTTCACCAATAATAATATATCAAAAAGGGCGACAAAATCATAAATACATAGCCGAATCCACGACTACGATACTTAAGATTGCTCAAATCCCTAATCTCAATAAATCAAAGGTTTGGTTGGATAAAGAATAATACAGGGTATGGATAATATTTTGGGATATAAATTGGTGTAAAAATAAAAAATAAACAAAACAAATAAATTAAAATCCTAAGTGTGGTTAATCACTATCCCAACCATCCCATGAATAAGACTCATATCATTGAATAACTCACGCTTTAACACTTGAAACACACGCTTTAGGTAGACACGAATTATACTCAATAAGATCTTAATCAAAGAATAAACCTTAATTGACGTTCCCATAACTGCCAACTCCCATTCAATCCATAGATATAGTATATAACAAGTAGTGGTGATATCGACCACTTACATAACTTTACATAAGTTGGTTAAAATCAAACATCCAACTCTTCCTTCTTTTTTTTTTTTTTTTTTTTTTTTTTTTTTTTTTTAACATAAACATAAATGTGTAAAATTTCACCACATCACTATAATGATAATTCTGGATAATTTTTCCATACTTTTCATAACTTCAGAAATAACGGTAATAGTGAAAGTAGTAAACACACGAAAATAAACTCAAAGATATACAATATTTACTTTCACTCCAATTGCATTGTGCAATTTCCCGACCTAACCATAGATAATGAATTACGCACGCGAACACAGGTAATGTAAGGAAACAAACTTTGCCTATAGCAATTAACCAACCACGGACTTTAATCTACAGGGTAGGCTAAGGTGTAAGGGTGTAACGAAACATTTTAAACATAGGTGTAAGAAAAGAAAGGAATGGCTCTGAGTGTTTTTCTAGGGGTATCTTACTCTAAAAATGAGAGTAACAAAAGGGTTTATACGGGGGTTAACTAACCAGTGTAGTTAGCTAATAACACATAACATATAAAGGCTATTTGGGTGTAATCCTAGAAATTTTACCAATTTAGACAAGTCATTCCAATTATATAAATAATACTTATTATGGTGGTCTCGATTAGTATACAAGCCAAGTTCTAAAGTTTACAAGTCACCGGCACACTCATAGATTTGTGAATTTTTGAAAAATCACAATTTTTGAAAATAACGTCATGTGTGCAGCTATGCAACTTAGACTTTAAACAAAAACATGCTAAAAATTTTAAATTTTGATATATTAAGCACATTTTAAGCATATTTTGAAAAGTTTAGGACAAGTAAGTGTTAAGTGTTCTAATTCTCCAATCCCCCCACTTAAGTTAAACAACGTCCTCGTTGTTTGTATAAAAGGTTAAAAACTGGAAAATAAAAGAATTAGAACAGAAAAACTCCCCTGAGATTTGCTCGGTATGATCCTCCATTTGTATTAGAGCAAAAATCATCTTTCTTGTGGATTAGAACGTTTAAGCTTCATATTCGATGTATCCACAGGAAATGCAGGAATCTATAATACCACCAAGGCTTCAAAACACACCTAAGATAAGAAAGGTTCGAACTTGCATAATACATTAGTAGTTAGGTAAAAATAAAACATAAAAATTAAAAATGAAAATCATCAGGTCAGTCGATGCGCCGTATCTTATGGAAGAAGATACGCCGTATCGAGCCTGGAATAAATACGGATCAGAATAAAAGATGCGCCGCATCCTTAACCAGGGATGCGCCGCATTAAAATAAACTGATAAAAAGTTTTAAATTCGAAAATAAAAAATGCAGAAAAATAAAGATATGACCATCTGCAGGAGATGCGTCGCATCTCAGGATGGAGATGCGCCGTATCCTCTGCGGCCTGACTGACTCGACACAAAAACAGAATAATAAAAAGATAAATCCGGGTTGTCTCCCGGTAAGCACTTGTCT
Source organism: Artemisia tridentata subsp. tridentata (assembly GCA_021014915.2). Taxonomy (NCBI): domain Eukaryota; kingdom Viridiplantae; phylum Streptophyta; class Magnoliopsida; order Asterales; family Asteraceae; genus Artemisia; species Artemisia tridentata. The sequence goes on along the minus strand of CP139504.1, from coordinate 438,295,026 downwards.
TTACTCCAGAGTCTTCAAGTTAGACTCACGTTCAGCTCTTCATTCCAATACGTCAGGTTCAAACTCCACCACCTCGTTCTCATTATCCTCAATTTTATTATCAAAGTATTTCTTCACACGTTGCCCGTTTACTTTGAATATATAACCATTTTTATCGCATATTTCAATAGTTCCATATGGATACACTTTCTTGACAACGAACGGACCCGTCCATCTTGATTTAAGTTTACCAGGATACATCTTTAATCTAGAATTAAATAGTAGCACTTTCTCTCCAATAGTAAACGTTTTATCCCCACGTAACCTCGAGTCATGCCATCTTTTAGTTCTTTCTTTGTAGATCTTAGTATTTTTGTAGGCCTCATCTCTTAGTTCATAGAGTTCATTAAGTTCCATGAAACGGTTCTTCGTTGCAGCTTCCATATCCATATTACAATTAGTCAAAGCCCAATATGCACTTTGTTCAATTTCGACCGGTAGGTGGCATGCTTTTCCGTATACAAGACGAAATGGAGTACATCCCGTTGGTGTCTTATAGGCTGTACGGAATGCCCATAAAGCATCATTTAACTTGTCAGACCACCCTTTCGGATTATATCCAGTTGTTTTTTCAAGAATTCGCTTAATAGCCCTATTGGTTACTTCAGTTTGCCCATTGGATTGAGGATGGTATGCGGTGGAAACCCTATGATATACTCCATATTTTTGCAAGGCTCTTCCCAGATGATGATTACAAAAGTGTGTTCCCCTATCACTAATCAATGCCTTAGGAATTCCAAACCTAGAGAACAAACTTTGCAAAAATTTGAGTACTACCTTGCTGTCGTTTGTTGGCAATGCTTGCGCTTCGACCCATTTTGATACGTAATCAACAGCAACCAAAATATATTTATTACCTCTAGATTCAGGAAACGGTCCCATGAAGTCCAATCCCCATATGTCGAAAACTTCACACACATGGATATAATTTTGTGGCATTTCGTTTCTTGATGTTATATTCCCGGATCGTTGACACGCATCACATCCTTTTATATAATCTTTTGCATCATCCAACATAGTGGGCCAATAAAATCCCGCATCAAGGATCTTTCTTCTTGTGACGACTGCACCGTGATGTCCCCCCGTTGGCCCTGAATGGCAATGTGCCAATATTGCTGGGATGTCACCACCATCTACGCATCTTCGTAAAATATTGTCAGGACATAATTTAAAGGCATAAGGTTCATCCCAAATATACTCGCTAGCGCGAGTTAGAAACCTTCTTTTCTCATCGGATGTTAGCCCTTTTGGAATTTCATTTGCAACAATAAAGTTTATATAGTCGGCATACCATGGTCCATTATTATTGCTCTTAATTCCTACCATCATAAGGTGTTCATCAGGAAAGTCATCAGCTATTTCCCGTTCGTCAAGCACCTCCATATCAGGGTTTTCAAGTCTAGATAAGTGGTCAGCAGCTAGATTCTCGGCACCCTTTTTATCTTTAATTTCAATATCGAATCCTTGGAGCAATAAAACCCACCTAATAAGCCTTGGCTTGGCATCCTGTTTATTGAACAAATACTTCAAAGCAGAATGGTCAGTGTAAACCATAGTTTTAGACAATATAAGATATGATCTAAATTTATCGAATGCAAAAACTACTGCTAAAAGTTCTTTTTCCGTGGTGGTGTAGTGTTCTTGGGCATTATTCAATGTTTTGCTAGCATAATAAATTGGCTTAAATTTCTTATCTATCTTTTGACCTAGTACAGCTCCAACAGCATAATCACTAGCATCACACATTAGTTCAAAAGGCAAATTCCAATCCGGCGAAATTATAATAGGTGCGGAAGTTAGTTTTTCTTTAAGCATATTAAATGCCTTTTTGCAATCTTCAGAAAAATCAAACTTCGCATCTTTTAGCAGTAATTGGGTCATAGGCCAAGATATCATTGAAAAATCCTTTATGAACCTACGATAAAATCCAGCATGCCCTAAAAAACTTCTAACACCTTTTACATTAGTGGGGTAAGGTAGTTTAGCAATTACATCAATTTTAGCTTTATCGACCTCTATACCTTTCCCAGAAATCTTATGTCCTAACACAATTCCCTCTCTAACCATAAAGTGACATTTTTCCCAATTAAGAACATGGTTAGTTTCTTCACACCTAGCAAGCATTTTATCAAGTTTAAAGAGACAATCACTAAATGAGTTACCGAACACCGAGAAGTCGTCCATGAAGACTTCCATAAAGTCTTCTACCATATCATGGAAGATAGCCGTCATACAGCGTTGGAAAGTAGCAGGGGCGTTGCATAGTCCGAACGGCATTCTCCTATAGGCGAAGGTTCCATAATGGCAGGTGAAAGTCGTCTTCTCTTGATCCTCAGGGGCAATTGGTATTTGGAAGAAACCTGAAAAACCATCTAAAAAACAATAATAATCATGACCTGATAGTCTGTCAAACATTTGATCAATAAATGGAAGAAGGAAGTGATCTTTTCGCGTAGCATCATTGAGTTTGCGATAGTCGATGCAAACTCTCCATCCAGTAACGGTTCTTGAAGGGATTAGCTCATTTTCGTCATTGAGTACTACCGTCATTCCTCCTTTTTTTGGTACGACGTGGATAGGACTTACCCACGAGCTGTCGGAAATTGGGTAGATAAGTCCGGAGTCAAGCAATTTCACAATTTCATTTTTCACCATATCTTGGACTTTTGGATTCAAACGCCTTTGAGGTTGGATAGTTGGTTTGAATTCATCCTCCATAAGGATTTTATGCGTACAAAATGACGGGCTAATTCCCTTAATATCAGACATACTCCACGCTAATGCTCCTTTTCGTTTATACAGTACCTGCAAAAGTGATTCCTTTTCTTTTGGCGTTAAATCAGATGCAATAATAACGGGCGAATTAGTGTTCCCATTTAAATAGGCATACTCCAAAGTAGAAGGGAGATCCTTAAGCACATGTTTAACAATATCAATTTCAGTAGCACTTGCGGAATAAACTTGTTCTTTAATTATATCGCTGCTGTCATTAGATAGATGCGCCGCATCGATATTTTCGATGCGCCGTATCGCGTTACATACAGCAGAGTCAGCAGCTAAATTATAATCAATAGTATTCTCATCAACTTGATCTTCTATAGCAATTGTGTTTTCTAAATTTTTAAGCAGAAAAGAATCAAGCAAATTACTTTTTAACAATTTCTGAGTAAATTGATTAATCGTGTCATCAGAAACATCGATATTATAGCATTCATCGTCATCGGATTTATCTTTACTCATAGATTGTTCCATGTTAAACTCAACCTCATCTTTTCCTATGGTAAAAGTTATCTTTTTATTAAAAACATCAATTATGGCCCTAGCAGTGGCTAAAAATGGTCGTCCTAATATTATAGGAGTTCTAGAATTTTCAGGCATATCGAGGATAACAAAGTCGATAGGTAATTCAAATTTATCAACTTTTATCAATATATTTTCAGCTATTCCTAATGGGTATTGTATGGACCTATCAGCTAGTTCTAAGCACATCCTAGTAGGTTTTGGTTCACCAAGACCTAATTTATCATACATAGAAGAGGGCATAAGACTTATACTAGCTCCTAGGTCGGCTAAAGCATTTTCAATATGCAAAATTTTAATTTGACAAGGAATAGTGAAACTCCCTGGATCTTTTTCTTTAGACGGGAGTTTGTTGAGCAATGCAGCTGAGCTTCTTTTCCCCATTGTTATTGTGCAAGCCTCTTCAAGTTTAGACTTGTTTGTAAGCAAGCTCTTCAGATATTTAGCATATTTTGGCATTTGCACCAGGGCTTCCATAAATGGTATGCTTAGCTGCAGCTGCTTGAGATTCTCCAGGAATTTCTTTTGATAGGCATCTTCTTTCTCTTTCCTTACCCTATGTGGGAAAGGTAGTGTTGATCGTTTAGGTTCAACAGAAGGTTCTTCTCTCATTACTGGTTCTGGATCACTCTCTTTTGGTTGCTCTTGCTCAGGTGATAAAGATTCAGGGGAAATCTTGTTTGTACCGTCATCCTCGGGTGTCTCTCCGATTTGAAAGGTTGACTTTCCGCCTCTAGTTGTAATCCCTTTCAAGTCTTGCCTTACCAAAAGAACCCTGTTAAGCACCGTTGACAATTGGTGCACTTCAATTGCCAATCCATAAATCATGTTGTTTTGTTCCTTTAGTAACAGCTCATGACTGCCTTTGAATTCATTAATAAAGTTTCTTGCTTCATGATGTTCTTTTTCATTGGCTTGAGCGATTAGTAGCGCAAACTCTTCCATGGTAAGATTTCTTCGGGGTCTTCCGAACAAGTTGGGGAAAATATCGAACATTGTTCCTGAAAATCAAAGAGAGGTAGATTTCAAAGTAAAAGTTTCCAGGTATAAGGGTCAGAGTATTTTCCGTTCGGAGATAAGAAAAATAAAAGTTACTGATATCTGCAGACGATGCGCCGTATCCAAAAAGTTGGATACGCCGTATCATATAATCGTTAAAATTAAATCAGACTTGATTCAGAAAATAGATACGCCGCTTATAAATTAGAATGCGCCGTATCAATTTTAATTATCAAAAATCGATATTTATTTAAAATTAAATGCGTCGTATTAACAAAAGTTAATGCGCCGTATTTTCGTTACGTTTCAAAATATAAGATTTTTGATTCAGAAGATGCGCCGTATCGATAAAAATCGATACGCCGTATCTGTTTAATAATTCGAAAACTGTTTTTAATTAAAATAATAGATACGCCGTATCTGCTGAAGCAGATGCGTCGTATGGCGTTAACGTTTAGAAATTTTTTTTTATCAAAAACAGATACGCCGTATCTTGGGGAAAAGATGTGTCGTATCGAATTAATTAAACGCGTTGTATTTTATAAAAAATTTGAACGCAATACGCCGTATCTATGAAGATAGATGCGCCGTATCGTTCGATTTAGCTCAGTACAACGATAGCAGAACACAAAAAACACGAAAAATTAAAACAAATAAAAACACACGAAAATAAACACAGACAAAAGCAAACAAATAACGCACAAAAACAGAAAATATGCAAAATAGTACAATGAATGCAAATTAATCTAATACACAACAAAATTAGCGGTTAGATAAAAAAAATAAAAATTAGAAACCTAATTAAAATACTAATCAAATTAACAGATAATAACAATTCACTCCCCGGCAGCGGCGCCAAAAACTTGATGCGTGCGATGTGTCGTTGCGGTTTAGCAGTATGAATGCCTACTCAAGTTTTAAATTTATATTTAGCCGACTTATCAATAACACACACACTTAACGAGCAGTGTACCCGGTCAGTATGAATATAATGGTAAGTAGAGTGTCGATCATTAAGAGTGGAACGTATTATCTAGTTATTCTAATCAGTATTTTAATATATTAAGTTAGCTATACAACCTAATCTAACGCAAGGGGGTTCAGCCTGAGAGACTGGCACGATTTGGTTGCAATTAAATAATAAACTAAACCAATAGGCACGAATCAGCGAATAGCACACACGTACACAGATAAATACTTGAGACAATAAGAGGGCTGTCCTTATGATAAGTAGTTTGTCACTTGTTTTATTGCTAGTGTTATATGAAGTGTATAGTTCGATGCAACGCACCGAGATTAAGTCCTTTCTCGTTGGTTCTAATCTTATCGGCGAGTAAACCCTTAATGATTACTTATGACTATCCTATTTATCTTTCTCCTACTTTTCTACAGACCATAGAATGCATAGGCGATCTAATAAATAGGCGAGGGCAGAGGCATGACGACCCGATCAACGCTCAGCTAGACACAGAGGTTATCAATGCACTAATAAAAGTCACCAATGACATCAACATATAAACTTTAATTAATGAGAAAGCAGTTTTAAGGGATTGCAATCTTTCCGTTGTCACATTACACAAGCCACCAATCTTGATGAATTAAAGTTTACTAACACAATAAAACAAAACTACTTAATGAATTAAACACATGCAGCACCTTCTTACAGCTCTTGTATCTTTGATTTGAGTGTGTCTTGTGCTCGCTATTCGACTGAATTCGCCCTTGGTTTCTGTACTTCGGTCTTCGTATATAATATATGCCCCCCGAAATTCGTCTGGTCTTGGGGTATTTATAGTTTCTGTCTGAGGGTAGGATGCGGCGCATCTAGAAAGTAGATGCGGCGCATTGACTTAACTTCGCGTGGGGTCCAAGATTATAATATTCAGGAATATTCGTACACCGCCAGAAGATGCGGCGTAACTCCATTCTAGGATGCGGCGCTTTTCCTTTTGTATCTTGGATCGTATCTGGTGAAATATTGATAGTGATGCGCCGTATGTGATAAGCAAGATGCGGCGCATCTGGAGCAGATTCGTCTTGATCTTGTCCATTTCAGTAGACTCATAACTTTTTGCATGTTTTGCTCCGTAATTAGTCAAAAATCGCTAAGTTTCACCAAATGCTTGTTTTTACCTGAGAATTACAAAAGTAAACGATTAAGTATCAATCCTCATACATAATATAATAAAACAAGTCAAATAAATAGGATAAATGATAGTAATAAAATGTACTTGTTTGAGTTCATCAGCTATCGAAACACCATTGAGCTCACTCAAGGAGCCAATGTCACTCCCTTGCGATCCGACACCATCCGGTTGGTGCAAAGCGGATGCGCATTCCATGGACTTCGTTCCGAAGATCCTAATCAACATCTCAAGGACTTTCTAAAAATCGTTGATTCCATAGACCTTGATGTTGCCACTCGAGAGACGACCCGACTGCGTCTCTTTCAATTCTCTCTACGGGATCAAGCTAGTCAATGGCTAGAGCATCTACCCGCAGGATCCATCACCTCTTGGGATGATCTCACCACTCGTTTCCTCGCTCAGTTTTTCCCACCAGGAAGAACTACCAAGCTAAGGAATGATATCTTGATGTTCCAACAACGTCAAGGCGAAACCCTCTACGAGGCATGGACTCGATTCAAGGACTTACTCCAAAAAGTCCCTCACCATGGCATAGAACTTTGGCTCCAAGTCCAAATCTTCTATGACCATATCAATCTCTCCACGAGGCAAACCATTGACCAATCGGCTGGTGGTAAGCTACGTGATCTAAGTGCGGAACAATCATGGGCTCTCCTAGAAGATCTTGCTCTTTATGACAACGAAAGTTGGAGTGATCCCCGTGATTTGAATAAAACGGTCAAGGCAATATCTTTGCCTTCGAACAATTCAAGCACTTCCGACCGTAGGATCATAGAACTTGAAGACCAAGTCAAGTTTCTTATGAAATCCTACGAGGCTCCTAAACCTTCAAGCCAAGTGAACAAAATCACTTCTTCATGTGAATTATGTAGTGGTCCCCACGACACTCATGATTGCATGGAACTCCCCGAACAAGCTTTTGCGGACTACGCATCCTCGCGTACCGACAGAGCGGGAGACAAGTGGTACACTTTCAAACCCGAACCAAACCCTATGGTGATTCATACAACCCCTCATGGAAAAATCACCCAAACCTTAGGTGGAAACAAAACCAAAACGCACAACAAACCAATTCTTCCAACCCACCTAATCGTTTCCAATCAAGCGGTTCCAACTCGAACCGTACTTTCAACAACAATCCTTCCAGCAATGGTAGTACCAATAACTTTGAAGGATTGATGTCTCAATTTATGGCATCTCAAGAAGCTCGTTTGGCCAAGTTTGAAGCTGATTTCAAACAAAAACAAAGCGAGATGACCAATAAGATTGACACTTTGTTGAAAGCCCTCAATGACCGAGAAATGGGAGCACTCCCTAGCAACACAGTCAAGAACCCGAAACTAAACGTCAACGCCATCTCATCAGTTTCGTCTCCTAGTTCTTGTCCACAATATTATTCGGTCAATTCCATGAGCACGTGTTTCAAACAAACCCAAGTCGTTCAAAATAACCAAGAAGTTATGATATCCAAATTGGTCAACAACATAGTTGAAACACCTCCCACTCAAAACCTTGACAATGAATTCAAGGAGCTCCACCTTGAAAGTCCGGTTGTTGATGTGTTGGATGAGAAGAAGCTCAAGTTAGGCGAAAAAGGGACCGCCTTCGTTCAAAACAAGCTACCTAAGAAGTTAGATGATCCGGGCTTATTTGTTCTACCTTGCAAGATCGGTAATTCTGAGGCTTATGACACATTAGCCGATCTTGGATCAAGCCTTAACCTACTTCCGTTACCTCTCTACACCTCTCTAAAACTAGAAAAACTCGAAGAGACCGAGGTGATAATAGGCTTAGCGGATGGGAGTGTTGCTTACCCGATTGGAGTAGTCAAAGACGTGTTAGTACACATTGGAAAACTAACCATTTTAGCCGATTTCCACGTCCTTGATATGGTTAGCGACCCTACATGCCCCTTGTTGATAGGTAGAGGATTTTTGGCGACCGCTAGTGCTATGATTGATTGTAAGGAATCTAAGATAGCGGTAGGAGAAGGTGATACTTGGTCAGTCTATGATGTGAAGAAACATGCCTATGATACTAGTGAGGAACAAACACCCCATTGGTTAGAGTTAAATAGGAGACCATCTAGATATGGACCTTGGATCGATAGAGACTTCATAGGACCCCAACGCCCATTTTACCTAGAAGAGGACTTTGTGAACCGAACACATGCGGTAGAACAACTCTTGGCTAGGGACACCGAATTGGATCCATTTGAAGACCCTCTAGTTTTTAGGAAGATGATTGATTTCCTAGGAGTTTTGCCAATTAACCTAGGGATGAATAAGTGGACTTGTGAGGACGATGATCATAAGTGGGATTGGGACAAACCACCCAAAGATGGAGATGGGTCATGGCATATTAGGATGACATTGTATGACCCGGATGGAGAGAAGTTTGAAAAGATATATTGTACTAAGCGGACCAATAGGAAACTTCAATCCAAGCTTAACCCTAAAGACGTCCTCGATGACGAGCTCACTTACATAGGGTAGAAGGACTTTGAGTCTAGCTACAAGACTCGTTAATAAAGAAAAGCGCTTCTTGGGAGGCAACCCAAGCTTTATTTGCTTTGTGTGTTTATTTATTTGTTTGTTTGATTTTATTTGCTTCCGTATGTGTGTTTAATTTTTATTATTATTGATTCATGTTCAAAACTAAATTGTGAAAATGCTTTATCTTGTTTTTAACTTCGTCTTAACTACATATAAAGGTATTTTGCAAAAGTTAAGTGTAAGGGAAATCCAAATCGGTTTATTAGAACAAATGAACATGAATCGTAATAATATTAAATTAACATACATATTAGTATTTGTTTGAGTCAAATGCTTGTATCGAGTCATAATGATGTTTTGCAGGAATTCCAGGAAGTAAGGTATAGGTTTTTCCAGAAATTTTCCGGAAACTTAACATGAGAATTCTGTCAGATCATTTCTGACGGCGTCAGGATTTACAACCTGACGGCGTCAGGTGTTAATTTTCTGAAATTTTTGAAAGTTTTGTTTTCATAAAAAGTTTTTATTAAATCTCTAACTTATAAACTCCAGGAATCTGCAAAAATAATCATTCCACAAGCATTATATCCTTATATAGAATTTATCCCGCCGATGTTATGCAGGTTTTCGTGTTTGTTTTCTCAGGTTTAACAGGTTATTTTGGACAAGGAGATGTATGTGGAATCTAGCTTTTGGCGATGCTTTAGTCTTGAAGCTTCTACATTACCTTGGAAGAAGATCTAACCATGTTACTTCTTTATCCACCAAACGAATCAGGGGAGTATTTGATTTCATTCTTTTACCTTATTACTTTTACATCTTGTTATTTGAACATTGGGGACAATGTTCATCTTAAGTGTAAGGGGGGGGGGGTAAAATACGATACTTTAGGGAATACAAGTGCACTTGATTTTTGTTTGTTTAATGGTAGATGTGTAATAAAACTGAGAGAAATACCTGTTAGGGCAATTTTAGTGGCAAATTTAAAATTTTTTACAACATATAGGAGTGAAACTTTGATCTTAATGAGCGTCTCACGGAAAGGAGTTATATAACTAGCACAAAAACCGTACCACTAAAAAAATTTTCACCCCCAAATATGTGAGGTTCGCCCCTAGAATTGGTAGGAAAAGCATTTATGCTATGATGTGTGTACCGGTAGCACTTAGATTCTAGAACTTGCGTTAGGACCATTCCGAGGCCACAAGTGAGACTACATTCGTGTAGTTAGATCTACTACATGATAAGAGGCATTAGGATTAACCCATTGTTTTACAGCTGTGTTTTTGTTATAATTACATTGGCTACATTGGTCAAGTAATTCTCCCACACCCTTTGCGTTGTACTCATTTTTAGTACACGATACCCCTAGTACACCCCTCAGAGCCTATCTTTTCGTTTCGACCTTTAAGCATTTTACTTAAAGGAAGAATTTGTTTACACCCCACTTAAATATACACCCAAATCGCCTTAGCCTACCTTGTATGCACTCATTTTTAGTGCATTATTGTGACAACATTTGTTTAAACCCCAAGTTAATTATCTAATTGATTACATGGTTGCTAAGTCGAGTCATATCCTTGTACATATTGTTTTGGGACGATTGGGACTCATGGGTAAAGTACTAGTGTAATGGAGTAATGGGGAAGAACAACATTATTACCCCCATATGTGCTAAATATTTTAAAAGTACTCCAAGTGTTTCGATTATCTTAATTCGAGTCATTAGAATAGTTAATTGTAAAGTTATGTAAAAATTCAAGTGTAAGGGGAATGCAATGCCCCTATGATGTATTATTTTGGATGGTAGGGCAAGAGTGTATGAAGAAAAAAAATATATAAAAAAAAAATTAAAAAAAAATCGAAAAAATCAAGAAAAATACAAAAAAATGAGAAAAAGAAAAATAGAAAAAACATACGGACTACCATCTCGTTTCATTTTAAGTTTATTATTATCTTTTTGTTATTTTCTTTCATTAGCTTAAGTCGAATCTAGTCTTGGCTTAGCAACGCCATATTGTACATGTAATTAATCAAGATCTTTAACTCGCCACCAGTAAAATATCCCTTATCCAACAAAACCGTGTTTATCATATCCCTACACCTCACGTTATAACCCATGTAAAAGCCCTCTTTGATAGTTTATCTTAGGTGCTTACGCCTAGTGGAGAAGGTTTTCGATCCTTTCCCAAGCCTATGGTAATCTATTTGCTATGACAGGTAGTGAGAGATATTATCTGTTTTCATTTATGAGATTTATTTTGATGACACCTGAGAGATGTGGGTATCTAAACACTACTTGTGAGGTGCTAGTTTGTAATCTCCGTGCTTATTATGATTAAAGTGGAACGATTGTTTGTTGTAATTACTTTTATATTAGCGTTAAATGACCCCTAACTTGTATTTTGATTAGAATAAAAGCGCATTTGCTTGAGGACAAGCAAATCTCAAGTGTAAGGGTATTTGATGAAGCGAAAAGTGTACCGCTTTTAGGGGGTCATTTAAGCTCTAAATCGTATTTATTTGATCAAATATTGCCCTAAATCGTTCCTTTTGTCATTTTAGGTACTTTGGAGAAGAAATCTGGAAAAGGAAGCATTTTGGACGTTTTTGGAGCATAAAAGTGAAGAAAACGACAAAGTCTCAAAATCGGCTGGAAAAGTACCTTTGACGGCGTCAGGGATTGTTCCAGACGGCGTCATGGCTTGGCAAAAGAGGTGGATATGAAAAATACACATGATAAGCCAGGGAGTTTTACAAAGGAAGTCTGACGGCGTCACCCTTTAAGGTGATCAAGGCCATCACGGTTTAACTTAAAGTGAGACGGCGTCAAGCTCATTTCTGACGGCGTCAACCCTTGATAGGCCAGAGCGGATTTTGGAGCACTAAAGAGGGACGGCGTCAAGAAGGCCATCCGGGAACCCTAGACACGGCGAGGTGACGGCGTCAAGATCTATAACGTGACGCCGTCAGCCACTAAACTCTATATATAGTTTTGCAATTTTTTGTCATTAGTGTGCAACTTTGTGAGGAGAAACCCTAAGACGAATTTCTGCCATTTTTAAGGGTTTTCATACCCTTGGATCTCCCATGTTTAATTGAAGATAAGTATTCATTTAATCAATCAATATGTCTATGTGTTGTTTGATTATATCTCGTTCTTGTCTTTTGATTAACATGCAAGGCTAGATTTATCTTGTGTTTGCTTAGATCTAATGAAACCTAACTATTGATTATTGGTTATTAGTGTGTTATTGATTGTATTGGATGATTGTTTATCGATGTTAGGCTTAAGAAAACTGGCTAACTTCCTATACGGTAACTTGCTTGAACGTCTTAAGAAACATGAACCAATGCGTACTAGGTTTATATGGTTGTATTTAATGCATGAGCGAATTCTAGTGATCCCATGTTAGGAGCTTCTTAGCCGGCTCGACATAGGAGTGAAGTAGGAGCTTGTAGAGTTGGGGAAGTACGTACGCCACCCCACGATTGGTATTAAGGAATACACCCGTCATCCACGCAATTAATACACACTAATCAACCGGTAAAAAATAGTTAGGGAGTAAGGAAATCTAAGTAAACACATTTCTCTCCATATAAGTTTCACAACCTTTTCATTTTCAGTTATTTTATTTTATTTGCATTTGTAGTTATTTGGGTTAGTTGACTAGCAACTAATTTCGCCCACTCCTTCAAACCCGAGATTTTACTTGCTTTCATAAAAACATAAAAATACAAAAAGAATCTTCCCTAACCCTTAGACCTATTAGAGTAGTTTTTCAATCCTAACGACACTATTCCCCTAGAGAACGATCAATCCCCCGGTACTTGCCACTTCACTATACTACATCGGTCAGGTACACTGCCTGGTGGGGATTGCAAGCTTCTCGAGATCCCTCGAGAGGTAAAACCTGTTGTAAGGTCGCAAAACCACGCATCACCTGGTTCCATGATGAAATTGTTATATTCCATGTAAAGCTTTGACTCAAGGTCTTCTTGATTTAACTCAGTCCCTTCCATGAGAAGATGCACATGTTCCCACATGTCTTTGGCAGTCTTTTGAGCATCAATACTTCGGTAAATAGGATTAGGAATCCCCTGAAGTATGTAAGACATTGCCAATTGATTTGCCTCTTGTTGCAGTGTTTGTTCATTTGTGTAGTTAGCGACAGCAATGGGAGTTGATGTTTCATCTCTTTCTGTAGTTCCTGGAACAACATTTACTGGAAGTGGAAAGGGTCCTTCTTCAATGGCTTGCTTAAGATATTTCCCATGGGGTTTGCGGAGTTCAATGAATCTGAGAAATCTACTTGCCCACTGCACATAGTTACCAGGTGTCAGCATAGGTGGAGTATCCTGATTCCCAGCTTCATGTCGGGATTGCTGACTGCTGATTGCCTCACACATCTTGTTAAACCAATGTGGCTCTCTGGAGTAGGATGGATTGTTCAGCATTTGATTCTGTTGCATGATTTGTTGTGGGGATACTTGTGGTGGAGAGAGAAATTGATGCTGTTGCACGAATGCTTGTTGTTGTTGATACTGAGGATGAAATTGCTGTTGTTGAGGATATTGCTGTAGCTGATAGTAGTAATTGAAGTGAGGTGGTTGAGACATTTTGTTGGATCTTTAGATAATTAAGATGTGTTTTAAGAGTTATGATGTTTGATTTTTAAGTTTACTTAAGGTTCTTAGTCCAATTGCGAGAAACACTGTTTGAATTGCGAGAGATTCTGAATTGCGAAAGAGGTTGTCCAATTGCGAAAGATCTGAGTAATTCCGAGAGATTCACCAAATGCGAAAGAGAATTGTAATTGCGAGAGAACTTAGCAATTGCGAGAGATAACTCTGAATTGCGAAAGATCAAGCAATTTCGAAAGATTTTCAAAATTACAATTTCGATCACGTTCTCAAACTTTTATACAAAAGATGAGAATAATTCCAAGTCGAGGTAGTTTCACAAACTTATACAAGGAAGGAAACACCGAGTACCAAATCCGAAGAAGCTGATGAATTGCGAGAAACCCTTGTTCAGTCCAATTGCGAGAAACCCTTAAACTAGCAATTCCGAGAAACCCTTTTTACCAAATGCGAGAAACCCTTGAATTTTTGCAGACCAATTGCGAGAAACCCTTTTCCTTCGAATTTCAACCCAAAACGTTGTAGGATGATGAAAAACGTAAAACTAGTAAATATTAGCGATTAACACAACGAATTTGCACCAAAGTTTACAACTTTTTCCTTAAAACACGAAGATTTGATGAAAAAGAATAAGCAACGATTTGCAAAACTCACGTTTTTCACACTTTTAACGCAACGAATCACAAAAACTTACGTAAACCAAGTAAACCACATGAAATAACGATTAAATCTACTCTTAAAACACTAAACTTAACTACCTTTGGCGTATGATACCACTTGTAGGTCACTAATATCTCAAATACACACACGTAAAAAACAAAGTAAATACGTACTACTACTATATATTAAGCTACGCTAATAGAGAAAAGACAATAAGCTACTAAGCTAAAGAGAATAAGATGAGAATAAGATGTAAAGGAAGGCTTTCAATATTCGAATGATTCAAGGACAAGGCTTGCGCATAATACATGAAAAACCAACAAGAGAAATGTTGCCTCAACACCTCTATTTATAGGCACAACATATAGGGCAACATTTCCTTACATGCTTCTAGAAAGAAAAAAATAAAAGGGGCCGGCCCATTGGACTTCTTACATGACCGGTCCTTAAAGCTAATATAAATTCCAAATCGTGCAACATATTAATTAAATGAACAAGACTTTAAAACGTGTTCCTAACATTATTTCTCAAAATTCTGGACAGCATCTAGTATTTTCAGAAAATTAGTTTTTGCCGCTAATCTTAGATCTATTGTATCTCATTCGTTACAACTCCGTTTTCAACCATTCCAACGCCCACCTTTTCATTATAAGGTATAGTTTCTATATGTTTAGCCAAATCTTATATTTGAAAAACCCATTTTCCTGTGGAAACGATTTCTGGACAGCCCGCAAGTATATGTTTCAAAACTTATTGTTTTAACACTTACAACTACTAGATCCTACTCAAAACAACTCCCAAAGACTATCCTACATATCCACCAATTCTTCCACAATATTTATAGTGTCATACTAATATAACCATCAAATAAATGTTCCAAAACATCAAGAATAAATAATTTAGGTGCAGCAAAAGTTATAAATCATAAGTTGTTTATCTTGAATCTTAACTTGTACATGAAAATTAGATATGAGCTAGGACTTGAATATTCACATTTTTCCCAAGTAAATACTTATGTCAAGTATATTTTTAACTTGTTTGAAACATAAAAAAAAAATACAAGCATATATAGGGTGATGTTGCTATATATTTAGTTTAAATGAAATTTTAAACATAATAGCATGAAACAAAGTATAGATCAAGTATAAAAATGCATAAGAAGGTTATAAAAATAGTTTTTAAGCTTACTTGATTATGATGGATTAAGAGTAGTAGCAAGATAAGGTGAACCCAAGAGCACTCCAAACTAGCTAGTATGTATTTATTAACTAAATAGACCTTAATAAGCACTAGATAGCACCAAGTTTCTTCTCTTTTCTTCCTTTTTTTCCTTTGGCCGATCACTAGGGTGAGTGAGTGAGAGTTTTTTTTTTTTTTTTCTTTGGTCTTGAAACTATGTGGAATGTATATGTATATAAGTAGGAAGGTATTGGATATTTTGTAGACAACAAGTACTAACTAATTAATGAAGTTAGTGAGGTTTTTCAAAGAGGTGAGGGGGGGGGGGGGGGGCGTAGAAATGGGGATGGGGTGGAAGAGTATGTAAGTAAACATTGGACTTTAAGTGTAGTTTAGGTAAATTTGGCTAGTATAATGTGTTATCGGGTACCGGGTTAGCTAAAAAAATAAATTTTAACGGAACAAAATAAAGTATGACGAAGTTTTAAAAATTATAAAATCACATTTCTTGCAAGTATCAGGTGTTAAAATAATTATCATGTTGAAATTTCGTAAACCGTCGTAGTTATAAGCTTTTAACGGTATATATAGTAAATAATTTCAAAACACCGGGTAAGCTAATAATATAATTTTTATATCATTATAATGAGTGTGAAATTATATTAGGATCATATTCGGGAGTGTCGGGTATATTGTTCGTAGTAAATGATTGAGTGATAGCGTTTATTTAATAGATAAATATACGTGAATTGAAAATATGCAAACCCGTGAATGACCTAACATGATGATGATGTTACTGATGATATGTAGATTACTCTAGTCTATATGAGGTGTCCTTAATGATGTTTCGTGCATACGCAGCTAAACCCTTACGGTTACGCGAATTTTGAATACCCGTAAACCTAGTTTACGAAATTATGAATGATGACCATGAATAGTGATTTCCCTCCGGGTATGAATAGTGTTTCATGAATAGTAAATTTTTTGAAAACATCTCAAAGTCGTAAACTGACTTCAAAAACGATGAATAGTGAAATGATGAATAGTAACACGTGAATAGTAAATTTCAAAGTTTGGAAAAATGACCTGAAATTACGATTTGTTACAAAGTCTTTATGTACGGCGTATCTGTCTAGAATGATACAGCGTATCTTCCTTCAGTTCAGTAGCCTTTTTCAACTTGATCCATTTTGCTGCAGCTTACGTCCAAAATAGCTAACTTTCACCAAATGCTTGTTTATAAATGAGAATTACAAAAGTAAGTGATTAAGTATCAATTCTCATATAAAATAATACAAAATAAGCAAATAACATAGGATAAATGATGTCAATAAAATGTAGTTATTTGATATCATCAATAATATACTTAAGTAAATTGACTAGACATTTTACTTTCCTATTTAATTAAATCAAAACTAAATTAAAAATAACTCCTTCATGCCCAAAGCATTCTAGAAGGGGGGGTTTTTTTTATTAGTTTGGTACAATGCAATCTATAGTTTATAAGATAAAAGGGTGCACAAAATACACGCCACGGATCCGTATTTTATATGGGCAGATCCGCAAAATATCCGCGGATCCGTCGGTAGCCATTATTTGGGCAGAAAGTAGTAGTATAAATAAGACTTTAATCCAACCTTTCCAACTAATGAAACACAACCATTCTAAGCTTACTACTACCATTTTTCTCATCTTATAACATCATAATAACACTCTTTTATCATTCCACTTGACCTATAACACATTCAAAGTGATCAAACGATTCTACTCTTGATTCAAGCGAAGAACACAAGAAGCTTTCCAAGCATTCAAGTGTTGTAGTTAGTAGTGTTTCATCATATACTTAGTTAATATACGCCAAACTTTTCATCCTAAAATTACTAATATAACCCTCATTATTTTTATATCGTATGTCATATATTGTCTATGTATGTTTAAAAAAGCATAACTATAATTATGTCTTTCTTTTCAACTTGAAAACACAATTTTTTTTATTTTTTAATTTCATTTCCTATACACTTAGAAGCTTGAAATAAAAGAGCAACTTTTTTTACTTTCCATCTTTTTTCTTTACCTTTCTTTAACTATCATTTGTATTCTCATCCAAAAATACCGAGAACACAACGTTAGTTTTATGGCATTATAGTCGTGGGATAAAAGGAAAACGATATAATAAGAAAAAGACTTTTGTATAGAAGGAAGGTCAACTTTATGGAGTAGTCTGAAATACGCGCAGGCGAGGCAAACAAACAAACAAATAAAAAAATAATTAAAAAAGTTATCTACCAAAACAAAAACAAGAATAACTATAAATTAATTAATATATACTTTAACAAACACATGAAGCAAAGAACCTAGCCACGAAAGAAACCTTGGCCTGCCGCACACGAATGGTATCACCAATTATATGTCTCCTACTTCACACTCATTATTTCATAATATAAATATATTTTTTTAATTACTCCCTTCGTCCCATATTAAATATCCATTTTTTAAATGCACAAATTTTTAAGAAATTCCACTAACTACACTCTCCACCAATCAAATATCACTATTACCCACTAAAGTATCTTCTCATTGGTTGAAAATATTCCCTGAACACTTAATTTGGGACATCCCAAGATTCCAATATGGACACTTAATATGAGACGGAGGTAGTATATTTTTGTAAAGAGTCTCTACAATATTACAGAAACATATCAATCTCATACGTTTGTTTTTAACAGAACTTGAACTTATAAAGTTTTCGATGATGACTGAACTTTCTCACAACTATATTCAAGACAAAGGTCAATTGGTTTAGTTATATACAACCTGTTAGTGCAAAATGTGTGATGAGTATGGATTGTGCTTAGTTTGCGTATTATGCTGCCTTTGCGAACTGCCGGTGAGTGGGATCTGCACTAATTCAAGTAATGGAATGATTCCCTGCACAAATAAAAGTAAACCGTTAACCTTACCGTGGGGATGTGTGAGAAAAGTCATACCTCGCAAATGTGTTTAAAGGTTGCCTTTTATAGGCGAGCTAAATACTAGGGTTTCCTAGTATTTCGCTTATTGTTATTAGTAGCCAGAGTGGGACCCTTGTCGGGCAAGGGTCCGTAACTTAATCGTGATTGCGGACACAGATCATCTTCCGCGGTCGTGAGCTAATCCGTGAGCGTACTACGGAACCATTGCTCGGATGATCTGTGTGTGTCTTTGTAAGTCTGGGCCGCACCTTGCTCGTGGTTGGGCTTCGGTGGCGTCCAATGTATTTGTTTGTTTGTTGTGTTGTTGGGCCGGGGCTCAACTGTGTATAATACAGTTCAGGCCCAATAGGTCTGCTATCTGTATTATACGTCATCACAACCGAAATTGCAAAATAAATGACCCTTTTTGGTCATAGACAGTTTAATAATATTAACTAGTTAAAATTTGCATTGTAAAGTATGATGAGTTTGGTATAAATTTAAGTGTATGTGAAATGTGTTAGAAAGCATTTTATAAGAAAAATGACACCGACAGTTGATAAAAGAAAATGTTTGATATTGTTGTCTGTGGTTGGTCAAAGATCAAAATGGCCCCTTAATTGATTTTATTTAACACATTTCGATCATCTTCGCTGAGGCTTCTTCCATGGGTCCGTACTAGGCACCAAACTCCTTCAATTCTAGCTCCTTATTATTTATACTTTCGATCACTGACACCACCCAACATTCATTTCTATTTCTTGTTAAACAAACAAATAAATAAGCCTGCTAGCTACTTTGCTTCTCCTTCAATCTATATATCTTTTATTCCATCTTACTTATATTCTTAAGCAACGATCCTTTGCTTCACTCGATCATTTTGATTTGCTAGCTAGCACCAATTCAATGGTCTTTATTCTCAAGGCTGCCTGCTTTTCTTGCTTTACACTCTCATCCGATGATTCGAGTAAAGTTGCTGACTGTGATGATCACATAACTTCTTCTTCTTCTAGTTGTTGTGTCAAAACGTTTTCATGGGATGAGATTAAGAAAGGAAGCAAGAATTTCTCCAAGGTTATCGGGTCCGGTGGCTTTAGTACTGTCTACCTAGCTCGATTAGCAGGCGCCTTAACCGCGGTCAAGATCCAATCCTCTTGCACTGACCGCCTTGCTCGTATTCATGATCAAGAGCTTCAGATATTGCTCACACTTAAACACCACCCAAACATTGTCAACTTTGTTGGACACTCATCATCGTGTGATGACCAACAACAACAAGAGCGTGCATTATTGTTTGAGTATGCATCCAATGGTACGTTGCATGATAAACTACACATGCTATCATGGAAGCAAAGAACCATGATTGCATTTCAGCTTGCTACAGCTCTAGAATATATTCATAGCTTACATATTATTCATGCAGATATTAAGGCTTCTAATATACTTTTAGACCAACAATTTAACTGCAAACTTTGCGACTTTGGATCCGCTAAGTTAGGCTTTACTTCAATGGTTTTACCTCCATCTTCTACCAAAATGAACAGAATGATCATGGGATCACAAGGCTACATGGATCCTCATTATTTGAAAACCGGATTAGTTTCAAAGAAGAATGATATATACAGCTACGGAGTTATTCTTCTAGAGCTTATCACGGGTAGAGAAGCATTTAGTATGGAGAGGGGGGAAAAGTTGACACAAATCATTGGGAAATTAGTCCGCATAGAGGACATGGTGGATCCACGGCTCATGAAATACGACGTTTTTGATATCGAGGAGGTGAAGGCTATGGTTGGAGTGGCTGGCAAGTGTATTGGTGGTTCGCCCGCGGCTAGGCCTTCTGCGACCGAGATTGTAACATCCATGAGGGGGGAGAAATTTACTCATTTATAACTATGAGATGAATTTATTTGAAGATATATCTCTTGGCTTGTATATTCATATAATTTTTTCCTTCTTTTTTGGATAAAACAGATCATGTAGTGATTGGTAAAAATTTGTGTGAAGCCATATGTTGTAACAAATTTAACCAGATGATGTTGCTTTCTTATAATATACTATTTCACTTGTCAAATATTTCACTTGTCAATCATGGTTATTGTTTTATGCGCGCTTTCATAATTAAATTTTGTTACTTATATGACATGGACAAGTTACTTAAACATTTAACAAGAGTACGTTCAGATATAGTACTATCAGATTACATGACCCCAACATTCTTTAAATTATGTATAGATATTTTGTCTCTTTTGGTTCGATCGGGTATTGAAATGAAAATAAACGTGAATGTATGAAACTTCAATTCGTGAAGTTTCTTTGAATAATTATCAATCCCACCAACTCCCACTGTGACGACAAAATGCCCGGACACATAAAGCAATAAGTATCAAAGTGGTTGTGGTCCACTGGTTAAAGCTTATTCGTGTCCGGGTGAGAGTAGTACCGGTATGGGTGACTTATCGGAAAGTCCTAACTTGTGAATCACAAGCTCTGTTGATATTAGGCAATGAAGAGGAGAGCCTGTAAGCCAATAGTTGCGCAGGTTCGAATCCGAGCCGGCCCCGGTTTTCATCCGGCCGTTACTCCAGCGAATTATACTCGTGTGGAGGCGGTACGGTTTCCGGGCAGACGCCGTTAAAAATCCCCACTACGCCAGCGTGGACCCAGTTAAGACAACATAGTCTGGGTATGTGGTGGATGAGGGCCTGCCGAGATAGCGGGTGCGACTCTAATAAAAAAATGAAAATCACCGTTCAAAAAAAACATAAAGCAATAAGTGTTTTTTGACCTTTTTACAAGTGAGACTAATCTTTTTTTAATGACGAGTAACAAATTAAAAAAGAGTACTCGACCAAGTCGCTAATTTATAAATGAACCAAATTAGCTAGATTCGTTGATTTATAATATAATTACTTAATACAAAAGATAAATCCAGTTGTATAAATAATATACAGTATCATAAATATAATCTTAATTTAGACAACTTAGCTTATTATTATTGATCATAAATATAATCTTAACTTATTCAGCTACAGTAGTTTCTTTTAAATATTTCAAAAGAAAAGAAACAAAAAATATGTTATAGTGGGAAAACATGTAGAGTATGTGGTTAGAAAATGAGCAAGTCGTTAAACAAATGACGACGACTCATTAATTGAAAATGACAAGAGAACTAATTAATTCAAGTCATTTTCATTTACTTTTTAGTGCCTCCTACTCTTTCTCTTTATTTTGTTGACCACGTTTAAGGTTTTATTTGGTGCCGTTTTATTGCAATAACCACCGACTTGTGACTTTCAATGTTTACTTTAAAAAAAAAAGAGAAAAAAAGAAGAAGAAGGTGACGTAAAATGACGGTCAACTAACTATCTCACATGCCTAACCATAATTTGAATTTATAATCATTTGGTTTGAGAGTTTTTCACACAAAAAGAGTTATTATTAGGACACGAGCCCTTTGATATTGTTCACTAGCATTTAATAGCGTGTACCAAAAGGCTTATGTCACAATGATACCTCATCTGGGAGAATGTTCAACAATTAAATAATTGTGAATTCAAGTTCTGCTATTGTAAGATTGATTTGTTGTGTATATACAGTATATTGCAAGATAATTAGTTGTCGATTCCGAAAAAATAAACCATTAAATAGCATGTACGTGACAACTAATTTGGTCTCTAATTGTAAATAGCAAGTGACTATCTGCATAGTCACATTTCAATGATCGGTCTAGAGTAGGGAGAATTACTTGGACTGTACGTAAAATCATTACGATGGCCGAATATATATATATATATATATATATATATATATATAAAATAAGATGCGTACGACGTCATCAAATGCTTAAATGCCATGTCATAATGCCAAATAAGCGCAATAATGCCACCTAAGCAAAGTTTGACCAAATAAAATTCGGATGTTGACCTAAGCAATTTTTTTTTTTTAAATTCGAAAAATATTTTAAAAATCTGTCACTTGCAAGATTCGAACTTAAGGTGTTGGTAACATCAACAAAGTTGATTACCACTAGACCAACACATTTTTTTGATTATATCTTGCAAGCCCAAATCTATAAACCTATGCAAACAAATATATGACATAATTGGGAGAATCCCTACAAGTTAGGTAACCCTAATTAACTAAATCCAATATTATCAATATCCACTCCATTCATTATTCATTATACGGAAAATTTTTTTTCTAAAACCCTAATATCACTCATTCATCTCATTATCACACACACAATATTCATTTTTCTTCTCTGATTTGATGTGCAGGTTGTTATCCAGGCGCTTGATGTGGAAGCAATTAAGTTAGCAAATCTTTGGTTATAGAGGTCAGTTACATTCTTATTTATTTTATAAAAAAAATTTTATATGCTTTGCAGGTTATTCATAATAACTTTTGCTCAAAACCCTAATAAAAATTCATCAACCAACCATGGCGGATGAGGTATATATGATGTTTTTTTTTTTTTTTTTTTTTTTTTTTTTTTTTTTTTTTTTTTTTTTTTTTTTGTATTTGTAGAAGTATGATCTTTTATTGAATCGTTGTTGCTTATTTTTATGTGGTCATATGATCGCATTTACAGTACAACATAGAAAAGACCTTCAGACCCCAGAATTATCCTGGTATATATCCTATCTCTTTTATATATCTCTTAAGCAAATAAATTCTAAATTCGACTTGCAATTATGTGTTATAGTTCTATTATGTGTTTTCTATTAAATTTTGCTTATAACGAATTTGGTTGTATGTATTTTCTATTTGCAATTTTGTAAAAACAAACTGCAGTTCATTCATAATATATTTTTTCTCAATAACCCTAATATCCATTTTTTCCCTCACAATCATTCATCTAACTTTATCTTTCTAAATTGCAGGATCTTATTTTTAAATTACAAGCTCGGATCGTAGCTGACTTTTTTTTCATAGTTCTTATCCTTACTATCTTTTTATTCTTGCATATGTTGCTTGATGATGTACCCTCCGAACGGGTCGAAGGACTCCCCTTCGAGCCTGTAGAAAGCCCTCCCTTCGGAGGCCCAGGTTAATCTCCTAACACGTTTCATTGGCGTAAAACCATTCGCCTGCGAACTGGTTACCATGTGGGAATCCGCAAATCGAAGCCCTAAGCCCTTCGGGGTATCCCTCTCGAAGGGACTACAACGGAGGACTACCATGACCTGGTCATACCCACGTCTCCTCTTCCTTTAGGCTTCCCGCCAAAACAGAGATCGTGGGTTACAAAGCCCTAGCGGTTACCACAAATCATGGGACGCCCCCATGATCTCCGAAACATGTGCAAACCGCCCACTAAGTCCTATTTCTCTCCTATAAATAGATTAGTCGGGCCAAAACGATGTAAGTTAACTTCATTCCCGTCATTTACAACCTACATTACCATTACACATACTTACTCGCACACCGGAGGTGGTTCGCAGGGTCCAACCCCTGCGCAATCACTTAACGTAGTGTCTTCGTATTTCTTATTTTAGGTCAAGAACAAGCTTGGCGCAATCTCAACACCCCATTATTCCTTTGATCACCATCGAAGGCTTGGTCGTGCAATTATTTGTACAATCAGTGGCGCCATCCGTGGGACCGCTACAATTGGTCTCGTTATTTCCAAGCTTATAACCAACCAACTACTTTCACTATTATTCCGGCATGGATCAAGGGAGAGAAGATACTCCCCCACCGGGTTTCTCGACCTTGGCGCCAATACCAGTCAATGACTCTAACAACCTTCTCCCAATAACCGCCTCCACGTTCACAACACGTTCTCACCCAGAAACAACACCCAACCATCATGCTTCGACATCAGCCAATCCGGAGCCCATTATTAGCCCAGCCTTTGTCGAAGCCAACCACGAAGTGTTGGAATCCCTCTTAAGGGCTCGTAAGAGGCAAGTCAGGAATGCTGAGATGCGAAGGGAGTTGGAATACTCAAGTGATGAGTATGATGAAGAAATGGAGATGGAACCTAGGCCTCCGACCCAAGGAGCAACTCTATCGGCCTTAAGGGTTGGGTCTCCAGTCAGTCGAAGGCTAAGCAGAAGGTCCGTTGGTTTCGAAGGAGTTCCCGAGAGGGCTCCGACAAGGAGAGAAGGGGCGGTTACCGAAGGCTCTAACGGTAGGAGCCAACGAAGGGAAGAAGTGGGGGTGACTTTGCCTCCATTACTAGCAGCACATCTTGGAAGGACTGAAGCTGGGGTTCCGTTGCAGCCTTCTCACGCATCAGGCGTAGAAGGCAATCCGCCTACAATTAATATGGGAGGAAATCTTTCTCCCAATGGTATGTACCCCTCGTTCCAAACTCAGTCTTATCCTCAAAATTTATATCCTCCAGTAAATGGACAGCCTAATAACCCAAGCGTCCCTCAAACTTATGGGAGCATACCCTTGGGGCATCCTATGGCGTACCCTCCGTATGCCATGGGAAACGGTTATCCGTTTGCCATGAATACACCTTATCAGTCCTACCCAAGTCAAACTCCTATGGGAATGCCCCCAAACAACAATCCCTATAATACTGTTCCCATGTATGCACCACCTTACAATTGTCTATACTCAGACCCTATGGGTTCAGCTACACCCTTCGTTAGGTGGATAGAAGATTACCCATTGCCTGATGGGTTGAAAATGCCTTCGCACATTGGGACTTATGATGGGAAGGGGGATCCGGACAATTTCTTATACTTGTTTGAAGGGGCTATCAAAATGCAAAAATGGGTTATGCCGGTGGCCTGTCATATGTTTACATACACCCTACGGGATTCTGCTCGTATTTGGTGGAATGGGCAAAAGCCCGGTAGCATCGTCAATCTTGATGATCTTAAGGCTAAGTTCCGGTCACACTTCAGTCAGCAAAAGAAGTTCACAAGGACTCATTTAACGATGCACAACATCAAACAAAAGGAAAACGAAAGCACAAGGGCCTTCGTTACTAGGTACACCGATGATACTTTGCAGATTTTGGGTCTTCATGAAGATCAGCGTATTTCGGGTTTCGTACATGGTCTTCGAAATCGGAGTTTGGTGGAATTCTTGTCCACTGACCTTCCGACAACTTACAAAGGGTTAATGGAAAAGACGTATACTTGGATCGAAGCGAAAGAGGTATCCACTAATGGGGCTCTGATAGACAGAGACAGCAACAACAAGTTTTCGAAGCATTCTTCGTGGGAAGGGTCAAAGAACAAGAACAAGAACAGAGACAGGTTTTCTCCGTACAACAAAGGTCCCAACCACGGTTTGTTAAGCAGTCTAACCAAGTCTCCAAAGGAAATACTTGCTACGGAGAGGGCTGCTAAGGCCTTCGAAGCACCCCCTCGTATGACAAGTAAGGGCAAAAACTGGGATACCAGCAAGTATTGTCACTTTCACGAAGATTATGGTCATGATACGAACAGTTGCAGAGAGTTAAAGAAACAGATAGAAGAAGCTGTGAAGTCCGGGCAATTGGCACACTTGGTGAAGGGTATAAAGAAGGGAAAAGAAAAGATGACCGACACTCAATTGGCTAAAGATACTACTCCTCTCAAAGCCCCAATACTCATGGTTCGTTGGGGCGAAGCCAGCTTGAAAAGAAAGGTAACAGAGCAGGAGGGTAATGCAATAGGGGAAGTAACTTTTCCTCCTCTTACGGGCCAAGTTCCTTCAAATGATCCAGTAGTCATCAAAGTCCTCATTTCCAACCGAGAAGTGAATAGAGCCTATATGGACTGTGGAAGCTCCTGCGAAATCATTTATGAGCATTGTTTTCTCAAGCTCTAGCCTTCGATCAAGTCTCAAAGGGTTGACTCGAAGATACCCTTGGTAGGATTCTCTGGCGAGCATTCGTGGCCTCTGGGAGAAGTTCCATTAGAAATAACAATTGGATAAGGCAAGCTCACAAGGACAGAAACCCTCATGTTCATTATTGTAAGGTCCAACTCTCCTTACAACTTGCTGATAGGAAGGACCGCCATGCAAAAGATGGGTATCGTAGTTTCCACTATACATGCAGCGGTAAAGTTCCATACACCTTATGGGATAGGAACTGTGTTCTCCAGTTACAGTCAAAGGCAAGTGGGAGACAGTGCAAAAAGATTAGAGAAAGTCCGGAGGAGCCTCCGAAGGCTATCCTTAGTTGTACGGATGCCGAAGAGCGTATTGTGATAAATGAGCTCTATCCAGAGCAAACGGTGGTAATCGGAAAGCAACTCCCTGCTAACTTCAAAGCAGACCTGGAGAAGCTACTCAAAGCCAACAAAGATGTGTTCGCATGGACATATTCAGACATGACAGGAGTTCCCAGGACTCTTATGATCGATGGCAAGTCCTTCGGCACAGAACATAAGCTTAACGAGTTCAAACACATTGAACCAATTAAGCAGAAGCGACGAAGCCTGGCACCAGAAAAAAATGCAGCTGCTTGCAAAGAGGTGGATGAGCTTGTGCGAGCAGGAATTCTCAGGGAAGTGAAATACCAAACTTGGGTTGCCAACCCAGTCATGGTAAAGAAAAGTGACGGAGGGTGGCGTATATGCGTTGACTTCACCGACATCAATAAAGCTTGCCCGAAGGACTACTACACTCTACCAGAAATCGATTGGAAGGTCGAATCTCTCTCAGGGTTCCGTCTGAAATATTTTTTGGACGCCTACAAAGGGTATCACCAAATACAAATGGCGGAGAAAGATGAAGAAAAGACAGCCTTTTGTGGAAACCGTAGAGGGGGGTGAATACGTTTCCATTTAAAAACTTAAAACTTTTGTATCAAACACCCGATCAAGTGTGACGTAATATGAAGAGTGTTAACTATGGTCATTTAACATTTAGAGATGAATGTAGTAAACTACAACACAAGCACAATCAAGCCATGACACATACTTAATCAACATAACATAAGCAACTAGTTACACAAGCATAAACTTCATGCAAATATAAGTATAAAGCGATAAAGAATGAAATGAAAGTAAAGAGATAAGTAAGAAGGCGCAAACCAGACACGGTGATTTATAGTGGTTCGGTCACGAAGCTCCTCTTCGCCCTACTCCACTCCCCGAGTACCCAACTCGAGAGTTACTTCACTAATCAACAAACTCCCTTCAGGCAGAGAAAACCGTACACGTCGCTTAACTTGTTTTCCGACACTAAGCTAGATATCGAGTGCTAATCTTAGCTAGCAACAATCTACCACGATCTACCCGATCTACACCTTACACATTGCTTATCCTATTTCCGACACTAAGCTAGATGTCGAGTGCTAATCTTAGCTAGCACCAATCTACCACGATCTACCCGATCTACCCTTGATCCACATGATCAATTACACAAGCCCAATGGCTTCAAGAGATCTTCACTATCTCTTAAGATCACAATGATCTTGACTCACTCTCTCACAAAAGAAAAATAATCTTGATGTATGCTATGATACAATCAAGAGTGTAACCAATGTTACAAGACCTAACAACTACAACTCTTGTATCTTCTTGGATACTTTGAGTTCTTCTCTTGAAATGAAGAGGAATGATAACACTTTGTATCTACTTGGATACTTTGTGTTCTTCTCTTGCTAATCAAGAGGGATGACAACACTTTGTATCTACTTGGATACTTTGTGTTCTTCTCTTGCTAATCAGGGGGAATGACAACACTTTGTATCTACTTGGATACTTTGTGTTCTTCTCTTGCTAATCAAGAGGAATGAAGAGGATCACTTGAATGGAGGATTGGATCACTCTTAAACAAACTAAGACTCTCCAAATGATCAAAGAAAGTTATCTAAGTGAGGAGGGATTAGACCAGAGAAAAAGGACTGGAAAAATCAAGTTGGAAGTGTGAAATGGTCCACTATTTATAGGCAAAGAAAAATCTAGCCGTTACGTACGGACGGCTCCGTTAAATACCCTACGGCTCCGTTAACTTTAACGGAACCGTGGAGCCGTCGGTGTCGAAAATGCTCCAGACGCTCCAAATTTTGTCTTTTAGTGGTGAAGGTTTATTTGGGGAAGTTTGGAGCTATTTTGGGGGGGAAAATAGCTGTTACTAATTCAAAATAATTTGAAATGATTTTTCCAAATAAAACATTTCTTTTTAATTCAAAAATAATTTGTAAAATGTATTTTTGAAAAATGTTTTGTCACATTTATAAAAATGTGAAGTTTAGAAAAATATAATCCTTTGATCATTTGTCAAGTAATAGATTTGTTTGTCCATACATTGAGTGATTTACGTCGGGATGGAAATCTACGACTTTGTTGAAGCATACTTGAGGCGTCGAGAGATGTTGATGTAAGTATGCATTGATGATTTGTGTTTACAAGTAACTTTTACATTTTACGTTATGTATTACAAGTTACATGTTTGTCATTATTAAAACCGAAGAAATCATTTAGTTTAAATATCGTAATATTTGCACTAACAATCTCCCCCTTTTTGATGATGACAAATATGTAAACCGTAGACATCGTAAAATGTAAAAGTTACCTGTTTACACTTCCTTCTCCCCCTTTTGTCGAATCAAAAAGGTAGTTGCCTCGAGCGCTTCCTTGGATTTACTTCCTACTCCCCCTTACTACACTACTATCCTTTTCTCCCCAGAAAGGCGAGTTTGCATCATCCTAGTAAAGCCTTCTATCAACACTTGTGAAGACGACTCCATGCTATGTATTCAAATACTCCCGAGCTCCCCCTAGCTCAATGCTCCCCTATGGTGACTTAAACCCCTTGTTTATTTACCTTAGTATCTAGCGGATCCATGGATCAAATTCTTACAAAGGCTTTTCCTACCTCAAGGGTTAGCTTCGTGCAGCATAATATATAACAGTATAGGAGCAACATTATAGGGATAGAATACACATAGCAAGACATACATGGGTTAAACTATGTTAACACGTAAGTGTCACAACCCGACCGAAAACCTAAGGTGTAATTGTTCACTCAATCACACTAATCAAGAACGAGATTCGTTCATTGACTGACGCACTAAATGACTTATTCCAAGTTGTCGTTGGGAAGGAAAGTTCTAACAAACCTTTTGAACAACATAATCATCTACCTAAGATAATTGATGTTAAGGATAGTTTGTTGATAAGACATACTCTAAATGATTACTATTATGACAAGTCGTGCCATAAAGTAGACTCGATAGAGGTTATACCTAAATGATTCCATAAGGTGGGAGAGTGTTGGTTGTGGTGACAACAAGGACAACTTGGGTTATGTGGTTGTAGGGGATAAATAATGGGATGACCCATTAGTGGTTGTGGTGATGGTGATAGTGATAAGGATGATGTGTTGGTGCCAAGTCCAAAGAGGTTTGATGGTGATAGGGTTAGTGTGATAGCTAAGGGTTGTGGTGGACTTGGTGGAGGTAAGGGTGTAGGAATCCTAAAGGTGGAGGATGATGATGATGTGGTTGGAGATGTTGGTTTTGCCCTATGAGGAAAGGTGGGAAAGGATGGTTTAGGTTAATATATCGTTTGCACTGACAATGAGATGCATTATATATTTCAAAAGGGAAAAAGAAAAGGTGCATGTGATCCTAACAGGATTGTTGGTGGATATCTCTAACGGGGTTAAGGTAATGAAGTTCTAGGTTTCTAGGTTGGATGATCCTAGTTGTGTGTTAGAGATAATTTGGTGCATGAAGGGCTTCATGTGTTTGTGAGGATTGAAGGTTGTTGAGCTAACTGCCACTTATCCAAAGTGAGGAGTAGCTGTAAGGTTTGAGTGTAATGAGTTGAAGGTTATAAGGTTTGAGTGTGATGATTTATGGGTTGAAGGTACTTAGACTAACTATCACTGTCAAGAATGAAGTGTAGCTAAAAGGTTTGAGTGTGATGATGAAAGATGTTAATGTGAGGTTTGAAGATAAGATGCAAGATAAGCTTGCAGTAGTGAGGGCTTATATAGGCAAGGGTTGTGAGATTCAAACTAAAATTGAAGATGGTGTCCTATGGTGTAGTGAGGAAATCTTAGGGTGTGTGTGAGTTTGCAAGATTTTGCAGGTTTAAGGTTAGGGATGCTGGGATCAGGAGGGAACAGTGAAAATTCATCAAACATAGGCACGATAGCACTAAATACCACACGGTACCGTTAAATTTAATGGTACCGTAGCCTATTTAATGGTACCGTGACCTGGAAGTCACGAATTTTCCTGTGCAGCCTAGTTCTGGGCAGCTAAAGGGAAGTTTCCTAGGGAATAAGAACCACATTTGTGTGTTCTTGAGAGTGTTTAGTGAAAAACTATATGAGTGTGTTTTCGCTCCCCCTTAATCTATGACCATCCGGGCAAGATGTAAAAGATAAAGAGGAAAACAAACGTTGACCGAAGCGATGAGCTTAGTAACGTCATGACAAGTAGTGGATAGCATACAATAAACTTCACCTTTGAAGTCACGTAGCTCTTCTCAATCATTGTGAATATTCATAGAATATTTATATGATGAGGCATGTGATTACTTGGAGATATCCTAAGGGTTAAGAAGATAAAATCTTCAGGGTTGTGAGGTAGGTGATAAGGTTATAGGGTTATCTAAGTTGATGAAGGAGGGTTATCTCAACGTATCCTAATGGTTCTTCGTTTGAAGTGTGTGTGAGATGAGTGGGATGCGGAAGCATTGATAGTGTTTAGTACCATGCGGAAGTGAAAGGGAAGAAGACTTAGGAATCAGAAGATAGATACAATATGTTCTGATAGGATACGGTTCTGGTTCAAGACTACATCGAGTGTGTTTCGATAGTGGTTTTGAAACAGTGAGAATAAACTGTCTCAGTAGACAACGGTCCGATGGTACCGTTAAAATTAACGATACTGTCCCCTATTAAAGAGTACCGAGACCTGCTGAGGTCAGTTTTGACCCAGAATTAGATTTCTGACAAAGAAATTTCACATATGTTGTGATTTTTCTGGACCTTAGATTAAAAGAATTTATACCGAATAAATTCCTTTATGAATGAATCCACCGGGATTCGATGAACGTTTGTCGAGAACGAGAAATGACATTTAATTGCATTTCGCAAATTAAATAAACTTTAAATACTTCGGATGAAATATTTAAGTTGTCATTGGAGTTTAAGAGGATTTTACGAATAAATCTTCGCTTTCGACACGAGGAGAGAATTTATACCTAATAAATTCTTTGACCGGTACTGGACGAGAAGAAATGACTTTTATATTTCCGAGGAAATACATAGGTAGTCATTAGAGCGATGTGAAAGATGACTTAATATTTCCAGTGAAATATTTAAAAAGTCATCAGACGAGACACAGGATATGACTTGACATTTCCAGTGAAATATCTAACAGTCATGGGACGAGATCGAGGGAATGACTTAATATTTCCAGTGAAATATTCAAGAGATCATGCAAGGAACGTGAGGGATGACTTAATATTTCCAGTGAAATATTTAGATAGTCATGAGAGGGATTTAAAGAATGACTCAATATTTCCAGTGAAATATTTAAAGAGTCATGAGACGAGACGCACGAGATGACTACAATATTTCCAGTGAAATATTCAAGTAATCATAAGAGGGGTACGAGAGATGATTTTAATATTTCCAGTGAAATATTTAAATAGTCATAAGTTTTATGGAAAATGTTCCATCATTCCTAGACCTAGACGGAGATGGTAAGGGGATTCTCGGTTGAGAGGTTTGGTTGATTTAAGGGTTTCTATGTGCTTCGCACGTGAGTGTTTCATGGGGTTTTGAAAGATGTAAAGCTAGGCCTATGGTGCTGATTTGCAGCAGGGTTTGGGATCTTAAGACGTGTATATTCATACGAGGATGAAAGGAACTACTAATTACTTATATAGTAACTCGTGAGTCCTTTGGATGAGCGTTTTAGCATATGTTGTTAAAAGGCTTGAGTATGATGTTTCAGATATGACATTTAACAATTGTGATCGCAAGTTAAACTTACTTGAATATTTCGGATGAAATATTTAAGTTGTCAACCCTACTCCGAGTTCTACTAGGTTTGTTCCTAACCTTCCCATGACAAAAGGGTGTATAACTTGGAAGAAGGCGAAGTGATGACTGGGGAATTAGGGTAACTTCGCGACTACTTTGACCTATGGGTTTTGACACTAGTGTATGGCTCTATGACTTCTCAGGGTTCATAGTGATGGGCATACCTAATTCCTAATGTGTCAAAAGGACATAGTGTGGGTGCAAACTTTACAAGTAAATCATGTAAAATGCACATAAGGAATAAATGCAAGCATCATGTAAAACATGATAATCATTTAGCATTTAAGATCATGAAGACATTTAACCATATCTTACGAGAATATGTTATCATTTTGAAACACGTATGTGGGATGCAAGCAATCTAGGTTTGCTAAGGCAGATCCTAATTACTACTTGTTCAAGATGACATCCTAATGGGAGATAAAGTTCACCGATGTAAACTATCTCTAGTAAAATGTAGGAATGAAAGTTTTTCAAGTTAGAGAATGAGTATGAGACTATCACTAGTGGTGCTCAATTAAGGCTAAACACGACCATTTTTACGGGTTATACACGAACCCAACTTCTCTCCTGGAAGCAATCCAACCGTTAGGTCAAATTGAATTTCTAGTGCGATAGGTTCTCCAGTAGTCATTCTCATGTTAGAAGAATTTAAATTCCTATATTTGCCTATCGAAGTATAGCAAATATGATTTTATCTTGTTTTGCTTATACATGGCCTAATATGACTCAATTAACCATACTTTGAAAGTCGGTTAAGAAAATGACATGTCTTACACAACTCCTAACAAAGGCAAGCGAGATGTTTTAATTTCGTGTTTGAGATTTAAAGGTTGTTTGATGGTGATGGTGTATTTTATGATCTCTTGGACAACATCTTTGTTTGTTGAATTGTTACATGTTATTTTAACATGATTTGGTTTCCTAGAACCCAAAGACATTCTAATGTGATACAATGTAGAACCTACTACATTGTGTGTGTTTTAAGAATGCTCCTTTGCATATCTTGAGTGAGAATCTAGTAAAGGTTACTTACCTCAATAGATCTTGTGAGCATTTTATTTGAAATGAGACATACTGTTTACTTCAACAAGTATGCTTTTCTAAGAGGAAACTTATCACTCTTAAGAATGCTTTGTGAAACAAGTATTTTAGTGTATGACCAATTTTACTGGTTTATGCAATGACACATGTTGTATTAGGTTATTATTCAACACTAATACCCTATATTTGTTAACAAGATGCAATGTATTCTCATGTAACATAACCATTCATGTTACAAAGGGAATAAGATGCATAGGATATAAGTTATCTTTTGTCAATCTTTTGATAAGAGAAGTACATGTGATATTCTCAAAGATTGATGACTTACATAATAGTTAATAACATATTATGTGTGACATTTTTACAAGACATGTGACTTTGAGTGTTGAATTGTTCATAAGCAAATTTTACATAAGTTGTTTGTTTGCTCGTGTTTGGTTTTTCGAAAATGACACATTTACTTATTGCATTGCAATGTAAATTACTTGTATATTTCGGATGAAACATCCAAGTTGTCAATCCTACTTAGTTGTGTATTTTATGCATCTTTTAAACATATTAGTTTAAAGTTTGGAACACAACCATTGGACAAGAAGACTCAATATGGCATCGTCAACACAAGTGTGAGTTATGAACCGATGCATATTATTTTCGTCTTGATAGAACGTCATTATTTTCACAACAATCGAATGTGATTGAGTATGTAGATTCAAGATAAAACTTTTCATCATATTTTGATGTTATCTTGAAGCTAGACACATAATGACTCCAATTTCATGTCCACACTCAAAAACTTGTCAATTAGATTCGATAATGATATCAATCATAATTTGAATAATGAATTGATATGTACTCGAGATCTTTCTTGACCCTCACAATCACTCCTTTTTAAAAAGAAATAAAAATTTTAGGAGTGTGTTCCATTTATTCTAACACTAGTTGTATGTGTGAGGTTAATGACATATTAAGTTACTACTTTGATATTGTCATTTATTTTTATTTGAGAAAAACTATTTATATTATTGAATATAATATTCTTAGTTTTTCGACACCTCATTTGTATAAAAATAATTATCTTAACTATTTTTATACAACATACGTAAAGTACTAAATATTTAAAACATTTTGTATGTGTGTTAGATCAATGCAAGTTTAATACATTTTCCTTTACTTAAGTACTAATGTATTAAAATGACCTTTTATCTTGTTTAGACAACCCATGGTCAAACAAGACAAAATGATGTAATGTTTTAAAGATCATGTTACGGATTTTATGAAAGTGTTAAGTATTTTGGGGTGATGTACTTTTTACACTTAAACCTTTAGAAAAATAATTGTGTAAGACAACATCTTTCGACACACATGATCTACCAACTTAGTTTCTATTCCTAAGAAAGTTACTAAACCATTTTAAGAACTTGCAACAAATGCAAGACAAATGGTTGATGCCTATATGCAATGCAAACTAATTACTTAATATAGTGCAAGTGACTTAGCATGAGCCTTATAAATGCATAAACCGGAAAACTATAATAAGCAAATAGCAATTTAGCTTAACACACAGAAATACTTATCGTCATTTTGTGTATTAGGTATAACAATGTATACTAAGCTTGATTTCATTTAAAAATGAATTATTTTCCACCCCATTCAAAAATTTTGATCAAGTTCAGCACCTTGAAATCATGAATGCATCCACGTGTGATGTTCACTTTGTGATTTGACAAAAAAATTTGTGCAATCGGTATGACCGGAAAAGACTTTCTGTTACGAATTAAAGACATTCGTAAATTTTACTTTACAATCACTTTCTAAAAATATTTTTAAGTGAAAGTAGACTCAATTACGTTTAAAACGATAGGTGGCACGACTCCTACGGACTTACGGTTGATTTTATACGAATTTTTGAAAATTACCGAATTCTGAAAAACAGACGGACGGCTCCGTTAAATTTAGCGGTACCGTCCATATTTAATGGAGCCGTCTGTTGTATTTAACGGTGCCGTACGTGTCACTTCAGTTTTTGAACAGAACAAACTTTTATCAATTAAAAAAAATTCAAGCTAGTATGACAACATATACTTAACAACAAAACTTGTAAGTATTATGCAACTAAATACTTTTCATATTTTTATCACCTTCATGGGTAATTTGATACATGGATCGTACTCAATTTTGAAAACCATTTGTTTTAAAATTTTGAGCGACGTGGCTCTGGTACCAATTGTGGAAACCGTAGAGGGGGGTGAATACGTTTCCATTTAAAAACTTAAAACTTTTGTATCAAACACCCGATCAAGTGTGACGTAATATGAAGAGTGTTAACTATGGTCATTTAACATTTAGAGATGAATGTAGTAAACTAAAACACAAGCACAATCAAGCCATGACACATACTTAATCAACATAACATAAGCAACTAGTCACACAAGCATAAACTTCATGCAAATATAAGTATAAAGCGATAAAGAATGAAATGAAAGTAAAGAGATAAGTAAGAAGGCGCAAACCAGAAACGGTGATTTATAGTGGTTCGGTCACGAAGCTTCTCTTCGCCCTACTCCACTCCCCGAGTACCCAACTCGAGAGTTACTTCACTAATCAACAAACTCTCTTCAGGCGGAGAAAACCGTACACGTCGCTTAACTTGTTTTCCGACACTAAGCTAGATGTCGAGTGCTAATCTTAGCTAGCAACAATCTACCACGATCTACCCGATCTACACCTTACACGTTGCTTATCCTATTTCCGACACTAAGCTAGATGTCGAGTGCTAATCTTAGCTAGCACCTATCTACCACGATCTACCCTTGATCCACATGATCAATTACACAAGCCCAATGGCTTCAAGAGATCTTCACTATCTCTTAAGATCACAATGATCTTGACTCACTCTCTCACAAAAGAAAAATAATCTTGATGTATGCTATGATACAATCAAGAGTATAACCAATGTTACAAGACCTAACAACTACAACTCTTGTATCTTCTTGGATACTTTGAGTTATTCTCTTGCAAATGAAGAGGAATGATAACACTTTGTATCTACTTGGATACTTTGTGTTATTCTCTTGCTAATCAAGAGGGATGACAACACTTTGTATCAACTTGGATACTTTGTGTTCTTCTCTTGCTAATCAAGAGGGATGACAACACTTTGTATCTACTTGGATACTTTGTGTTCTTCTCTTGCTAATCAAGAGGAATGAAGAGGATCACTTGAATGGAGGATTGGATCACTCTTAAACAAACTAAGACTCTCCAAATGATCAAAGAAAGTTATCTAAGTGAGGAGGGATTAGACCGGAGAAAAAAGACTGGAAAAATCAAGTTGGAAGTGTGAAATGGTCCACTATTTATAGGCAAAGAAAAATCTAACCGTTATGTACGGACGGCTCTGTTAAATACCCTACGGCTCCGTTAACTTTAACGGAACCGTGGAGCCGTCGGTGTCAAAAACGCTCGAGACGCTCCAAATTTTGTCTTTTAGTGGTGAAGGTTTATTTGGGGAAGTTTGGAGCTATTTTGGGGGGGGGGAAATAGCTGTTACTAATTCAAAATAATTTGAAATGATTTTTCCAAATAAAACATTTCTTTTTAATTCAAAAATAATTTGTAAAATGTATTTTTGAAAAATGTTTTGTCACATTTATAAAAATGTGAAGTTAAGCAAAATATAATCCTTTGATCATTTGTCAAGTAATAGATTTGTTTGTCCATACCTTGAGTGATTTACGTCGGGATGGAAATCTACGACTTTGTTGAAGCATACTTGAGGCGTCGAGAGATGTTGATGTAAGTATGCATTGATGATTTGTGTTTACAAGTAACTTTTACATTTTACGTTATGTATTACAAGTTACATGTTTGTCATTATTAAAATCGAAGAAATCGTTTAGTTTAAATATCGTAATATTTGCACTAACACCTTCTACACAGGAAAGGGTGTCTATTGCTACAAGAAAATGCCCTTCGGTCTGAAGAACGCAGGGGCAACTTACCAACGGTTAGTAGATAAAGCCTTCCACAAGCAAATCGGGAGGAA
Organism: Artemisia tridentata subsp. tridentata; assembly: GCA_021014915.2. Classification (NCBI taxonomy): domain Eukaryota; kingdom Viridiplantae; phylum Streptophyta; class Magnoliopsida; order Asterales; family Asteraceae; genus Artemisia; species Artemisia tridentata. The sequence continues at coordinate 438,257,552 of CP139504.1, read as the reverse complement.
CTTGGAGGCCTACGTTGATGACATGGTAATAAAAAGCAGAACCGAAGAGGACCTCCTCTCCGACATCCAAGAGACCTTCAATCAATTACGGGCAATCAATATGAAGCTTAACCTTAAGAAGTGTTCCTTCGGCATGGAGGAAGGACAATTCTTGGGGCACCTGATCACTAAACAAGGGATTAAAGCCAACCCTTCGAAGGTAAAAGCCATCACTGACATTCAAGCTCCGAAGTCACTAAAAGAAGTTCAAAGCCTCAATGGGAAGCTTGCGGCACTTAGCAGGTTCCTATCGAAAGGGGCAGATCGGTCTCTACCATTCTTCAAAACACTCAAGGGGTGTACAGATAAAAAGACTTTCCAATGGAGTTGTGAGGCGGAAGCAGCCTTCGAAAAGCTAAAGGAATTTATGGAAATCTTACCAACACTTACGGCCCCAATCAAAGGCGAAGTGTTGTTCATGTACATTGCGGCATCATTCGAAAGCATCAGTGCGGTGCTCCTAGCCGAAAGGGAGAAGAAACAAGTCCCTATATACTTCGTTAGCAGGGTCCTGCAAGGAGCTGAATTAAACTATCCGGAGTTGGAAAAGCTAATCCTAGCCTTAGTTTATGCTGCAAGACGCCTTCGAAGATACTTTCAAGCTCATCCCATCACGGTATTGACTGACAAGCCTATTAGGCAGATACTGTCGAAGCCTGAGAAATCAGGAAGGGTAGCTAAATGGGCTATCGAATTGGGAGAACATGAGATAGAGTACAAGGGTCGAAACTCCGTCAAAGGTCAGATACTTGCAGACTTTCTCGCTGAAACACCCTCCGGACCTAGCCACGATAAAGAAATTCCTAAGGAGAAGCCCCAAAAGACGAAGGAGGGGTGGAAATTGTACACAGACGGAGCATCAAGTTCTGATGGTTCAGGAGCAGGTTTAATGCTAGTTAGTCCGGAAGGAAAGGAATACACTTACGCATTGCGTTTTGAGTTCGAAGCTACCAACAATGAAGCCGAGTATGAAGCTTTGTTAGCCGGTCTTCGACTTTCAAAGGACATGGAGGTTCGTAACCTCTCCGTTTTTGTAGACTCGCAGTTAGTCGCCAACCAAATTAAAGTCTCCTACGAAGCAAGGCAGCCCACCATCAAGCAATATTTGGAAAAAGCTAAAGAACTCCTTCAAGGCTTCGAAACATATGATATAGCACATGTTCACAGAAATCAAAACAAGAAAGCAGATGCCTTAAGCAAGTTGGCTTCAATGGCATTTGCTCATTTAACGAATGAAGTTTTGGTAGAAGTATTGACTGATAGGTCAATTAAACGAGGTGAAGTTTCTGAAATCATACTCGAGGAAGGCATCAATTGGATGACTCAGATTTGGGAATATTTGATCAGTGGTATCCTGCCGGAAGATCCTAAGCTTGCTCGAAAGGTGAGGATCAAAGCTCCCCAATATAGGCTCATTGGGGATAACCTTTATAGGAGATCCTTCCTATCTCCATGGCTTCGTTGTGTGGGACCAAAACAGGCTTCAAACATCATCTATGAGGTTCACGAAGGATCTTGCGGGTTGCATGCAGGCCCTCGCTCCGTTGTTTCAAAAGTAATGAAGCTAGGGTATTATTGGCCATCTATGCATAGAGACGCAATAGATATAATACAAAAATGCGAAGCTTGTCAAATCCACTCCAAAGTTCCAAGAATGCCTAAGCAAGACATGACATCTGTCACCTCAGCATGGCCCTTCTGTCAATGGGGAATCGATATAGTCAAACCCCTACCAGTAGCTCCGGGAGGGGTAAAGTTCTTGGTCGTAGCCATAGACTACTTTACCAAGTGGGTCGAGGCCAAACCTTTAGCGTCGGTAACAGGAAGGCATATGGAGAAGTTTGTATGGGAACACATAATCTGCCGATTTGGTGTTCCACACATTATCATCTCCGACAACGGGAAGCAATTCGCCGAAGGAGTATTCCCAAATTTTTGTGAAGGCCTAAAAATCAAGCAATCGTTCACTTCCGTATACCATCCTCAGGGCAACGGACAAGTTGAAGTCACAAACAGGGACATCATCGATGGTATCGAAAAGAGACTCGGACGAAGTCATCATGGGTGGGATGATGAGTTACCCCAAGTTCTGTGGGCACATAGGACACACCCTAAGTCAAGCCACGGGGAAACTCCTTTTAGCCTGATCTATGGAACGGAAGCTGTCATACCCTCCGAAATCAGCATCGAAACAGAACGCATTGTGAACTTTGAAGAAAAAACAAATGACGAAAGGCTTCGTGAAAACCTTGACCTCCTGGAAGAAAGAAGAGAAATAGCTTCGATCAGGGAGGCTATTCACAAACAGAAGTTTGAAAAGTACTACAACAACCGAGTCCGACCCTCCACAGTCAAGCCAGGTGAATATGTACTTCGTTTAAACAGCGCAAGCAAAGCCGAATACGAAGGAAAACTAGGACCCACATGGGAAGGACCCTACGTGGTATCCAAGGCTTACGGAAATGGAGCATACAAGCTAGCAACGATGAAGGGAGAGGTCATGGAGAGGACTTGGAACGGTACCAACCTTCGTAAGTTTTACATATAAGACTTACCACTTTTAAGAACACTCAGTCTGTTTTTCCAAATTCATGTAACGCATTCTTCTCACTTAGGGAAAGAAGCATTAATGGTAGGTGTCCTAGTGTTCATTTTTTAAATGATGTAATCCTCCCTACCCAATTAATGATATAACGCATTTCTCTCAAATCTCTTGTTTCGTTCTTTACAACAAAGATTTGCTCAGCCAAGTACTTTACAAGTTTCAATGTCGAAGGATGAAGCAAGACACATGTCTTGTATACAGATAACATCCAAAGCAATTCACATTAACTTTTCCTATATAGTCTTAGGGTATTCTAAGCCCTTCGTATCTTCAGGATAAAGACGGAGTGGGTCGCGACCCTTTGTCGCAGTCAAATTATACGATTGCGGAAAATCTTGGTTCAAAATACACACAATAAGGTTATAACCTTAGGTTGTATATGTACGTTTATAATAAGCGTACGAGAAGAAAAGCATGACATTCATAGCGGATTACTATCCCTGCTTAACATTGATAAGACCAATAATGGTCAAAGCAAAAACAGTTTAAACAATTGTCTAACGCATGGGTCGAAGCCCATACAGCAACGAAGATAAATTGTCTTAAACAAATGAACATTAAACACGTCGAGGCATTATGCATAGAGATCCTTTCAAGGCAGAACAGAAGCAGATTTCTTTGTTGAAGACGGAGGGTGGACCTTCATTGGCTTCTTCGCCAAAAGTTCTTCTATGGGAGCCAACGGATCTTTGGTTACCTCGGCTAGGAAAGGGTACTCTGTTGACGTAAACACATCGCCAGCCTCATTAAATTCTTGCTCAGAATCAGAGCGATAGTATGGTACCTCCGACAAAACCACATGCTTCTTTGTCTGAGCAATTTCTTCCAAAGCGGTATAGGTACCATAAAAGATGGCTGCGTTCACTAGTTTCCCAATAACTTCCCCCACCTCATCGCTACGATACAATTCCATTGCCACATGAGGAACAACCTTCGAAACTACCTCAGCTCGGTCTTTCTTCAAGTTTTGACACTAGAGTTTCAGACTATTGATTTCCTCGTAAAGCTTGACCTCCTGCTCAATCAGACTAGACCTTTCGGCTTCCAGACTTGTACATTTGGATTCGAGCATTTCCATTTGGGCTCTATAAATGGACACCTTAGACTCCTCAACCTTCAACCTATCGCACCTTGCTTGGGATTCCTTCAATTTCCCCTCGAGTCTGTCAATCTTGGCTCGCATATCTTGTACAAAAGGATTCTTCTCAAAGTTCTCCAACACTTCTTTGCACTTAGCCTCCAATTTATCATATTCATGATCCCTAGCTTTTTCTTTGGCTAAGATAGCATCCATTTTCACTCTCACATTCAACACCGTTTGCACCAATTCCCTTGTCCTAGAATTAAGATGATTATCCAAAACAGCCTGCCTAGCATAACTTTTGGAATGAAAATTGCAAAGCTCTTCCAAAGACTTGTTATCCAAGATTCCCCTCCATTTAGCAGGTGTCATTTTTTTGACCAAATGGCGACACGCAGTCGAATTGGGTAGTTCATTAACATTAGGAAGACCTGCGAAAGACAGAAGCACAAGTTATATAAGGAAGGACATTTATTACGTATGCATTATAACTTACTAGGAGTATCATCTTCAGGAATCGTCAGAGGAATAGGTATAAAGGTTTTAGAATGAGAGCCTTTGGGCTTCACCATTCTTGTCAGAGGAGTAGGAAGGGATAATTTCCTCTTCGGAGGAGTCTTTACAGACATAGCAGCCTTTGCTTTCTTACATTCTTCTTATCTGAAAGACCGGAGGACCTTATGAGCCTTGTTTGAAATTCCTTGATAAGGGGATCATCGGAATCTGCTACAGTCTCCACAAAATGCGGAGTCTCGTCATTATTAATTGATGTTGATGGAGAACCTAATTCATGGTTCACATTATTTGGCTCTTTGGGGACAAAACTAAGCTCTCTAGTACCACGGTTTACAACGAAGTTCCTGAATGCCATCCCTACAGAAAAAAGAAATGAGATAAATACCATCAGATAAGTCATTTACTTTATTTGAATAGGTACATACATACGTTTCCCATTGCAGATTATCTCAGGTTCCAAGGGAGAGCCTTCCCAATGATCTATAATGCCCGCCAGAAACAGTATTGGCTCAGGAAACGTTTGCACATCAAATGGGTGACGTTCAAGACGTTGGTAGAGGGGATAGCTTCTTACGAAGTGCGGCAAAGGATCATCAAAGCGTTTCTCGTCAAAACGATTGTCTTTATCTAGAAACGCTGGATAATTGGGAGGTATGATCGTATCTTGCACATAGAAAAACAGACCTTTCCATTTTTTTATGTTGGCAAAAGGTTTAGTTATTAAGCAAGGCACATCGGGCTCACTTCTTTTGGCCAATGTTAACCAATCACCACCAGGACAAAGGTTTATAAAGCCTCTAAGCACATTCAGTGTTGGCTCATACCCATAAGCTTTACATACAACGATGTAAGTAGTCAACTTGGCTAAGCCAAAAGGGTTCAGCCTGGATATATGTACTTGATAATATTGTAGAAACTCCAGGATTAAGGGGTGGATCGGAATCCTAAAGTTAGATTCTATAAATGCATGCACATAAAGCCCCACATAACCCGCTGGAGCATCAAAAACATTTTGGTTTTGATTGGGAAGCATAACTTTAAACTCTTTAGGTATGGGATATATTTTAAGAAATTCTATTAGAGCCTGCTCTGATAGAGTATATTTTTGCTCCCTAATAGTTCTTTTTGCCGCCATACTCATCTTGAACTAGAGACTATGAGCGCAAAAGGACAAAGATCGGAGAGGGAAACTTACCTTTAAGCTTAACTGAAGCACAAAGCACAGGGTCTTGTACGTGTATTTTGGGCGCAAAAGAAAATATGATCTAGGGTTGGAAGTATGAAGGGTTTATGAATATCCTTTGTAGTTTCATCCTAGCCATCCACGTGCAGTTATAATCCGAGATATACATGGAGCCTAATTTTTTAATTTTTGAAAAGATGTTTACCGATATCTTCGCTGCTGTAGTATAGAGTGGTAGTTGAAGATTTATTAGCCGCATTTATTGCGCAAAGTTGTTTAAGCACTTATCTTCATTACGTTCAAATTTGCGACGAACGGGATAAAGTGTAGCAGGTTTTTTGAGTCGAATGCAATTTATACTTGTATGTATATATCACTTTCGACTGGGGGGCTTGATGATGTACCCTCCGAACGGGTCGAAGGACTCCCCTTCGAGCCTGTAGAAAGCCCTCCCTTCGGAGGCCCAGGTTAATCTCCTAACACGTTTCATTGGCGTAAAACCATTCGCCTGCGAACTGGTTACCATGTAGGAATCCGCCAATCGAAGCCCTAAGCCCTTTGGGGTATCCCTCTCGAAGGGACTACAATGGAGGACTACCATGACCTGGTCATACCCACGTCTCCTCTTCCTTTAGGCTTCCCGCCAAAACAGAGATCGTGGGCTACAAAGCCCTAGCGGTTATCACAAATCATGGGACGCCCCCATGATCTCCGAAACATGTGCAAACCGCCCACTAAGTCCTATTTCTCTCCTATAAATAGCTTAGTCGGGCCAAAACGATGTAAGTTAACTTCATTCCCGTCATTTACAACCTACATTACCATTACACATACTTACTCGCACGCCGGAGGTGGTTCGCAGGGTCCAACCCCTGCGCAATCACTTAACGTAGTGTCTTCGTATTTCTTATTTCAGGTTAAGAACAAGCTTGGCGCAATCTCAACACTCCATTATTCCTTTGATCACCATCGAAGGCTTGGTCGTGCAATTATTTGTACAATCATTGCTTAACAATGATTTTTTGTTTTTGGTGCAGATTTGGGAATTGGGACATATTGCAGATCAAGTTGTTGCAACGCATTAAATACTGTTGGTACATTGAATGTAAAGTAACCATTGAAGAATCAGGTAAAAATCAACTTTTTTACAGTTAGCCAATTATGTCTAAAGTGATTATATATGTTTTGGATTGCTTAATTATTTGATTAAGAAATAGCAACCTGCTTTTTTAAGTGCTAATTACTCTTTAATAGGAAAATAATCAGTTTAACCAACCTGTTAGAACTACTTATAATCAGTTGGGTTTTTATTCACTATCGGTTAGGAGAATAAAAAAGCGGCGATTTGGGTGAGCTTATTTCAAAGGATTATTGCTGTTTTTAGTAAGTAAAAAAGCTAATAAGCATAAGCACTCAGACCGGGGCTTTTTGAAAACACGTAGTTAAAACTTAGAGACAGTCTTTTTGAAAACACGTAGTTAAAAAGCTAATTGCTGTTTGTGAGACGATAATATTCTGGGTTAACAGTGATTTTTGCTAAGAAATATATCCATTGGAATTATAGCTTAGTTTAGCGTCCAAGTAGTCAATTATGTATACATATCATTGTAATCCTTTGTAAATATCATTAATTTCCGTTTAGTTGATTCCATCTTTGTTAAAGATTTAGGCTTCCCCGGAGACTCAAAAGATGCTATAAAACAAACTACGATTTAGGCGTCCCCGGAAAAATTGGTTGGTTGTTTGAATTGTCTGACAGATGGAAACACACTCTGTTTAAAACAATTTCTTTAGTATGGGCTATGGGTCAAAGCCGACGAGATTTGTTCCACAAACATTCTTACCTTGAATTTTGTTTTGCGAAGACAATCTAAAAAATCCCATAAGAATCATTATGTGCTCAACGTCATTGCAATTATTTATTAAAGAGTTTAGGAAAATAATCTAAAATGTTGATATGAATCGAATCTCTATTCGTAGCTTCTGTTCTTTTTGTTGTTTTAAATAGAATGTGTGACATTATATCTAGACCTGATTAAAAGCTGATATTTTGATTAGGTGTTGTCTCGGAATCAGCTCTTCAAAAGTTTGAACGTCTACTTTTTCATGGAGAAATCAGTTTGGTAAGCTATTTTCTGTGAAGATGTCAAATTCCATCTGTTTACACAAATGGATTAATTGGGGTTACATGTTATCTCTAACGGTTTAAATGGAACAAAAACAAAAAATTAGCTATAGAAGAAATTGGTGGAAAGTTGGATAAACTGCCTTTTCATGTATACAATAGTTAGGTGAATCTTTAATATCTCGGATGATAATTTTGACAGCAACTCTTGAAGGTAAAGGTAACTTCAAGTCGAGGAATGAAATTGACAAGCAGGTTGGGAGAGTTTTGATCATCCAACCAATGTACTTTTACCTGGTATGAAAATCAGGCCAAACCTTGTTGGAGGTCAGAAATTGAACTATCCTTGTCGTGTCTGCACCTGATGGACCCATGCCACAAACAAAGGAACATATCCTTCTTGCATGACAGGTTTGTTTCTGCTTTTAGTTGGCTGAAATGTGAGTTTTTTCATATTAACTTGATGCTGTTCAGTGAAACTAGAATGGGATAATTTCATATCTCCCCCTCTTTTCAACATTAATTTCAAATATACCCAAAATACAACCATTGAATGCATAACAACCATTGAATGCATTTTGTACAATGCTTTTAAAGCATCATTTGGGTAAATATGAAATTTTTATGCTTTTGTTGGGTAGATATGAAAATGCCCCAACTAGAATCATGCCTATGTCACTGTCCAGGTTGGTGTGCCATCATTAGTCTGCTTTTTGAATAAAGTTGATGCAGTTGATGATCCTGAGTTGCTAGAACTTGTGGAACTAGAGCTTCGAGGTAAAATTCGATCTTGTCACTTGTTCAAGGTTAGAGTAAACTTAATTGTGATTGATTCAGAGCTTACTGATCTATCTTAAATTATGATTGTTGCAGAGCTTCTTAGCTTCTACAAGTTTCCAGGGGATGAAATTCCCATTGTACGAGGATCAGCCTTATCAGCATTACAAGAAACAAACGATGAAATTGGGAAGAATGCCATCCTGAAGTTGATGGAAGCTGTAGATGATTACATTCCTACACCTGAGCGCCAAAAGGAGAAGGCATTCTTAATGCCAATAGAAGACGTTTTCTCAATTGCGGTATTTCCATTTATTATATAAATTTGCTTTGATGTTAATAAGGTGGTACTTTCAGTTTTTTGAGGTATGGTAGCATTATGAAACAGTTTTAATGAAAATTAAAACTTTGACAGAATTACCATGTATAATAAACTAAAGGCATACTAATATACCTTATATCATACTTGTTTCCTATGTAGGGACGTGGTACTGTGGCTATTGGCCGTGTTGAACAAGGGATGATTAAAGTTGGGGAGGAAGTTGAGATCATGGGGTTGATGCAGGTTATTTCATCGAGTTTATTTGATTATTACTCTGAGTAATCAGTTTTTGTTGGAGTGGATCCTTAATATTAGTTTTGCACTTGTAGGGTTCCAAAAAAACTACGGTTACAGGTGTTGAGATGTTCAAGAAGAGTTTAGATCACGGAGAAGTAAGTGATATTTCTTTTATAACCTTAGCTGTTGATCTTCCATGTGATATCGACTTTATCTTTTTTTTCCTATGTTTCCCAGGCTGGTGATAATGTGGGTCTTCTTTTACGTGTTATAAGTAGGACTGACATCCAGAGAGGACAGGTAATTGAAATTGTTGGTGTCGACATAGTTTTACAACTCTTTTTAAGCTTACCAATTCCAGATGGCGCACAGTTAACCTAATTGATTTTAGCATGGATGGTCGTCATCTATTGTTTAGACTTAAGATTTTCTGTCGATGCTTGCTTTATTTTGGCTTTGTCTTTTTTGTGATTATGGGCTTACAGAGGTGGTAATCTTGATCAATTCACTTATGAATGATCATTTCATCTATATACGCCATCTTTAAAAAGTGAACAGAATGGACAAAGAATGTCAATCTAACCAGTTAACCGTACTAAAATCAACTCGTTTTTACCTCGGCCCACGTTAACCCTTCCACCCCTTTTTCTTTTATGGTCTTTTATCAAATTTCTATCTTTGAGGCCCAATTCAAAATTGACACTACATCAGTGACGTATAAACATATTTGTTTTGGAACTTGATTATGACCTTTTGCTTATTACCTCCATTTTGTACAGGTCATTGCAAAGCCTGGTAGTGTAAAAACATACACAAAGTTTGAGGTTGAAATTTATGTTCTCACAAAGGATGAAGGTGGTCGTCATACAGCCTTCTTCTCAAACTACAGACCTCAGTTTTATTTGAGGACGGCTGATGTCATTGGGAAAGTAGATTTGCCTGAAAACGTAAAGATGGTTATGCCTGGAGACAATGTCACTGCTGCTTTTGAACTTATTACACCAGTTGTTCTTGAACCAGGTTTGTGACACACATAATACTCTAATCATCATGCACACTGTACAAATATAACATATTCACTATACTTTGTTCATTGGTATTTGCACTTATTTGTTGAGATATTCAGGTGCTTTTACGCAGATTAGTCTTCGTACCATGTAGATTTCGACTCCAAAAGGCTGAATTATGGATGCCAATGGCGTTGTATCTTCGACTCCTGATTATTTTGGTTATGGATATGATCCAGGTAATGGGTATGTGGGTGGATTTAAATTGTCTCAGTGTAGGATCGAGGGTGATAAATTTAGTAATCTGAATGGGCATTTTTCTTGACATAAGCAGCTCAAATAACTACCTATTCATGTAATTTGTAATGACCCTAAAAAAAAGGCTGCAAAGTAATATGCAACAAAGGGTTCCAAAAGCAAAATGTCATTTATCAGCAAGAACAAGTATTTCGAATGCTATCCAGTAACCTAGTATATGCTTTCCCTCTCAAAACTTGCATAGGACCTTACATTGTTGAGCATGGAAGTTTTATATTCAAGTTTGACTATGGTGAATTGGCAATACTTGAATTGTCACTTTGTTTTTGGTAAAAACTGGTGAAAATACATTATATCAATCAAAGGTTACAAAACAAAGCATCTGAAAAGGAGAAAGGACAATCCCAAATATCCTTTAAGAAGCTAAATTGTCACTTTGTTGATGTGCAGGAAATCATCTAAAAAGAGGAGCAGCGTCTACTTTAAGGTTTACATGTCAATGAGATAAACAATATCCGGTTGAAAGGCGAGATGGCTGAGAGGACTGATTTCATACATTGTAAGTCGTCTTTTTTTTTTTTTTTTTTTTTTTTTTTTTTTTTTTTTTTTTACGATAATCTAGAAAGTGTTTTGGACCACGTCTATAAAACAGTTTGTGGCATGCATTTAAAAAAATATGTTTTTAACCTTTGAAAATGAGTTGTATTGATGTTCTTATGTGTATGCTAAAGGCTAAAGCTATAAGATTTTATTGATATGCTCTCTTAAATACCCTCTGATATGGGATAAGGTGTAGCTAGACATGAGAACTCATAAAAAATAAGCTAAGAAGCTGCTGTGAATGAGCTTATTGAAAATAGGTTATATAAGTTGATAAACTAATAAGGTTAAGCTGTTCGGCTTTATCTAGACAGGGAAACACACAAAACAGCTTATTATTGCATTTTGCTAATGGAATAAGCTGGTTAGCTGCTTACATAAGCTTACCCAACACCCTTTGTAATATGAACATATTGTACCTCTGTGTTTTCATATGTGTTGTACGCCTTTATGTAACATTTGGTATACATACCGATAGATTGTATATGCATTTTCTATTGAGAATCCAATGCCGTAAGAGTAGCTATGTGGTTTTTGGTAGATAGAGTTGAGGTAAACAGGAAAGAGTAGAATTGCTGTCAATTACATGTTCTATGATAATCTCTTTGACCTAATAAACTTTGTTACTAAGGTTATTGATCGATGATGTATTTGTAAAAGTTGTTGTTTGTGCTTAAGTTGTTTGCCATTGGTGTGAGCATACATTTACTTAAAAATGTGTATTTATAGGACTGTAGGTGACAAAAAAAATGGAATCGAATGACGATGAATGGAAAGGATGGAATTGGAGAACTGAAGGGGACTTGATGGTTAATGGTACATCCTTTATGCCCTCGACTCCCTCGAGTGCAGAAGTTAGTGGTAAGTATTGATAGAAGTCAACTCATCAATGTTTCGATCTATATTTTATAAAACAACTTCTATGTATAGTTTTGATTTTTGATCATCTGTATGAATACATTTAGCCTTAACATTCGCTGATTATGTTTCAGAATGCATCTATGGGTTACTTGATTTATTTGCTCGGATGTACTAATGTAGTAGCTTTTAGTCTTTTATCGGTTTTGAGCTTTAAAAATTTATACGTGCATCACCTTTAAAAAAAAGACTTTTTTGAACGGTATTTATAAATCCATGGACGGGATGCATGATGTAGCTGTTTACTTGAAACAATACAAGAATAGTTCAAAGTATAAGATCCCAAAAAATAGTATTTGTATCATTATGTACATCTTCACCATATTTCACAACGTACTATTCACATTAAAAACCATATGCTATTTGCTTTAGAGCCAACAAAATCATAATGGTCAGCTTTATTGTTTGCTTTCTAATAGTTGCTACACTTTGAACTTACAATAACCCAACAGAGTATATAGGACCACAATATAATTAACAACATAATAGCATTACCAAAAGCTTTAATATCTGTTTTTGTTTAAGAAATTGAAAATGAAAACTCAATCTATGAGTGGTGATTAACAAGATGGCGGTAAGGTAATTTATGCAATCACTATTGACAAAAAAGACCTTATCACTCTGTGTCATCAACTTTCAAACAATCTTTATAAAACTAGCCGAGTACCTGTGCATAGCAAAGGGATTTTTTAACGGCAGATAGTTTTAGTATGTATAGGGTCACTATATACTTTGAGTAGTAATGATTAAGATACACTATATTGATTATGAAATACATATTTTTAAACAAAAAAATAACATCAAAATTAAAAATGTATACATCAAACCATACTTAAATAATTATTATATTAAAATATACAATAAAACAAATGTCCTTAAAAATAATTTTAGAATAACTAAAACCATTCAAATTATAATTACAAGTCATGCCCGCCCATCGGGCGGGCCATGAAGTCTAGTGTATATATATATATATATATATATATATATATATATATATATATATATATATATATATATATATATATATATATATATATATATATATATATATATATATATAGATATAGTGTAGGGTTATTTTCAGAACCAAAAAAAGGTCGAGAACTGCGAGAACCGATCTGAGCCATCTATTATTTGATCAATGGCTATAAATGTTGGTGGCACAAAGGTAATAAACTTAAAATCTAGGTTACATTATTTAATTGATGGAAGGGCATTTATGGGATTTCAACACTGATATTTTAAACCCATTTCCCTTAAAAAAATCATCTCATACCCTAAATACCCGTCAGTTAATCATTCATCACCACTTTATCCCTTCCTCTAGATCTAACCACCACCACTCTCCTGCACCAAAAACCTAGCCGCCACCATTTCTATCCCAGATCCATGGCCTTGTTCTAGCATCTCCATCAACAATCGCAATATCGTAAACGTGTATGTCTCTTCATCTTAGATTTAATGCTCAATCAAAATCTAAAACATATCAATATGCAACCCATTGATCCATGTGTCGATTTCTCATTGGCTTGTCTCTATAGAAGAAGACCCAAAAGAAGATGTCTTTATCACAGATCTGGTGAACGGTTGAGGTAATCGTTATTTTCTGGGTATCGATTGGCTGTATTTAATTGGTCTTTATTCATTCTTGTCTGATTATTAAATGAATCGTTAATTAATTGTGGGTGCCAATCGGTGGTATATCAATTTGTCACATCTGATCAGTCAAAGAATATTTAATTGGTTGAATTAATTGGTTGCTGCGAATTCATATGCTTTCAATTGGTCGAAGATTTGATTTGTCAAATAATGGGTCGGTGGTAATTGGTGGTTGTGGGGCTGACAATATTCGTCGGTTGTTATTTATTCAACACAAATTGAATACAAATGGTCGGTGATTCTCTTTGTCGCTTACTACTGTTGATTATAAAATTAACAGCATAAAAAAATTAATATAAAATTAATAGTTTCTGGTGAATTTGATGCCCTATGTGCGTATGTGTTTTTACAGTTTCTGGTGAATTTGATGCCCTATGTGCGTATGTGTTTTTACAGTTTCGGAGTTTGGATGTATTGAAAGTGCATATATGTTTTTAGTTATGATATAAGGATGTGTTTAGTTCTGATTTAAGGGTGCACTTGTGTTTTGTGTTTTAAGGTTTTACTCATTTCTCAAAGAAGTCAAGAATGTGGTTTTGTGTGCACAAGTCCGAAACATAGTGCATATGTGTTTTGTTAATTTTTATGATTAAATAATTCATTTATTACATGTGCAGATTTCATGGGTTCTTGAACCAGGCGAGGAATACATGTGCAAGCCAAAAAGATGAACCAACTGTTAAAGACATTGGATGATGCACATGTGCACGCTTCATATATTTGTAATAAAATTGAATACAAGTGTAAACAAATGGATGTTTGTGATAAAACTAAATATCATATCACTAGAGTAATACAATTTGTAAATTTTGAAATTGCATAAATCTATTGTTAAAGTTTTGTTGTTTGTATTTATATTTATGTTATATTACTTAAAGATACATGTGCATATACAAAACACCTATGCATAAACGAAAAATACAATTGTCATAATATAGTTAGTGGTTAACCTTCTTTTTTACAAAACACATGTGCACATAATGTATTTCCAAAAACCAAAAAAAAAAAAAAAAAAAAAAAAAAAAAAATCCTAATATTTAGGAACTAAAAAAACGTTTTATATTAAAAAAATTCATAAAGAAAATAAAAAAGGTAATTTTACCATGATACCCTTTTGAATTAAATAATAAAATTAATATCCAAAAAATTCTGATTGGTTGATGTTGGTTCTCGCAGTTCTCGACCTTTTTTTGGTTCTGAAAATAACCTCACCCTATATATATATATATATAATATATATATATATATATATATATATATATATATATATATATATATATATATATATATATATATATATATATATATATATATATATATATATATATATATATATATATATATATATATATATATATATATAGGGGTTGGTTATAGAGAAAAGTATAATTAGTTAGAAAAGTGAGAAAAATAGTTACAGGGTAGATTATAAAAACATTTGAAAGTTTAGGGTAGAAAAAGAAAAAAAACAAAAAGAAAGATGGAACCGTCTTATTTACTGATCAAACACACATTCTGTATAAACACACACACCGATTCAAAGAGACACACACACAAACTCACCGTCACCACCACCGCCGGTCAAAAACACATACTTCGATAAAAAAAAACACACATACTCAGATCGAAAACACATACTCCGATCAAGAAACCCTAAAAAGCTATCAAAATCAAATAAAATCAGATAAAAAACTCGTGGATGCTATAATTTGATTTCGATCTTCAGAAAAATGACAAAAATGAATTTTAGGAATCGTAAGTGAACCAAATTCGATCATCAGAGAAAAAACAACAGTAAGCGTTTATATATTTTTTCATTTTTATGTTATTTTAGTGCATCTTTGTGTAAATTATAATATAATTCTTATTTTTGAATGAAATGACATATTAAGGCATATGTATGTATAAAGCTACAATTTAGTGCATCTCTCTTAATAATATGTTACAACATTTGTTTGTCTGAATAAGTGCATCACGATTCATGTTAGCGCATCTGTTAGTATGATTAGAGAATCATGTTATAAGTTAGGGATTCTATTTATTTGATTAGCGCATCTAAAATAAGCATTAGCGCATCTGTTAGTATGATTAGAGAATCATCTTATAAGTTAGGGATTCTATTGATTTGATTAGCGCATCTAAAATAAGCGTTATCGCATCTGTTAGTATGATTAGAGAATCATCTTATAAGTTAGGGAATGTATTTGTTTGATTAGCGCATCTGTTAGTATGATTAGGGCATCAAATGACTTGTTATGGCATCTGTTTGTGTGATTATTGAATCAAAAATATGTTTAGTGCATCGTTGAACATATTAGAGCATCAGTGAGTATGTTTAGGGCATCAGTGATTATGATTATTGCATTGTTAAACATATTAAGGCATCGGTGTGTGTGTTTAGTGTATCTGTTTGTATGTTTAGTGCATCTGGTTGTATGTTTAGTGCATCCATGAACATATTCGGGCATCAATGAGTATGATTAGTCTAGTGCATCGTCAGACATATTAAGGCATCAATGTGTATATTTAGTGCATCATTGGAACTACTTGTGCATCTGTTTGTATATTTAGTGCATCAATGAAAGTATTAGGGCATCTATGAGTATGATTAGTGAACTCAATATTGTAATAAGATTGTATTGTAATTATTATTAACACAACTTTTGCGTGTTGCTACAAGAGGTTTTAAAGACGACTCCACATGTTTTCACAAATGATGAAAAAACCTTGTTAGGTGCATGTATCCTACTTACTGTTGTTTGTACATGTCTTTTTGTCCGTAGACTCTTATACTAATATTATCTTTATGGATGTTTTGTGCTTGCAGAGAGATTTATTTTGCTTTCTAATGATGGTCAAAGGCTCTTCATATGCCTTTATACACATAAAGGTGTTACTTTCTTTCTTTTCCAACCAGACAATCACTTTGAAGTGTAATCCATAGTTTTCAGTTATCTGTACACCCTGCAGATATGATATTAATGTATGTTTTTATTTTTTTTTATTTTTACTTCAGGGCCATGGTTTCGGCTATCTAGTATTTCTTACGCTGAGATACTAGACTCCAACTTGCAGTTTAGGAATTCTCTGGTAATTTAAGTTTTGTGTAAAGAATCATTAATGCATTATAGCTTTTTATCTTTTTCAATAGCATAAGGTTATAATTTCAAATTTATCTGATGAAGATGAGGTTGCATTTTTGTCATCATGTAGCAGTAGGATATATATGCTCTGTTGAAAGTTGAAACCACAAGTGAATTAGACAAAGATGATTTGGAGGGGATCTTGAACATTCTTACCATTGCTGAGCTACGGGAAATGTTATCCGTGGTCAATAAGGTCAGCATTGCACTAGATTACCATATAAGTACTTAAAGGGGTGTTTGGGTTAGCTTAATTTATGGGCTTATCGGCTTATTTAAATATGGAAAAGCCGACCAGCTAACTACTTGGAGCTCATAAGCTTATGCACATAAGCTCATCAGCCGTAGAAAATTAGCTGATTGACTTTTCCATATTTCAATAAAACAATAAGCCCATAAGATAAGCTAATCCAAACATAGTCAAATACATATCCAAACACCTCCGTTAATATGCTTGTTCGACTCTATAAAGGATAAAGAAACTTGATGTCAATGTAATGCAGGTTGTGGTTGCTAAAGCTTGTTCCACTCTAGAGCTGGTGAAAACAAGTGATTAAGCAGAAAACCATTTTTTCCATGCAAAGATTTCCTGCTCATCTGTCTTTTAACGCAGAAAATCAGTTAGGTAAGTCAAAATCCTAAAAGCTTTTGAGGTACTTTAGTGCATCCGTTTGAGGACCTTTAGTGCATCCGTTTGAGTTACTTTAGTGCATCCCATTATTTATAACTTGAGTCTACTAATTCATCAAGCAAACCATAAAAAACTCATCACATAATAATACCAGTTGTGTCTTGCAGAAGCTACAGGGAAATGGTGCAAGTTTACGGATTAACTCCACCTTTGTGCACAAGTTATTAATACATGTTCAATATACAAATGTACAGATGGAGCTTAAACATGTAAATACGTATATTAGAGACTATGGGAAATCATGGAATTAAAAATCAAGATAGTTTTGGAAGATGGATGAACTACACCATGACTGACTCTCCTGAGATAGTTGATCCAAATTTGATATCTGAACCCTTGGTTTCGGGAGGCCGAGAAAATGCTAGGACTCTGAGTGGTTATAATCATCAGTCGCATTCCTTGCAGCAAATTTTCACTATAAATGAAGTCTCACCTTCATGGGCGTCATCTACTGAAGATACAAAGGTTAGTGCTGCTCAATTTTCACGAATTCTCTATAATGAAGTATGAACATGATTTGTGTTTCATCTTTCAACTGATCTTGTATCACTTTTTTTGGTAATGAGACTTGCCTTTATACAAGTATTCTAATGAAAAATTCCAAATTTGATATTTTCTCTAAGGATAACTTTTTGCCAACTTGAAATCTGTTCATTTAAACCCATTGTTAATAAAGTGCACCAGTTCTTATATAATAGGTGCATCAGTTACTTGTCGAGGTATAATCCTATTATCATAAATGTTGACAAAAGCATATTGTGGTAGACGACTTGTCATTCATTAAACTTCTGTTAAAATACCTACAGATTGATTTTCCATGAATGTATTTGACTTGAGCCTTTTTGTCCCTGCCTTGTTTTTCCTTTATAGTATAATATTGCAAAGTAACATGCTTCAATTGGTGATAAAAAACACATCAGGGTCTCTGTAGCTAAGTGGTCAAAGATTTTGTTTGGATGACCCCTCTAAATATTTGGAGTAAATCTAGCAGTTCTAGCCATTTTAAAGCAAACGGATCAATTTAGGCTGCATTTTAACGGTAACAGCTCAAACACAATAGAAAACTTAACTTATAGAAAGAAAACATGTCAAATGGGATAAACATGCTCTAAATTGTTTTTTATACAAAATTTAGATTATTGTTTGAAAAATATAGTCTGTAATCATACCAGTACATTAGTTATTTACAACATTCACATAAAACATTGGTGGACAGCAAGATTTTCATTTAAACCCATTGTTTATAAAGTGCACCAGTTCTTACCGATTAATTACCATATAAGTACTTAAAGGGGTGTTTGGGTTAGCTTAATTTATGGGCTTATCGGCTTATTTAAATATGGAAAAGCCGACCAGCTAACTACTTTGAGCTCATAAGCTTATGCACATAAGCTCATCAGCCGTCGAAAATGAGCTGATTGACTTTTCCATATTTCAATAAAACAATAAGCCCATAAGGTAAGCTAATCCAAACATAGTCAAATACATATCCAAACACCTCCGTTAATATGCTTGTTCGACTCTATAAAGGATAAAGAAACTTGATGTCAATGTAATGCAGGTTGTGGTTGCTAAAGCTTGTTCCACTCTAGAGCTGGTGAAAACAAGTGATTAAGTAGAAAACCATTTTTTCCATGCAAACATTTCCTGCTCATCTGTCTTTTAACGCAGAAAACCAGTTAGGTAAGTCAAAATCCTAAAAGCTTTTGAGGTACTTTAGTGCATCCGTTTGAGGACCTTTAGTGCATCCGTTTGAGTTACTTTAGTGCATCCCATTATTTATAACTTGAGTCTGCTAATTCATCAAGCAAACCATAAAAAACTCATCACATAATAATACCAGTTGTGTCTTGCAGAAGCTACAGGGAAATGGTGCAAGTTTACGGATTAACTCCACCTTTGTGCACAAGTTATTAATACATGTTCAATATACAAATGTACAGATGGAGCTTAAACATGTAAATACGTATATTAGAGACTATGGGAAATCATGGAATTAAAAATCAAGATAGTTTTGGAAGATGGATGAACTACACCATGACTGACTCTCCTGAGATAGTTGATCCAAATTTGATATCTGAACCCTTGGTTTTGGGAGGCCGAGAAAATGCTAGGACTCTGAGTGTGATGAAGCGAAAAGTGTACCGCTTTTAGGGGGTCATTTAAGCCCTAAATCGTATTTATTTGATCAAATATTGCCCTAAATCGTTCCTTTTGTCATTTTAGGTACTTTGGAGAAGAAATCTGGAAAAGGAAGCATTTTGGACGTTTTTGGAGCATAAAAGTGAAGAAAACAACAAAGTCTCAAAATCGGCTGAAAAGTACCTTTGACGGTGTCAGGAATTTCCCCAGACGGCGTCATGGCTTGGCAAAAAAGGTGGATGTGAAAATTACTCACGATAAGCCAGAGAATTTTGCATGAAAAATCTGACGGCGTCACCCTTTAATGTGATCAAGGCCATCACGGTTTAAACTAAAGAGGGACGGCGTCAAGCCCATTTCTGACGGCGTCACCCCTTGATAGGCCAGAGCGGATTTTGGAGCACTAAAGAGGGACGGCGTCAAGAAGGCCATCCGGGAACCCTAAAAGCGGCGAGGTGACGGCGTCAGGATCTACAACGTGACGCCGTCAGCCCTTAAACTCTATATATAGTTTTGCAATTTTTTGTCATTGGGGTGGAACTTATTGTGTGTAACTTTGGAGGAGAAACCCTAGACGAATTTCTGCCATTTTTAAGGGTTTTCAAACCCTTGGATCTCCCTTGTTTAATTGAAGATAAGTGATTATTTAATCATTCAATATGTCTATGTGTTGTTTGATTACATCTTGTTCTTGTCTTTTGATTAACATGCTAGGCTAGATTTATCTTGTGTTTGCTTAGATCTAATGAAACCTAGCGATTGATTATTGATTATTAGTGTGTTATTAGTTGTATTGGATGATTGTTCATCGATGTTAGGCTTAAGAAAACTGGCTAACTTCCTATACGGTAACTTGCTTGAACGTCTTAAGAAACATGAACCAATGCGTACTAAGGTTTTTATGGTTGTATTTAATGCAAGAGCGAATTCTAGTGATCCCATGTTAGGAGCTTCTTAGCCGGCTCGACATAGGAGTGAAGTAGGAGTTCATAGAGTTGGGGAAGTACGTACGCCACCCCACGAATGGTATTAAGGAATACATCCGTCATCCACGCAATTAATACACACTAATCAACCGGTAAAAGATAGTTAGGGAGTAAGGAAATCTAAGTAAACACATTTCTCTCCACATAAGTTTTACCAACATTTTCATTTTCGTCATTTTATTTTACTTGCATTTGTAGTTATTTGGGTTAGTTGACTAGCAACTAATTCCGCCCACTCCTTCAAACCCGAGATTTTACTTGCTTTCATAAAATTATAAAAAATACAAAAATAATCTTCTCTCACCCTTAGACCTATTAGAGTAGTTTTTCAATCCTAACGACACTATTCCCTGTGGAGAACGATCAATCCCCCGTACTTACCACTACACTATACTACATCGGTCAGGTACACTGCCTGGTGGGGTTGTAAGCCTCTTGAGATCCCTCGAGAGGTAAAACCTGTTGTAAGGTCGCAAAACCACGCATCAGAGTGGTTATAATCATCAGTCGCATTCCTTGCAGCAAATTTTCACTATAAATGAAGTCTCACCTTCATGGGCGTCATCTACTGAAGATACAAAGGTTAGTGTTGTTCAATTTTCACGAATTCTCTATAATGAAGTATGAACATGATTTGTGTTTCATCTTTCAACTGATCTTGTATCACTTTTTTTTTGGTAATGAGACTTGCCTTTATACAAGTATTCTAATGAAAAAGTCCAAATTTGATATTTTCTCTAAGGATAACTTTTTGCCAACTTGAAATCTGTTCATTTAAACCCATTGTTAATAAAGTGCACCGGTTCTTATATAATAAGTGCATCAGTTACTTGTCGAGGTATAATTCTATTATCATAAATGTTGACAAAAGCATATTGTGGTAGACGACTTGTCATTCATTAAACTTCTGTTAAAATACCTACAGATTGATTTTCCATGAATGTATTTGACTTGAGCCTTTTTGTTCCTGCCTTGTTTTTCCTTTATAGTATAATATTGCAAAGTAACATGCTTCAATTGGAGATAGGGTCTCTGTAGCTAAGTGGTCAAAGATTTTGTTTGGATGGCCCCTCTAAATATTTGGAGTAAATCTAGCAGTTCTAGCCATTTTAAAGCAAACGGATCAATTTAGGCTGTATTTTAACGGTAACAGCTCAAACACAATAGAAAACTTAACTTATAGAAAGAAAACATGTCAAATGGGATAAACATGCTCTAAATTGTTTTTTTATACAAAATTTAGATTATTGTTTGAATAATATAGTCTGTAATCATACCAGTACATTAGTTATTTACAACATTCACATAAAACATTGGTGGACAGCAAGATTTTCATTTAAACCCATTGTTTATAAAGTGCACCAGTTCTTATCGAATAAGTGCATCAGTTACTTATCAAGGAATCGTGTTACATCAGATTGTATTAGTGCATTTTTCGAAAAGAGATGGAAAATGGGGCTGGTCGGGCACATTGGCTAAGAGGGTAAAATGGGTAATTTAACGTGGGTTTAACCGAGTCAGGTCAGGCATAACACGAATGCCATTTTTTTCCTTCTATTGTTTATATGGTGGTTTTTAAATTTGTTTATATAGGTGTTCTACATGTTCGGCCTATTTAATATATATTCTCTTTTGTCAAAGTTTGCTCACAGAAATAGGTTCAAGGTTTGTGACTCTACCAGAAGAGCGGCTATCAACTGTGGTTAATGCTCTCTTCCACCGCTGCTATAAGTACCCAACCGCCACAACTGCAGAGGTTCCCCAGTCTCTCAAAAAGGAGCTTTCGGGTGTTTGCAGGGCCTGCTTTTCAGAAGATGTTGTTAACAAACATGTTGAATTTATAAGAGAGTATAAGTAGGATTTTGAGCGTGACCTTGATCCAGAGAGTGCTGCTACATTCCGAGCCACCCTATCTGATCTTAATGAAAGACTCAAAGACTAAAGCACTGGAAAAACATTCTTCAGAGCAATTTAGAGGATCGTTTCCCAGCTGTTTTGAAACTTGAGGAAGAAAGCCTAGTGTTGCGTGATTCCATGTGGTTGAGGTCGAGGTTACAGGAGAATACTTCACTGATCAAGTAAGTTCGAATCTGACTATACATGAATACATGATATGAATATGTCCGGATAAAACCTCATGTCTTTGTTACATTGGGCTCTAGATAACTACAAACCCAGCTGCGGTTTGAAGTTGGAATCAAAGCTTTGTTTGGAATGGCCAGGTCAAGACATCCAAATGTTCTTTCGCAAGTTGCACGTGGAATCGCAAAATTTACAAATTGTGAATCCCGTGCATCAAGTAAAGGTACATGGCTAGTCCTTGAAAATTTTCATTACATCTCCTTGACTAGTTGTAGCAATATGGGCCTGTTAGGTATACATTAAAATTACAGTATATAAAATTAAAAACATAACCTCAATAAACACATTCTTAAATAAATTGGTCAGTATTTATGCTTAACTAAGTTATTTCTTATATAATCTTGGAACCTAAAACATTCTATAAAACTTCTTTGCTTCTTTCAATATTTTAGGGACCAAAAACGGCCTGTCTCTGTTGGTAGAAGATGGCGCACTTCCTTGGATAGTGCAAAATGCAAATAACGAAGCATCAATAATTAGGCGACATATTGAACTTGCACTCTGCCATTTAGCACAGCATGGTAAGTCTTCATTGCACATTTTGTACTTCTGGAAAATAATCTGTTTGACAATTGTATTTTTTCAGCTACTTTAAAAGCGAACGAGCCTTGATGTATTGGATTATAAAAAACTGTTCTTTTTCTTAGTTTATAACCTTGAAATAAACTAATAGTACTCCGTATATGTAATTACAGAAGTAAATTCAAGAGACATGGTAAGTGAAGGTGCCCTTTGGGAGCTGGTTCGTATGTCCCGTGATAGTTCCCGTGACGACATACGTTATCTGAATTGAGACACTTACGAATAGAGATATAATTGAACACAAATAACTTTGTATTATTCCAAATATGTCGTGTATTTACTAATATATGGTTTGTTCAATTAATGAATTTTATGTTATTTGTCAATTGATGTAGCTAACGGACTAAATTTTCTTGCTTATAATCGAGCATCATTACTCTGCACTTTGTTTGC
Organism: Artemisia tridentata subsp. tridentata; assembly: GCA_021014915.2. Lineage (NCBI taxonomy): Eukaryota > Viridiplantae > Streptophyta > Magnoliopsida > Asterales > Asteraceae > Artemisia > Artemisia tridentata. The sequence goes on along the minus strand of CP139504.1, from coordinate 438,234,143 downwards.
TTGTGAGTGCTACTCTTTGTACTTCTGCTTATGATCTAGCTTGTTATATTTCAACAGAAAAATTTTGGTTTTTAGTGTACTACAAAAACACATCTGTAATTATCTTATAAATTTTGAAAAAGAAAAGAAAAAAGAATCATGTTTTTTATAGAAGACCTTATCAACAAGTTCGAGTTGGTTTCTTGTATCAATGGACAGGTGAAAGAGTTGATAATTTCATAATTTGTCAACAGGCTTGAAAGTTACAAAATTTACCCTGAGAAAAAAATGAAATAATAAAAAAGCCCCTGTACTTGGGAGGGAAAAAAGTGAGGGGGAGGGGAGGGAGATTTAAACACTTTTCTCACTTTTCCACCTGATGCTACTTTTTTCATGAACCAATATCTATATATATATATATATATAAAAGAAATTAGCACATACATAAATATAAGAAAAAAGCATGTTGGGTTAAAAATTTCAATGAACGTGACACATTTTGTTTTAATATATATGACGGGGTGGGTTATAAGTACCGGGGTCTATTTTTTAACCAAACCGGGTCTACATTTGTAGGCTTTTTTTTTTTTTTTTTTTTTTTTTTTATTTTTATAATTTTGTTTATATCAAAAAGCTATAAACCTGAAAGTGCGGAACAGAAAATATAAAGTTTAATATGTCAAACGCTTAAAACTGTCAAAAATACGGAACAGAAACTGACAAAAACTGTGCTGTGCAGAAAAAAAATAGGGGGACAAAAAGTAGGGGACAAGGTCTGCCACCCTTGTCCCCCGGTATGGTTAGTATGCCCCATTTTGTTTTAATATATATGACGAGATAAACTATAAAGTTGGGTACTAGAAAAGAGAAGTAAAATGGATGGTGACGGATTATTATTTTATGGTCTCGATATATAATTTGTTTAGAGTGATGTACGTAATGGTTGAGTATGATTTTTTTTTTCTCTCGACAAAAGAATAAATTTTATTAAATTTCAACAACAAATTAATTAAGTTGGATAATTTACAAGAGCTAAAATGATGTCAATAAATTGAATGAACTAACAAGAGACATATTATTTAACTGGGAGGTGGTTAAAAAAACATCGCTACAGAAATGGTAGACCTTGGATCTTTTGAACAAGCACTTTTTAATGTATTTGTCAAGTTGAGAAGCTACGCATGAAATCCAATACACATTTTATCATGATAGACCTCGATCTCATTGCTTAAAAGCCACTGAATTTATCTTTCAATTCTTAGACTTTTCTTCTTCAGAAATTAATATGATCCAGAGAGTACGTGTAGCAATCAACTAAGTCGTTAACTAAGAAAACGACTGAGTTAATATATAGGTTGTTTGGTTTGCATAATGGATGTAATTGTAATTTAAATTACATTACGTAGTCTGTTTGGTTTACAACGTAATCGTAGTTCAATCATTCCAATTACATCAAGCGAGGAAATTCATATTACATAGCAAGTTGGATGGAAAGTTTTAAATTACGTTGTAATTCAGTATTTCACAATTTAAAGCATCAGTATTTACTATTATTCTAATTATTATTATTATTATTATTATTATTATTATTATTAGAAAAATATAAGATTTACAAGAAATTAGAGGGGAGCCAAGATACTAACTGGGCTCCCACTCCTCTAGCTATTGCAAAACTAATCCTACTAAAAATATTATTATTATTATTATTATTATTATTATTATTATTTATTTATTTATAGAAACATCACTTTTTTTTTATTATTATTATTATTAGAAACATCACTTTATTATTATTATTATTATTATTATTATTATTATTAATGTTACTATTATTATTATTATTAATGTTACTATTATTATTTATTAAATAATATTATTATTTATTATTATTATTATTGTTATTATTATTATTATTATCATAATTAGAGTAAACTGCAAAATACATCCCCGTGGTTTACAGTTTTTGACACCTTACATCCCTGTCAGAAACTATTGGCATGTTATATCATTCTTTAGCCAAACGTTTGTCAGTTTGCCACCCTACACCCCCTCGTTTACAATGAGGACTAACGGTGCAAATTATTTCTCCGTTAACTCTTAACGAGATAGATAATATTACACTGTTAGCCTTCAAGACTAATGGTATTTGCACCGTTAGTCATTTTTTTACGTTTTCTCCGTTTTTTGTACGTTTCTCCGTTTTTTACGTTTTATCCGTTTTATTTATATTTTCTCCGTTTTTTACGTTTTTATCCGTTTTTAACGTTTTATCCGTTTTTTACGTTTTATCCGTCTTTTTACGTTTTTTGTAAGTTTATCCGTTTTTATCCCTTTTTTTACGTTTTATCCGTTTTTTACGTTTTTATCCGTTTTTTGTACGTTTTATCCGATTTTTACGTTTTTTGTACGTTTTTCTGTGCGTTTTATCCGTTTTTTATCCCTTTTTTTTTTATGTTTTATCTGTATTTTTATGTTTATCCGTTTTTGTACGTTTTTATCCATTTTTTGTACGTTTTATCATTTTTTTACGTATTTTGTACGTTTTATTCATTTTTTGTACGTTTTATCCACTTTTTAACATTTTGTATCCGTTATATCCGTTTTTTGTATTTTTTATCCGTTTTTTTACTCTTTTTGTACGTTTTATCAGTTTTTATCCCTTTTTTTGTAAGTTTTATCCGTTTTTTTTACGTTTTATCCGTTTTTGTACATTTTTATCCGTTTTTTGTATGTTTTATCCGTTTTATTTAGGTTTTATTTGTTTTTTAACGTTTTTATCCATTTTTTTACGTTTTATCTGTTTTTGTACGTTTTTATTCATTTTTTGTACATTTTAACCTTTTTTTATCTATTTTTATCCGTTTTTTACGTTTTATCCGTTTTTTCATTTTTGTAAGTTTTATCCGTTTTTTACGTTTTATCTGTTTTTGTACGGATAAAAACGTATAAAAGGTTGTAAAAACGTAAAAAAAAGGGGATAAAACTTAACAAAAATGGATAAAACCGAACAAAAACGGATAAAAAGTAAAAAAACGGATAAAAACGTAAAAAGGAAGGGTAAAACGTACAAAAAATGAATAAATACGGATAAAACGTATAAAAAACGGATAAAGACGTATAAAAACGGATTAAACGTACAAAAAACGTAAAAAAGTGGGATAAAACGTACAAAAACGGATAAAAGTACAAAAAATGGATAAAAACGTACAAAAACGGATAAAACGTATAAAAGAAAAGGATAAAACGTAAAAAAAATGGATAAACGTACAAAAACAGATAAAACGTAAAAAAAAAAAGGATAAAATGTACAAAAAACGTTAAAAAAAAGGATAAAACGTACAAAAAAAGGGATAAAAATGTACAAAAACTGATAAAACGTAAAAAAAAAGGGACAAAAAAAGTAAAAAAGGGATAAAACATACAAAAAATGGATAGAAATGAATAAAACGTACAAATAACGATAAAACGTAAGAAAAAAAGGATAAAAACATTAAAAAACAGATAAAACGTAAAAAAAACGGATAAAACCGTACAAAAACTTAAAAAAGGGACAAAAAACGTAAAAAAAAAATTGGTAAAACATATAAAAAACGAATAGAAACGGATAAAACGTACAAAAAACGTAAAAAACGGGTAAAACGTTCAAAACAACGGATAAAAACGTACAAATACGGATAAAACGTAAAAAAAATAGGTAAAAACGTTAAAAAACGGATAAAACGTACAAAAAACAGATAAAACGTACAAAAAACGGATAAAACCGTACAAAAACGGATAAAACGTAAAAAAATGACAAAAAACGTAAAAAAAGAAGGGGTAAATCATTCAAAAAACGGATAGAGACGGATAAAACGTACAAAAAACGTAAAAAAACAACGGATAAAAACGTACAAATACGGATAAAACGTAAAAAAAATGGATAAAAACGTTAAAAAACGGATAAAACGTACAATAAACGGATAAAACGTACAAAAAACGTAAAAAATTGATAAAACGTACAAAAAACGGATAAAAACGTACAAAAAACGGAGAAAACGTACAAAAAACGGAGAAACATACAAAAAACGGATATAACGTAAAAAAAGGACTAACTGTGCAAATACCGTTAGTCTTGAAGGCTAACGGTGTAATATTATCTATCTCGTTAAGAGATAACGGAGAAATAATTTGCACTATTAGTCTTCACTGTAAACGAGGGATGTAGGGTGGCAAACGTTTGGCTAACGAATGATGTAACATGCCAATAGTTTCTGACAGGGATGTAAGGTCTCAAAAACTGTAAACAACAGGGATGTATTTTACAGTTTACTCTTATTATTATTATTATTATTATTATTATTATTATTATTATTATTATTATTATTATTATTATTATTATTATTATTATTATATTATTTTTTTTTTTATTTTGTTTTTGTTTTTATTATTATTATTATTATTATTATTATTATTATTATTATTAGTGTCGGTTGTGATGTTTAATTTCGGTGTCAATGTAATTCCCTAGCATCTTGCTTGCTAGAGTTTGATTTACTATATATAAATATTGCCTTCAAAAAAAAATCGACGGGCATATAACTTTATTGATTTGGATTTCGAAAATCCATAAAATTACACTCTGGGTGCACTTGAAGATGGAAAGCAAGCTAAGCCTTCAACTTGATCTTTGAGATTGATCAACTACTAATATGGAGAGAAACTGAAGCTGCTACAAAGCTTGCAACTTTAACAACACGTCTTCTTGGAAAACTTTGAACTAAACATGTACCAACTGGCCACCAACACATGCGATGGAATCTAGCCGCTTAACTGACCTAAATTTATATGACTCTATTAGAATTTCAGCACGCCTCATTTTGTAACAATTATTAGTAAGTAGTAAAGAAAGACATTAATTAAACATGATGTATATAAGTGAGTTATGTGTAAATAATTAAGCGCACAAGAGTCTTTTTTAAGTTAACTTCCCAACAAGGCAAATGAATTGAACAAGAGGTTGAAGCAATGCATATATTCTTTGCTTTGTTCTGCATGCATGAACATCAACATGAACTTGTAATTGTAATCCTTTCAGCTCCTATATTACCTGCTCTCATAATATCTCACTTATCATCCTTCTGAAAAATGGATTTCAAATTGGATTTGAAACTCCAAAATGAGGTTGACCTTTCGATTTCCAAAGATGAAAGACTTGCCGTTTTCACCACTCAGCAAACAGACTCCATGTTCATCCTCACATCCCACCTTAAAGGTTTTCCTAATTTCCTTCACCTCTCTCTTTATATACAGCAATCGTAGTTTTAAATATCGTCCAAGAATATTCAAACATATGATTTTTATACCATTTATATTTATATAATGTGGTTCACGAGCCTAGGTTATGGCAGAAGGGACATAAAGATTGAGATCAATGAAGATGGGAGTAGTATAACAATAAGTGGTGAGAAGCCTGTGGTCAGTAAGGGGGATCCTCTTCCGGTGGGTCATGAACAACCGAACCGAATCACCGAGCCGTTAGTTCCGGGAAGTCAGATCCCTGAGAAGACCACCCTTCAAAAAGTTGTTGAGAGGCCTGATCCGGAGGTGGTTGCTGCGAGAGAGGAGAAGGAGAGGAAAAAGCAGGAGAGTGGGCCTGTGAGCAAGAAAAGGAATGTTGCGGATAATGTCATTCAGAGGAATCCGGAGGAGCAACCTGATGAGGAAGCTCAGGCTCATACCCAGCAGCCTCCTTCTGATGGTAAGAAATACCCTCTATTTTTTGTTGTTTTCTTATTGTTGTTTCCTTCCTCACCTTTTTTTTTTGTAGATCATTCGGCTCGTACTGCACACCCCCAGCATCATCCAAACAGCCCCAGAGAACCTTCTGAAGAACATCATTCGGCTGGGCAAGGTATATACTTCTCTTTGTAGAATCCGTTGCTATTATCAGTCTTGTTCTGACTAGGTTAATTTTGTTGCAGATGTCAATTCTTCCGGAGGGGGTGGACGTTTTATTCCAGGCTGGTCCCTTACCGATGATCTTCGATTAGACTCCTTCCGAGCCTGCCGTGAGATGATGTCACATCTCGCGACTCCAGCCGAGCGGGCCGCACTCGAGGAGTTAAACAACAGCCAGCTGGTCCGTCAAGCCTATGTAAACGCTGGTTCCGGGGTTGTTCTTCAGGCTGAGCTGCTTCGTAGGTTTACCCAGCTTATCACTGAGTATCGGGAGTTGGACCATGCTCATCAGGGCTGTAGCTCCTTATCCGAGAGACTGGCGACTGCCGAACAGGTGCGTGATGAGCAGGTTGGAAAGTTTGATGGGTTGTTGAAGGAGATTAGGGCTTTGGAGAATGAAGTAGAGAATGAGCATCTTTCTTCTTCAATCCGGGAGAAAGGTTTGGCTGATCAACTGGAAGGAATGAAGAAGAACAGGAATGAATGGATGAGTGTGTCCGCTACTCAGGCTGAAAAAATCAGGAAACTGGAGCAAGAGTTGGAAGAAAAAACCAAGGCTGTTGAGAGGTTGGAGGGGGAGAACAAGCAACTGGTTACGGAGGTTGCTCAATCGGAAGTGGTCCGTCATAATGTTGTAAAGGAATTGCTTCCGGTTGCTTGTCGTAGGTTGTTTGCTAGTGCTGAGTATATGAAAAGTATGGGGAGGGTTTATAGCCTGTCGTACAATGCTGGGTTTTTGGACGGTATTAAGGTTGAACGTAAAGAAGATGCCGTTCAAAGAATTGTTCAGAAGGCAAAGAACCTCAACATGGACGCTCCGGCTATATGGAAGGCGGAGTATGGTAAGCTGTTTGAGGCCGAATATCCGTATATTCGGAAGCTTTCGGAATCTTACCATCTTCCGCTTGATGATCTTATGAACCTCTTCCCTGATCAACCTGCTCCCAAGTCCTAATCAGATTACATGACCCCAACATTCTTTAAATTATGTATAGATATTTTGTCTCTTTTGGTTCGGGTATTGAAATGAAAATAAACGTGATGAATTGAATGTATGAAACTTCAATTCGTGAAGTTTCTTTGAATAATTTATCAATCCCACCAACTCCCACTGTGACGACAAAATGCCCGGACACATAAAGCAATAAGTGTTTTTTGACCATTTTACAAGTGAGACTAATGGCGTTTATAATCTTTTTTTAATGACTAGTAACAAATTAAAAAAGAGTACTCGACCAAGTCGCTAATTTATAAATGAATCAAATTAGCTAGATTCGTTGATTTATAATATAATTAATACAAAGGATAAATCCAGTTGTATAAATAATATACAGTAACAATATATGTATTTACTGTATTAGGTCCATTTTGCTATTGCTGACTTGAGAATTTAAGCATCTTCTTGAGCCCTTCTATTAGACAACTTAGCTTATTACTATTATTGATCATAAATATAATCTTAACTTATTCATCTACTAGTAGTTTCTTTTATATATTTCAAAAGAAAAGAAACAAAAAATATGTTTTAGTGGGAAAACATGTAGAGTATGTGGTTAGAAAATGAGCAAAGTCATTAAACAAATGACAACGACTCATTAAGCGCCCGTTTGGTTGGATACTATTGAAATAGGACTATGACTTTGAAAGTCATTAATGCTATTTGTTTTGTGGGCTCAGTAACTAAGTAGGTATATCATAGTCATAGATTAATTACATACCGATTTGGTGTCTATGAAATCCATTCTCGTGGGTCCCTTTTTCTTCCACTACAAAACTCAAATATCTATACACTTTTTCATACCATATTTTCTCATCCAAACATAAACAATCGTAATCATACATTTTTTCATATCCATTATCATTCTACCTCATACTAAATCCGATACCCATTGTCATTCCTAGCAACAAACCAAACGGGCTGTAAGGAAGTGCCCTCTGTTATGTAGATCTATTCCGCTGTGCGTGTGCTTTGATGATTATGTGTTTATAGTTTTTTATGATTCACATATTCCAAAAATTATTGCGGTTCCTAAGGAAGTGCCCTCTGTTCAACAGGCCGGAACTTCCTCCGGTGTGAAGGACGCCGCAGGAAAAGCTCCTTAACTTCTCTTGTTTTTTTTTTTTTTTTTTTTTTTTTTTTTTTTTTTTTTTCGGTCGGATGAATGTAATCGAATAACATTGTAATTGAATATTTTTTATATGCTATTTTGTTCATGACCGGTGGTGTCATGCTTTTGTATTGTTGAAGTTGTTTATATTTCTTGTGCAAGTGTTTAAACTTCTTACATATTGAAGACGGAGTGTTTTTCACTATCCGCTCGATAGAGCCGGAGTGTTTTGCACCATCCATTTTAATTTGACGACGGAGTGTTTTTCACTATCCGCTCCACAGAGCCGGAGTGTTTTGCACCATCCGCTTTAATTGACGACAGAGTGTTTTTCACTATCCGCTCCGCAGAGCCGGAGTATTTTGCACCATCCGTTTTAATTGACGACCGAATGTTTTTCACTATCCGCTCCTTAGAGCCGGAGTATTTTGCACCATCCGTTTTGATTTGTCGACGGAGTGTTTTTCACTATCCGCTTAGAGCCGGAGTATTTTGCACTATCCGTTTTAATTTCATCAAAACACGTAATCATAGAGCATACAAGGACACATCTAGGTAGGAAAATTGTTCCCCTTGTCATTGGGGAATCAAGGATTGCCATAAACATTAATGAACTTCGGAATGTCATGTTACAACTTTTACATAAAACAATTCCGCAGGTTAATTGCATGCCAAGTCCAGGGTACTTCTCTTTTATCCATTGTTTGAAGCTTGTACGAACCGTTATGGTAGGCTTCAACTATTCGGTATGGGCCTTCCCAGTTAGATCCCAACTTTCCTTGGTTCTTGGCCCTGCTAGCTTCGTTCTTCCTATACAGTATCATTTTGTATTTATATATACAGTAACAACAATATATGTATTAGGTCCATTTTGCTATTGCCGACTTGAGAATTTAAGCATCTTCTTGAGCCCTTCTATGACGGGTCCGCACACAATTAAGTCACCAAAATCAGCTCTTTCTTAAATTAAGCAATCTATTAATTATGCGTATAATTTAGACAACTTAGCTTATTATTATTGATCATAAATATAATCTTAACTTATTCATCTAGTTTCTTTTATATATGTAGACTTGTAGAGTTATGTGGTTAGAAAATGAGCAAGTCATTAAACAAATGACAAACGACTCATTAATTGAAAATGACAAGAGAACTAATTAATTCAAGTCATTTTCATTTACTTTTTAGTGCCTGCCTGTATTTTATTGTTTTCAAAACTTGTATGTGCCTCCTACTCTTTCTCTTTATTTTATTGACCACGTTTAACGTTTTATTTGGTGCCGTTTTATTGCAATAACCAGCAACTTGTGACTTTCAATGTTTACTTTTTAAATTAAAAAAAAAAAAAAAAAAAAAAAAAAAAAAAAAAAAAAAAAAAAGGTGACGGAAAATGCAGTAGGTGATATTGAAAGGTTAATTAACCAAAAGGGTGCCATATGTTCTTATATAGTGAGCGATTACCTAGTTGTTCACTAGCATTGTTTTATTTTATTTTTATTTTATAACGTCAACTAACTATCTCACATGTCTAACCATAATTTGAATTTATAATCATTTGTTTTGGGAGTTTTTCACACAAAAAAATGTATCATTGGGGCATGAGCCCTTTAATATTGTTCACTAGCATTTAATAGCATGTACCAAAAGGCTTGTGTCACAATGATACCTCATGTAGGAGAATGTTCAACAATCAAATACGGAGTAATTGTTAATTCAAGTTCTGCTGCACATACATATGCCGTTTAAAATAAATAAATAAATAAATAAAATAAAAAATAAAAAATAAAAAATGCACATACATAAATATAAGAAATTAGCACATACATAAATATAAGAAAAAAGCATGTTGGGTTAAAAATTTCAATGAACGTGACACATTTTGTTTTAATATATATGACGAGATAAACTATAAAGTTGGGTACTAGAAAAGAGAAGTAAAATGGATGGTGACGGATTATTATTTTATGGTCTCGATATATAATTTTAAATTATTAATTTGTTTAGAGTGACGTACGTAATGGTTGAATATGAATTTTTTTATATCTTACATCTCTGTAAGAAATTATTTGAAAATTACATCATTCGTTAGTCAAACGTTTACTATCATACATCCTTAAGAACGAACGACGCAAATATTTTTTCGTTGACTGCTAACGGGAGTCCAATGAATGGCTGTTTTGGTCTTTTTACATATAAGATGGATGTATTTTGCAGTTTACCATTATACTTTACTTTTTATTGTTATTATTAGAGGAAATGATGCGCAAATTACAATGTAGGTAATTGCCTACATTTCCATTGAAAAAAATGGATGAACAATGGGAAAACATGTATTAGGGACTTACTGTAGGGACTGAACTGTAAATTTTTTAAAATTTTTACAAAAGAAATGTAGGCAATTGCGTACATTATAATGTAGGCATCATTTCCCTTTATTATTATTATTATTATTATTATTATTATTATTATTATTATTATTATTATTATTATTATTATTATTATTTACTCTTATTTTATTTATCCGTTTTCGTCCGTTTTTTATACGTTTTCATCTGGTTATTTTCGTTTTTGTCTGTTTTTCCCCCCTTTTTGTCCATTTTTAAGCGTTCTCTTACGTTTTTATATGTTTTCGTCCGTATTCGTCCGTTTTTATATGTTTTCTTATGTTTTTAACCGTCTTCACCGGTTTTTATACGTTTTCGTCCGTTTTTTTTCGTTTTCGTCCGTATTTATACGTTTTCTTACGTTTTTATCTGTTTTCATCAGTTTTAACATGTTTTTATACGTTTTCGTCCATTTTTTCGATTTTCGTCCTTTTTTTTTCCGTTTTTGTCAGTTTTCTTATGTTTTTATTCTTTTTCACCAGTTTTTATACGTTTTCGTCCGTTTTTTTCGTATTCGTCCATTTTTTTCAGTTTTCGTCCGTTTTTATACGTTTTCATACGTTTTTATCCGTTTTCATCAGTTTTCACACGTTTTTATACATTTTCGTCCATTTTTTCGGTTTTTGTCTGATTTTTCCGTTTTCGTCCGTTTTTATACGACTTCTTACATTTTTATCCGTTTTCATTGTTTTTTGTACGTTTTTATCCATTTTTATACGTTTTCTTACATTTTATCCGTTTTCATCAGTTTATACATTTTCGTCTGTCTTATACTTTTTTGTCCATTTTTATTCGTTTTCTTACGTTTTTATACGTTTTAGTCGGTTTTTATACCTTTTCGTCAGTTTTATACATTTTCATCAGTTGTTATACGTATTAAATGGACGAAAATGGAAAAAACGGACAAAAACCTATAAAAACCGATGAAAACGGGAAAAACTTAAGAAAACATATAAAAACGGTCGAAAAAAAAAAGCGGACGTAAACGGAAAAAAAAAAGGACGATAACGTATAAAAACATATGAAACTGATGAAAACGGTTAAACACGTAAGAAAACGGAAAAAAAAAGGGACGCAAACGAAAAAAAACGGACGAAAACGAAAAAAACATATACAAACGTAAGAAAATGCACAACACGGACGAAAACAAAAAAACAGACCAAAACAAAAAAAATACACGAAAACGTATGAAAACTGATGAAAACGGATAAAAACGTAAGAAAACGTATAAAACAGACGAAAACGGGAAAAAAAACAGACGAAAATGTATAAAAAAAGTAAGAAAGCGTATAAAAACCGATGAAAACGGATAACAACGGATAAAAATGGAAAAAAAACGTATAAAAACGGGCGAAAATGTATAAACACTGATGAAAACGGATAAAAACGTAAGAAAAGGTGTAAAAACGGATGAAAACGGAAAAAAATGAATAAAACCTGATGAAAACGGATAGAAATGTAAGAAAACGAATAAAACCGGATCAAAACTGAACAAAACAGACGAAAACCGAAAAAACAGACGAAAACGTATGAAAACTGATGAAAACGGATAAAAACGCAAGAAAACGTATAAAAACATACGAACGGACGAAAAAGTGTAAAAACCGGTGAAAACGGATAAAAACATAAGTAAACGGAGGAAAACATATAAAAACTTATGAAAACGGATAGAAACGTAAGAAAACGTTTGAAAACGGAAAAAATGGACAGAAAACGAAAAAAAGGGGCCAAAACGTATGAAAACGGACGAAAACGTATAGAGTTAGCTTTTGTATTCAGAAAGGAGTGGGAGCACAACTTGTGTCTAGACTCCCATCCTACTTTATGTAAAATTTATTATGTTTAATGAAAATTTTATAATAATAATAATAAAAATAATAATAATAATAATAACTTCTTGTAAATCCTATGAGTTTCTAATAAAGTGAGAGCCCAGTCGGTATCTCGGCTTCCCACTAACTTCTTATAAATCCTATGAGTTTCTAATAAAGTGATGTTTAATAATAATAATAATAATAATAATAATAATAATAATAATAATAATACATCCCTCTTATAAGTAAAAAAGACCAAAACAGCCCTCGATTAGGCTCCCGTTAGCAGTTAACGAAATAATATTTGCGCCGTTCGTCCTTAGGGATGTATGATGGTAAACGTTTGGCTAACGAAGGATGTAAGGTGTCAATAGTTTCGGACAGGGATGTAAGTTCTCAAAAATTGCAAACCACAGTGAGGTATTTTGCAGTTAACTCATAAATTTTATTAAATTTCAACAACAAATTAGTTAAGTTGGATAATTCACAAGAGCTAAAATGAACTCAATAAATTGAATGAACTAACAAGAGACATATTATTAACTGGGAGGTGGTTAAAAAAACATGTTAGGATTTATAAAAGTGATGGTCATCGTTGTCGTAATATTTGTATTTAAATTGTGTCGTTGTATAAGTTAGTCTATTTAATCAATGTGCTTGGACTTAAGTTTGTAAGTTAAATGTAATCCATGTATAAGCCCAACTCAAGTCCAAGCCCACCCCATGTCAAGAATGTATAAATACCACCTTCCATCCTCATATGGAAGGTTGGTCCTCTAGGTGCTTCAAGGATTATCATTAGTCATTCTAAGGTTTGTATCAAAGTTTAGTGTGTGATTAATAAAGTTTCATTTCAAGTTCCACTCTTCTCTTTGATCTATCCTAGTGTTAGTTGTATTGGTTAGGATAGATTTTAGGGTTTAACAAGTGGTATCAAGAGCAAAAATCAAAGATCTGGAAATTTTTTGGGCGTGGTTATTGTTCATCCGACTTTCCAATGTTCATCCGAGATCCTCATTGACCGAGTTGTAACTATTTCACCAAGTTGGTGAAATTAGTCGAGTTAGGATTACTCAAGTTAGGCATTTCCTCGAGTTAGGACTTCCTCTAGTTCAACTTTGCTCGAGTTGGACTTAGTCGAGTTCAACTTTGCTCGAGTTTGATTAGTTGCTCGAGTTGGGAATTTTGTTGCTCGAGTTGGAAAATTTGATCAAGTTAGATCATATTTTGTTGCTCGAGTTTAGTTTCAATTTGAGTTCCTCGAGTTCAGTTTGTGCTCAAGTTGAGTTTTGCTCAAGTTCGGTTTGTGCTCTAGTTGGGTTTTTGCTCGAGTTGGAATTTTGCTCGACTTGGAATTTTGCTCAAGTTGGAATTTTGTTCGAGTTGGAATTTTGCTCGACTTGGAATTTACTCGACTTGGAATTTTGATCGAGTTGGGTTTGCTCTAGTTGGAATTTACTCGAGTTGGAATTTGCTCAAGTTGATTTGCTCGAGTTGAGATTGATCGAGTTTGAATTTACTCGAGTTGGATTCATCAAGTTGGTTAATCAAGTTTGGTTAATCAAGTTGGTCGACTTGGTTCATTGAGGTTGTTGCTCGAGTTCACCTAATCGAGTTGGTTTTCCTCAACTTTGGTTTAATCGAGTTGGTTTCAGTTTGTACTCGAGCTTGGATTACTTAAGTTGCTCAAGTTAGACTAGTTTTCAAGTTTGCTCAAGTTTGAGTTCCTCGACTTTGAAGTCTCTTCAACATTGGTATTTCCTCGAGTTTGGTCTCCTCGACTTTGATTGCTACTTGAGATTGGTTTTAGATTGTTGCTCAACTTTGGTTGTTCCTCAACTTTGCTCGACTTTGTGATCACTATAACCAAGTTTGAAATTTACTCAACTTACTCAATACCAAATTTGGTGAAATTTTGCAAGTCACTTAAGTTACTCAACTCAGTTACTCAAACTTACTCAAGTTACTCACAGACAAAGGACTTTACTTTAAACCAACACTCGTGAACCGTAACCGACCCACTTCTAGTTCTTTGAACCTATACAACATCATCTTAACCATACAACAACAACAATGACTACTCAACAAGATATCCATGCCGCAGGTGCCAAAAACCGTCCTCCAATGCTAGAAAAAGGTAGTTACCTTCCATGGACAAGCCGTATGCTTCGATACTTGAAAACCAAACCTAATGGACAAGGTAAACTCTTGATTAACTCCATCCAAAAAGGACCATTCAAGCCTCGTCAGATTCAAGTACCGGGTAATCCAAATTCAGTACCTCCCGTTCCACCATCCTTTCATGATCAAAAGGAAGAGGAATACACAGCAGATGATTGGAAACAAATTGAAGCTGATGACTTAGCCATGCACTTAATTCAACTTGGTTTACCACAAGAAATATTTTGTGCTGTTGACAGTTGTGAAACTGCTTATGATATGTGGGAACGAGTTCGAAGGCTTTGTCATGGTACGGAAATTGGTCAACAAGACATTGAAAACAAGCTTCTGACTGAATGGGAGAAGTTTACATCCACCCCGGCTGAACCAATTGAATCTTACTACACAAGGTTTTGTACTCTCATGAATGAGCTCATCAGGAACAAGTTGGCTCCAAGGCAAATTGTTCAAAACATCAAGTTCATCAACAACCTACCAGAGGAATGGAGACGATATGTCACAATCGTTAACCAAACAAAGAATCTTCATGAGGTGAACTATGATCAACTGTATGACTTTTTGAAGCAAAACCAGAAAGAGGCAGATGAAGTAAGGAAAGAGCAGCTAGCCAAACAACATGATCCTCTAGCATTGATTGCTCAAGCACCAACTCCAACAACAGTAAACACACAGCCATCATCATCCACTTCCACTCAGAACTTCCCGCAACAGCAATATGTTCCACAACAACCATTCTACCCACAACTTCAAGTCATTCCACAACAACAATACCCACAATACCCAGAAACTGAATACGATGACAATGATGACAGTGCTGCTTTGTCTCAAGCATTTACCCTTCTATCAAGAGTAGTCCAAGGACGTTATTTCACATTAACTAACAACAACCAAAGGATTTCATCGAATACTCGCAACAGGCAAATTGCATAGCCGAGTTTCAATATGGGTCATCAAGGACAAATGGTTGGAGTTTATGGGAATCAGCAAGGATATGCTACAGGGTTTCAGATGGGAAATCAAGGGCAGTATGCAGGCAATGCAGGCAATCAGATGGGTCAGTATATGGGTAATCAGAATCAGTTGGGTCAACTTGCTGGAAATCGAAGGGGTCAGAATATGGGGAATCAGTTTGGGAATGTTGCTGCTCCAGTGGCTGGGAATGCTGGGAATGTGAATCAAGGGAATATGAAGTGTTTTAACTGTCAAGGAACTGGTCACATGGCAAGGAACTGTCCCACAAGGCCAAAGAAGAAAGATCCAGCATATTTGTAGAAAGCATTGCTGTTGTCACAGAAGAAAACGACCGGGTTACAGTTGAGTGCAGAGGAGAATGATTTCATGGCTTTGATGGATGACATGGAAGACCTGGAAGATATCGATGCCAACTGCATTTTCATGGCAAACCTTCAGGAAGCAAAGTATGACACGGATTCTGAAGCACCCCATGCTTATGATGTCAATAGAATCTCTGAGGTACCAACATATGCTACATGTCACAATAATGAAATGTTTGAAATGTCACCTCAAAATGAACAGCATCCTGCGACTCCTACTCTCTCTTATGATACATATATGGACTCCCCAAGTTGTAGTAATACTAATTTGGCTACTCCAGATTTGGATCCTAATGGAGGTTTCGGGTCACAACATACTGAGAATGATGAGGATACACGTGCTTTATTTGAATCATTATTGAATAATTGTAGTATTGAAATCGAGATGATAGTCTTCCTCTGATGTCTCCAAGCCGGCCATAATAGAATCGATTTGAAATCGAAAAGGTCAAAAAGATCAATCGCGATGTTAAGGCCGCGAATGAGAAATTGACCGCTGAGCTTGAGAGATATAAGGTAAATGAACAAGCTTTTGAATTTAATAACAAACGACAGTCAGAACTTGAAACTGGTTATAGAGATTCTATGTTAAGGGAGAAACATTTGCAAATCAAATACGTCACTCTCGATGTTAACTTGAACATGCAAATAAAATCCCTAAACAAGGAAATTTCTGAATTAACCACCCAACTTTCTAAACAAAAATTAATTTGTTCTGATCTTGAAAAAGAGAAGAAAGAATTGAATGCTAAATTTTCAAAACGAGAAAATTATCTTCTTGATGAAATCATTGACAAACAAGAAAGCATTAAAAAGTTGGAAGAATTGCTTGTAAAAACGGGTCATTCAACACAAACAATTAATTTGTTAATTAACGATCCAAACCCAATTTTACATACAATGAAGAAAATGGCTATCGGTTGTGAAAACCCTTATTATCTCAAGAAAGCTCAGCAACATCAGAATGTGTTATATAATGGTAGTGTGCTAAATGATAACCATGATCCTCCCGAGGTTCGTGATTCCTATGAAACGATTGAGCTTTCCGAAGAGAGTCGTGTTAAAATGAGACAAATGAACCCAGAAATTAAACCAATTGATTATAACAAGCTTAATACAGATTCTAGCGTTCATCTTGTTCAAAAAGAGTCACCATTGTTTTTCAAAAAACCAGTGGCTGTCGCAAAAAGAAAAGTTGTTTCGAAACATCTTTCAAACATCGAACAAATATTCTCTAAGAACACTTGTCACACAAGTGAAGCTAGACAATATTTGGATGATCTTAAAAGGATAGTTGAAACGTATCAAATGAATGTGGCATCCAAAACAAATAGTAACTACAATGTTTGGTTTTCAAGTTTTCATACAGAACAGAAAAAGATGTTTGAAAAAGATATCATTCCTCCACTATCTGCAATTTATGCGGTAGTTCTGAATGTTGAAAGAACTTTTCTGAATGAAACCGCTGACTTTGTCAAGGACCACAAATCCCTGGTGAAAGAAGCTAATGAAAACATTAAACACATAAAAGTTTTGGAAAGACACAATGACACTCTCTTCGAAGTAGCTCTATCGACTGAAATTATGTCCATTATTTATCAAACATATTCTGTAGAGGATGATGAAAGACTTCGAGCTGAGACTTCTGCAATTGTTAAAAAAATATGAAAATGCGCTTGCTAATATTGAAAAAGAAAATGTAACATATTCTAAACAACTTGGTCGAAAAAAGGAAGAATGTAAGTATGACAAATTATCGTACGAGCATTCTTACCAAAACATGCAAAAGCAAATTGATCTTTTGAAGTCTCAGCTTGAAAGTCAAAATAGGAAGGGTGAGGAAACTAAGGACAAGCCAGTTGTTAAACCAAAAATGTCTATTTCTATACCCTTGCCTAAGGAATGTGAAAAGTCAACAAGTGTTGATAAAGGGAAAGCTGTTGTCGAAACACCAAAAGTGATAGCACCTGGCCTTTATAGGATTAGTCCCACTACTGCGTCTACCTCTACATCTAAAACATATAGGGCGATAGACAAAAGTACTAAAGATCATCCAAAAGAGACTAGTGATGCTAAAGCTACATCAAACGACAACAAGATAAATTCTAATGTGTGTGCATTACCTTCTACAGGAATAGAAAGCACCTCTAGGAGCAACAGACTAAAGCCTAGGAGCAATACAAGGAAGAATAGAGTCTCGCCTGCCTCTAAGAGTGAATGCAAGAATAAAACTGAAGAAGTAGAAGAACACCCTAGGAATTTACCGCTTTCGAATAAGAAACATATGTCATCTGGATGTAATGTTAAAGACAATATTTCAAGTGCATGTAATGAATCAGTTTGTTTAATGAACAAGAAATCTTTGTCTGAAAATATTTGTGATGATATTGTTTCTAATACTGTGAATGTGAATGACATGCCTGAACAAAAAGAAGTTCCTCCAGGAACTAGTGCTAGGTCTAGATATGTCAAAAGTCTCATTAAGGCAGCTAGGTCAACCACTAGTAACATATTGCCTAGGAACTATCTTAAGTTTTGCGTTTGGAAACCTACGGGTAGAAAGTTTACTCTAGAGAATGGAAAATTACAAATGGCTCCAATAGAGCAAGTAGAAACCTTCTCTAAGTGTGATTCATCTGTTACTTCTAACCCTCTAGAACCAAATGTTAAACGGTTTCCATATACAAAACCATTTGTTCTTCGCAGGTCATTGAAATTTTTCTTTGGATCGTCGACTCGGGTTGCTCCAAGCACATGACCGGGAATCTGAAGCTGCTGATCAACTTTGTATGGAAGTTCATGGGAACAGTTCGGTTTGGAAATGATCATGTAGCAGCTATTCTGGGTTATGGAGATCTTCAGTTCGGGAATTTTTTAATCACTCGGGTTTACTATGTCGAAGGGTTGGGACACAATCTATTTTCAGTCGGACAGTTTTGCGATGCAGATTTAAAGGTTGCATTTAGGAGAAATACTTGCTTCGTTAGGAATTTGATTGGAGATGATATCTTACCCGGAAATCGTGGCACCAATCTTTATGCTATCGACATTAACCAAATGGCCTCTTCATCACCAATTTGTCTCATGACAAGAGCTAACGAAACTAAGTACTGGTTGTGGCACAGAAGTTTATCCCATCTCAACTTCGACACATTAACTAAGCTTGCCAAAGATGACATCGTCACCGGTCTCCCTAAATTCAAATACACCAAAGAACACTTATGTCCATCCTGTGAGCAAGGCAAAAGCAAACGGGCAACTTATAAACCTAAAACCGTACCCAGTTCGGTTGATAAGTTACATTTGTTGCACATGGACTTATGTGGCCTAATGAGAGTTGAGAGTATCAATGGGAAAAAGTATATTCTTGTGATTGTCGATGATTATTCAAGATATACATGGGTAAGGTTTCTAAGGTCAAAAGACGAAGCATCAGGCATCATCATCACCTTTCTGAAGCGAATTCAAGTCCTACTTCAAGCTCCAGCTAGAATAGTAAGAACTGACAATGGCACGGAATTCACTAATCAGGAGTTAAGAACATATTTTAAAGAGACTGGAATTACTCACTAGACATCAGCTGTTAGAACTCCACAGCAAAATGGGGTAGTTGAAAGAAGAAATAGAACTCTTGTGGAAGCTGCTCACACAATGCTGATTTATTCCAGTGCACCGTTATTCTTATGGGATGATGCTGTTGCCACTACTTGTTTTACTCAGAACCGATCCCTAATCCATCCAAGATTCAATAAAACCCCATACGAATTAGTGAACAACAGAAAACCCGACATCTCTTACCTTCATGTATTTGGCGCTTTGTGCTATCCTACGAACTACAGAGAAGATCTGGGGAAGCTGAAAGCTAAGGGTGATATTGGAATCTTCATTGGTTATTCAGATAACTCGAGGGCATTCAGGGTGTATAACAGGAGAACGAAAAGGATTATGGAGACGATGAATGTGAAGTTCGACGAGATTTCACAAATGGCTTCTGAGAGACTCGCTCTAGAACCCGTGCTTAACCCGATGGCTTTTAATCATACCAGATTAGGACCCGCACCTAACAGTCAGACTTCTGGAAATATCAGTTCAGGACTCGTACCACAAGGAGCTCAGTCAACTACTACTAACAAACCAACAAATCAAGAACTGGACACTTTCTTCGAGTATATGTATGATGAATACTATGGTGGAGCTTCGATAAATGCATCTCAACAACGTTCCGCTACACCCGCTCAACAACATCAACCACCACCACCACCACCGCAAGATGCATCAACAACAATCGAAGCTGAAGCACCAACTCCCTCAACATCATCAACATCTACTCCAGCAACTCCAGTAATTGAGATTGTGTTACCAAGAGTTGATGAGTAAAACCAAACAACACCAATTCAAGAAGAAAAACAACAAAACGATGATGTGTTAGAAGAAGAACCATTCGAGAACCCATTTGCAACGGATTCTGCTGAATCATCTTCAAGGTTACACGAACCATCTAACACACATTCGTCAAATCCAAGGTACCCTTCAACGTTACAGTGGACTAAAGACCATCCAATAGATCATGTTATTGGTGAACCTTCAAGGCCAGTTCAGACGAGAAGACAACTTGCCACCGATTGTGATATGTGCATCTTCGCCTGCTCAGTCAGTCTAAAAGAGCCAAAGAACATTCGGGAAGCAATGGCAGACAATGCATGGATTGAAGCGATGCAGGAAGAACTACTCCAATATAAATTACATGACACTTGGGATTTAGTGCCGAGACCAATCGACAAACTCGTCATTGATCTTAAGTGGTTATGGAAGAACAAAAAGGATGAAGAGATGACTGTCATTCGCAACAAAGCTCGTCTTGTGGCCAAGGGATTCAGACAGGAAGAGGGAATAGATTTTGAAGAGTCATTCGCGCCAGTAGCAAGGCTTGAGGCAGTCAGGATTTTCCTAGCATACGCGGCTCACAAGAACGTCATGGTCTATCAGATAGATATCAAGACAGCTTTCTTGAATGGAAATCTGAAAGAAGAGGTGTACGTGAGTCAGCCAGATGGATTCGTTGACAAAAATCATCCCGACTACGTCTACAAACTAAAGAAAGCTATCTATGGTTTGAAACAAGTCCCAAGGGCGTGGTATGACGAGTTATCATCTTTTCTACTTCATAATCATTTCACCAAAGGAACAATTGACCCGACCTTGTTTACAAAAAAATTCAAAGATGACATTTTGATTGTTTAGATTTACGTGGACGACATAATCTTTGGGTCCACTAATCCGAAACATTCAAAACATTTTGAAAATCTCATGAAAAGCAAATTTGAAATGTCCATGTTGGGAGAATTAAAATTCTTTTTGGGTTTACAAATTCATCAAACCCCACATGGTATTTTTATAAATCAAGCTAAATATACAATTGAGATTTTAAAGAAACATGGAATGGAAAATTGTGACTCTGTTGGTACACCAATGGTCAATTCACCCAAAATAGGCGCAGACTTATATGGGAAACCCATCGATCCGAAGAAATATCGGAGCATGATTGGGTCTCTCATGTACTTTACTGCCAGTCGACCCGATATACATTTTGTTGTGTGTTTGTTAGCAAGATTTTAGGCAAAACCTACAGAACTGCACCTTCAAGAGATCAAACGGATATTCTGGTATCTACGAAGAACCATCAACATGGGACTTTGGTATCCGAAGGATTCGGAGTTCAATCTCATAGCCTTTTCAGATACGGATCATGCTGGTTGCCAAGAAACAGCAAAGAGTACATCCGGGGGAGCTCAATTTTTGGGAGAAAAGCTAGTAGGCTAGTCATCACGGAAACAAGATTGTACGGCATTATCAACCGCTGAAGCCGAGTATGTGTCTCTATCTGCGTGTTGTGCCCAAGTTCTTTGGATGAGGACATAGCTCACAGATTATGGTTTCTCTTTCGACCGCATACCTTTGTATTGTGACTCGAAAAGTGCCATAGCCATCTCGTGCAATCCCGTGCAACACTCGAAGACCAAGCATATTAGAGTCCGCTATCACTTTATCAAGGAACACGTCGAAGAGGGTACTGTTGAATTATTTTTCGTTAAGACTGAATACCAATTCGCCGATCTATTTACTAAAGCCCTCCCAAAAGAGCGGTTTGATAATCTAGTTCGACGAATTGGAATGCGTAGCCTAACTCCCGAAGAGTTAGAAAGTCTTCTCGAATCTTCTTGAATTTCATCTCAAAAAGCTTCGCATGTAAATATTTTTTGAAAAACAAAATACAAAATTTGAAAAACCAACAAAAACAAAATACAAAAATAGAAAATTTAAAAAATACAAAAACAATATAAAATATAAAAAACCAAAAATATTCTTCTCACGACATGTCTCTCGTATAATCGATATTCTGTACTGATGATGTACCCTCCGAACGGGTCGAAGGACTCCCTTTCGAGCCTGTAGAAAGCCCTCCCTTCGGAGGCCCAGGTTAATCTCCTAACACGTTTCATTGGCGTAAAACCATTCGCCTGCGAACTGGTTACCATGTGGGAATCCGCCAATCGAAGCCTTAACCCCTTCGGGGTATCTCCTGCGAAGGAACTCGCACGAAGGACAATCCTGACCTGGTCAAACCCACGTCTCCTCTTCCCTTGGCTTTCCCGCCAAAACAGAGATCGTGGGCTACAAAGCCCTAGCGGTTACCATAAATCATGGGACGCCCCCATGATCTCCGAAACATGTGCAAACCGCCCACTAAGGCCTATTTCTCCCCTATAAATAGCTTAGTCGGGCATGAACAATGTAAGTTAACTTCATTCTCGTCATTTACAACCTACATTACCATTACACATACTTACTCGCACGCCGGAGGTGGTTCGCAGGGTCCAACCCCTGCGCAATCACTTAACGTAGTGTCTTCGTATTTCTTATTTCAGGTTAAGAACAAGCTTGGCGCAATCTCAGCACCCCATTATTCCTTTGATCACCATCGAAGGCCTGGTAGTGCAATTATTTGTACAATCAGTGGCGCCATCCGTGGGACCGCTACAATTGGTCTCGTTATTTCCAAGCTTATAACCAACCAACTACTTTCACTATTATTCCGGCATGGATCAAGGGAGAGAAGATACTCCCCCACCGGGTTTCTCGACCTTGGCGCCAATACCAGTCAATGACTCTAACAACCTTCCCCCAATAACCGCCTCCACGTTCACAACACGTTCTCACCCAGAAACAACACCCAACCATCATGCTTCGGCATCAGCCAATCCGGAGCCCATTATTAGCCGAGCCTTTGTCGAAGCCAACCACGAAGTGTTGGAATCCCTCCTAAGGGCTCGTAAGAGGCAAGTCAGGAATGCTGAGATGCGAAGGGAGTTGGAATACTCAAGTGATGAGTATGATGAAGGTCCGTTGGTTTCGAAGGAGTTCCCGAGAGGGCTCCGACAAGGAGAGAAGGGGCGGTTACCGAAGGCTCTAACGGTAGGAGCCAACGAAGGGAAGAAGTGGGGGTGACTTTGCCTCCATTGCTAGCAGGTCATCTTGGAAGGACTGAAGCTGGGGTTCCGTTGCAACCTTCTCACGCATCAGGCGTAGAAGGCAATCTGGCTACAATTAATATGGGAGGAAATCTTCCTCCCAATGGTATGTACCCCTCGTTCCAAACTCAGTCTTATCCTCAAAATTTATATCCTCCAGTAAATGGACAGCCTAATAACCCAAGCCTCCCTCAAACTTATCAGAGAATACCCTTCGGGCATCCTATGGCGTACCCTCCGTATGCCATGGGAAACGGTTATCCGTTTGCCATGAATAGACCTTATCAGTCCTACCCAAGTCAAACTCCTATGGGAATGCCCCCAAATAACAATCCCTAAAATGTTGTTCCCATGTATGCACCACCTTACAATTGTCTATACTCAGACCCTATGGGTTCAGCTACACCCTTCGTTAGGTGGATAGAAGATTACCCATTGCCTGATGGGTTGAAAATGCCTTCGCACAATGGGACTTATGATGGGAAGGGGGATCCGGACAATTTCTTACACTTGTTTGAAGGGGCTATCAAAATGAAAAAATGGGTTATGCCGGTGGCCTGTCATATGTTTACATACACCCTACGGGATTCTGCTCGTATTTGGTGGAATGGGCAAAAGCCCGGTAACATCGTCAATCTTGATGATCTTAAGGCTAAGTTCCGGTCACACTTCAGCCAGCAAAAGAAGTTCACAAGGACTCATTTAACGGTACACAACATCAAACAAAAGGAAAACGAAAGCACAAGGGCCTTCGTTACTAGGTACACCTATGATACTTTGCAGATTTTGGGTCTTCATGAAGATCAGCGTATTTCGGGTTTCGTACATGGTCTTCGAAACCGGAGTTTGGTGGAATTCTTGTCCACTGACCTTCCGACAACTTACAAAGGGTTAATGGAAAAGACGTATACTTGGATTGAAGCGAAAGAGGTATCCACTAATGGGGCTCCGATAGACAGAGACAGCAACAACAAGTTTTCGAAGCATTCTTCGTGGGAAGGGTCAAAGAACAAGAACAAGAATAGAGACAGGTTTTCTCCATACAACAAATGTCCCAACCACGGTTTGTTAAGCAGTCTAACCAAGTCTCCAAAAGAAATACTTGCTACGGAGAGGGCTGCTAAGGCCTTCGAAGCACCCCCTCGTATGACAAGTAAGGGCAAAAACAGGGATACCAGCAAGTATTGTCACTTTCACGAAGATTACGGTCATGATACGAACAGTTGTAGAGAGTTAAAGAAACAGATAGAAGAAGCTGTGAAGTCCGGGCAATTGGCACACTTGGTGAAGGGTATAAAGAAGGGAAAGGAAAAAATAACTGACACTCAATTGGCTAAAGATACTACTCCTCTCGAAGCCCCAATACTCATGGTTCGTTGGGGCGAAGCCAGGTTGAAAAGAAAGGTAACAGAGCAGGAGGGTAATGCAATAGGGGAAGTAACTCTTCCTCCCCTCACAGGCCAAGTTCCTTCAAATGATCCAGTAGTCATCAAAGTCCTCATTTCCAACCGAGAAGTGAATAGAGCCTATATGGACTGTGGAAGCACCTGCAAAATCATTTATGAGCATTGTTTTCTCAAGCTCAAGCCTTCGATCATGTCGCAGCGGGTTGATTCGAAGATACCTTTGGTGGGATTTTCTGGTGAGCATTCGTGGCCTCTGGGAGAAGTTCCGTTGGAAATAACAATTGGAGAAGGCAAGCTCGCAAGGACAGAAACCCTCATGTTCGCTATTGTATAGTCAAGGGCAAGTGGGAGACAGTGGCAAAAAGATTAGAGAAAGTCCGGAGGAGCCTCCGAAGGCTATCCTTAGTTGTACGGATGCCGAAGAACGTATTGTGATAAATGAGCTCTATCCCGAGCGAACAGTGGTAATCGGAAAGCAACTCCCTGCTAACTTCAAAGCAGACCTGGAGAAGCTACTCAAAGCCAACAAAGATGTGTTCGCATGGACATATTCAGACATGACAGGAGTTCCCAGGACTCTTATGATCGATGGCAAGCCCTTCGGCACAGAACATAAGCTTAACGAGTTCAAACACATTGAACCAATTAAGCAGAAGCGACGAAGCCTGGCACCAGAAAGAAATGCAGCTGCTTGCAAAGAGGTGGATGAGCTTGTGCGAGCAGGAATTCTCAGGGAAGTGAAATACCAAACTTGGGTTGCCAACCCAGTCATGGTAAAGAAAAGTGATGGAGGGTGGCGTATGTGCGTTGACTTCACCGACATCAATAAAGCTTGCCCGAAGGACTGCTACCCTCTACCAGAAATCGATTGGAAGGTCGAATCTCTCTCAGGGTTCCGTCTGAAATGTTTTTTGGACGCCTACAAAGGGTATCACCAAATACAAATGGTGGAGGAAGATGAAGAAAAGACAGCCTTCTACACAGGAAAGGGTGTCTATTGCTACATGAAAATGCCCTTCGGTTTGAAGAACGCAGGGGCAACTTACCAACGGTTAGTAGATAAAGCCTTCCACAAGCAAATTGGGAGGAACTTGGAAGCCTATGTTGATGACATGGTAATAAAAAGCAGAACCGAAGAGGACCTCCTCTCCGACATCCAAGAGACCTTCGATCAATTTCGGGCAATCAATATGAAGCTTAAGCCTAAGAAGTGTTCCTTCGGCATGGAGGAAGGACAATTCTTGGAGCACCTGATCACTAAACAAGGAATTAAAGCCAACCCTTCGACGGTAAAAGCCATCACTGACCTTCAAGCTCCGAAGTCATTAAAAGAAGTTCAAAGCCTCAATGGGAAGCTTGCGGCACTTAGCAGGTTCCTGTCGAAAGGGGCAGATCGGTCTCTACCATTCTTCAAAACACTCAAGGGGTGTACAGATAAAAAGACTTTCCAATGGAGTTGTGAGGCGGAAGCAGCCTTCGAAAAGCTAAAGGAATTTATGAAAATCTTACCAACACTTACGGCCCCAATCAAAGGCGAAGTGTTGTTCATGTACATTGCGGCATCATTCGAAAGCATCAGTGCGGTGCTCCTAGCTGAAAGGGAGAAGAAACAAGTCCATATATACTTCGTTAGCAGGGTCCTGCAAGGAGCTGAATTAAACTATCCGGAGTTGGAAAAGCTAATCCTAGCCTTGGTTTATGCTGCAAGACACCTTCAAAGATACTTTCAAGCTCATCCCATCACAGTATTGACTGACAAGCCTATTAGGCAGATACTGTCGAAGCCTGAGAAATCAGGAAGGGTAGCTAAATGGGCTATCGAATTGGGAGAACATGAGATAGAGTACAAGGGTCGAAACTCCGTCAAAGGTCAGATACTTGCAGACTTTCTCGCTGAAACACCCTCCGGACCTAGCCAAGATAAAGAAATTCCTAAGGAGAAGCACCAAAATGCGAAGGAGGGGTGGAAATTGTACACAGACGGAGCATCAAGTTATTATGGTTCAAGAGCAGGTTTAATGCTAGTTAGTCCGGAAGGAAAGGAATACACTTACGCATTGCGTTTTGAGTTCGAAGCTACCAACAATGAAGCCGAGTATGAAGCTTTGTTAGCCGGTCTTCGACTTGCAAAGGACATGGAGGTTCGTAACCTCTCCGTTTTTGTAGACTCGCAGTTAGTCGCCAACCAAATTAAAGGCTCCTACGAAGCAAGGCAGCCCACCATCAAGCAATATTTGGAAAAAGTTAAAGAACTCCTTCAAGCCTTCGAAACATATGATATAGCACATGTTCGCAGAAATCAAAACAAAAAAGCAGATGCCTTAAGCAAGTTGGCTTCCATGGCATTTGCTCATTTAACGAAGGAAGTTTTGGTAGAAGTATTGACTGATAGGTCAATTAAACGAGGCGAAGTCTCTGACATCATAATCGAGGAAGGCACCAATTGGATGACTCCGATTAGGGAGTATTTGATCAGTGGTATTCTGCCGGAAGATCCTAAGCTTGCTCGAAAGGTGAGGATCAAAGCTCCCCAATATAGGCTCATTGGGGATAACCTTTATAGGAGATCCTTCCTATCTCCATGGCTTCGTTGTGTGGGACCAAAACAGGCTTTGAACATCATCTACGAGGTTCACGAAGGATCTTATGGGTTGCATGCAGGCCCTCGCTCCGTTGTTTCAAAAGTAATGAAGCTAGGGTATTATTGGCCATCTATGCATAGAGACGCAATAGAGATAATACAAAAATGCGAAGCTTGTCAGATCCACTCCAAAGTTCCAAGAATGCCTAAGCAAGACATGACATCTGTCACCTCAGCATGGCCCTTCTGTCAATGGGGAATCGATATAGTCGGACCCCTACCAGTAGCTCCGGGAGGGGTAAAGTTCTTGGTCATAGCCATAGACTACTTCACCAAGTGGGTCGAGGCCAAACCTTTAGCGTCGGTAACAGGAAGGCATATGGTGAAGTTTGTATGGGAACACATAATCTGCCGATTTGGTGTTCCACACATTATCATCTCCGACAACGGGAAGCAATTCGCCGAAGGAGTATTCCCAAATTTTTGTGAAGGCCTAAAAATCAAGCAATCGTTCACTTCCGTATACCATCCTCAGGGCAACGGACAAGTTGATGTCACGAACAGGGACATCATCGATGGTATCGAAAAGAGACTCGGACGAAGTCATCATGGGTGGGTAGATGAGTTACCCCAAGTTCTGTGGGCGCATAGGACGCACCCCAAGTCAAGCCATGGGGAAACTTCTTTTAGCCTGGTCTATGGAACGGAAGCTGTCATACCCTCCGAAATCAGCATCGAGACAGAACGCATTGTGAACTTTAAAGAAAAAACAAATGACGAAAGGCTTCGTGAAAACCTCGACCTCCTGGAAGAAAGAAGAGAAATAGCTTCGATCACGGAGGCTATCTATAAACAGAAGTTTGAAAAGTACTATAACAACCGAGTTCGACCCTCTACGTTCAAGCCAGGTGAATATGTCCTTCGTTTAAATAGCGCAAGCAAGGCTGAATACGAAGGAAAACTAGGGCCAACATGGGAAGGACCTTACGTTATATTGGAAGCCTACGGCAATGGTGCTTACAAGCTCGCAACGCTTAAAGGGGAGGCCATGGAAAGGACTTGGAATGGTACCAATCTTTGTAAGTTTTACATATAAAACTTACTACATTTAAAATAATCAGTTTGTTTTTCAATTTCATGTAACACATTCTTCTCATTTGGGAAAAAAACATTAATGGTAGGCGTCTTAGTGTTCATTTTTTAGAATGATGTAATCCTCCCTACCCACTTAATGATATAAATTATTTCCCTCAAAATCTCTTGTTTCGTTATTTACAACAAAGATTTGCTCAGCCAAGTACTTTACAAGTTTCAATGTCGAAGGATGAAGCAAGACACATGTCTTGTATACAGATAACATCCAAAGCAATTCACATTAACTTTTCCTATATAGTCTTAGGGTATTCTAAGCCCTTCGTACCTTCAGGATAAAGACGGAGTGGGTCGCGACCCTCTGTCGCAGTCAAATTATACGATTGCGGAAAATCTTGGTTCAAAATACACACAATAAGGTTATAACCTTAGGTTGTATATGTACGTTTATAATAAGCGTACGAGAAGAAAAGCATGACATTCATAGGGGATTATTATCCCTACTTAACATTGATAAGACCAACAATGGTCAAAGCAAAAACAGTTTAAAAAATTGTCTAACGCATGGGTCGAAGCCCATACAGCAACAAAGATAAATTGTCTTAAACAAATGAACATTAAACACGTTGGGGCATTATGCATAGAGATCCTTTCAAGGCAGAACAGAAACATATTTCTTTGTTGAAGATGGAGGGTGGACTTTCATCGGCTTCTTCGCCAAAAGTTCTTCTATGGGAGCCAACGGATCTTTGGTTACCTCGGCTAGGAAAGGGTACTCTGTTGACATAAACGCATCGCCAGCCTCATTAAATTCTTTCTCAGAATCAGAGCGATAGTATGGTACCTCCGACAAAACCACAGGCTTCCTTGTCTGGGCAATTTCTTCCAAATCGGTACAGGTACCATAAAAGATGGCTGCGTTCACTAGTTTCCCAATAACTTCCCCCACCTCATCGCTACGATACAATTCCATTGCCACATGAGGAACAACCTTCGAAACTACCTCAGCTCGGTCTTTCTTCAAGCTTCGACACTGGAATTTCAGACTATCGATTTCCTCGCAAAGCTTGGCCTCCTGCTCAATCAGCTTAGACCTTTCGGCTTCCAGACTTGTACATTTGGATTCGAGCACTTCAATTTGGGCTCTATAGATGGACACCTTAGACTCCTCAACCTTCAACCTATCACACCTTGCTTGGGATTCCTTCAATTGCCCCTCGAGTCTGTCAATCTTGGCTCGCATATCTCGTACAAAAGGATTCTTCTCAAAGTTCTCCAACACTTCTTTGCACTTAGCCTCCAATTTATCATATTCATGATCCCTAGCTTTTTCTTTGGCTAAGATAGCATCCATTTTCACTCTCACATTCAACACCGTTTGCACCAATTCCCTTGTCCTAGAATTAAGATGATTATCCAAAATAGCCTGCCTAGCATAACTTTTGGAATGAAAGTTGCAAAGCTCTTCCATAGACATGTTATCCAAGATTCCCTTCCATTTAGCAGGTGTCATTTTTTCAACCAAGTGGCAACACGCAGTTGAATTGGGTAGTTCATTAACATTGGGAAGACCTGCGAAAGACAGAAGCACAAGTTATATAAGGAAGGACACTTATTACGCACGCATTATAACTTACTAGGAGTATCATCTTCAGGAATCGTCAGAGGGGTAGGTATAAAGGTTTTAGAATGAGAGCCTTTGGGCTTCACCATTCTTGTCGGAGGAGTAGGAAGGGATAATTTTCTCTTCGGAGGAGTCTTCACAGACATAACAGCTTTTGCTTTCTTCTTATCTGAAAGACCGTAGGACCTTACGAGCCTTGTTTGAAATTCCTTGATAAGGGGATCATCGGAATCTGCTACAGTCTCCACAAAATGCGGAGTCTCGTCATTATTAATTGATGTTGATGGAGAACCTACTTCATGGTTCACATTATTTGGCTCTTTGGGGACAAAACTAAGCTCTCTAGTACCACGGGCTACAACGAAGTTCCTGAAGGCCATCCCTATAGAAAAAATAAATGAGATAAATACCATCAGATAAGTCATTTACTTTATTTGAATAGGTACATACATACTTTTCCCATTGCAGATTATCTCAGGTTCCAAGGGAGAGCCTTCCCGATGATCTATAATGCCCGCCAGAAACAATATTGGCTCAGGAAACTTTTGCACATCAAATGGGTGACGTTCAAGACGTTGGTAGAGGGGATAGCTTCTTACGAAGTGCGGCAAAGGATCATCAAAGCGTTTCTCATCAAAACGATTGTCTTTATCTAGAAACGCCGGATAATTGGGAGGTATGATCGTATCTTGCACATAGAAAAACAGACCTTTACATTTTCTTATGTTGGCAAAAGGTTTAGTTATTAAGCAAGGCACGTCGGGCTCACTTCTTTTGGCCAATGTTAACCAATCACCACCAGGACAAAGGTTTATAAAACCTCTAAGCACATTCAGTGTTGGCTCATACCCGTAAGCTTTACATACAACGATGTAAGTAGTCAACTTGTCTAAGCCAAAAGGGTTCAGCCTGGATATATGTACTTTATTATATTATAGAAACTCCAGGATTAAGGGGTGGATCGGAATCCTAAAGTTAGATTATGTAAATGCATGCACATAAAGCCCCACATAACCCGCTGGAGCATCAAAAACATTTTGGTTTTGATTGGGAAGCATAACTTTAAACTCTTTAGGTATGGAATATATTTTATGAAATTCTATTAGAGCCTGCTCTGATAGAGTACATTTTTGCTCCCTAATATTTTTTTTCGCCGCCATACTCATCTTGAACTAGAGACTATGAACGCAAAAGGACAAAGATCAGAGAGGGAAACTTACCTTTAAGCTCAACTGAAGCACAAAGCACAGGGTCGTGTACGTGTATTTTGGGCGCAAAAGAAAATATGATCTAGGGTTGGAAGTATGAAGGGTTTATGAATATCCTTTGTAGTTTCATCCTAGCCATCCACGTGCAGTTATAATCCGAGATATACATGGAGCCTAATTTTTTAATTTTTGAAAAGATGTTTACCGATATCTTCGCTGCTGTAGTATAGAGTGGTAGTTGAAGATTTATTAGCCGCATTTATGGCGCAAAGTTTGTTTAAGCACTTATCTTCATTGCGTTCAAATTTGCGACGAACGGGATAAAGTGTAGCAGGTTTTTTAAGTCGAATACAATTTATCCTTGTACGTATATATCACTTTCGACTGGGGGGCTTGATGATGTACCCTCCGAAAGGGTCGAAGGACTCCCTTTCGAGCCTGTAGAAAGCCCTCCCTTCGAAGGCCCAGGTTAATCTCCTAATATGTTTCATTGGCGTAAAACCATTCGCCTGCGAGCTGGTTACCATGTGGGAATCCGCCAATCGAAGCCTTAAGCCCTTCGGGGTATCTCCTGCGAAGGAACTAGCACGAAGGACAATCCTGACCTGGTCAAACCCACGTCTCCTCTTCCCTTGGCTTTCCCGCCAAAACAGAGATCGTGGGCTACAAAGCCCTAGCGGTTACCATAAATCATGGGACGCCCCCATGATCTCCGAAACATGTGCAAACCGCCCACTAAGGCCTATTTCTCCCCTATAAATAGCTTAGTCGGGCATGAACAATGTAAGTTAACTTCATTCTCGTCATTTACAACTGATGGGCGTGCGTTGGAGTAAAGTTTTGGCAGTTTTAATGCCTACTCAAGTTTTAAATTTATATTTAGCCGACTTATCAATAACACACACACTTAACGAGCAGTGTACCCGGTCAGTATGAAGATAATGGTAAGTAGAGTGTCGATCACTAAGAGTGGAACGTATTATCTAGTTATTCTAATCAGTATTTTAATATCCTAACGCAAGGGGGTTTCAGCCTGAGAGACTGGCACAGTTTTGTTTGCAATTTAAATAATAAAATAAACAATAGGCACGAATCAGCAAGTAGCACACACGTACACAGATAGATACTCGAGACAATAAGAGGGCTGTCCTTATGATTAAGTAGATTGTCACTTGTTTTATTGATAGCTTTATATGAAGTGTATGTAATTAACCCTTTCTCGTTGGTCCTATTCTCATCGGCGAGTAAACCCTTAATGATTACTTATGTCTAAAAGTTATTCCTAAGTGATCAATTTAGAAACAACCGTGGGAGCCACATCTTGTCCCGCAGTCGGATGCCCGCAAGCCACTAATAAACACAGAGGTTATCAATGCACTAATAAGTAGTAACCAAAGACATCAACATATAAACTTTAATTAATGAGAAAGCAGTTTTAAGGGAGTGCAATCTTTCCGTTGCCACATTACACAAGCCACCAATCTTGATGAATTAAAGTTTGCTAAAACAATAAAACAAAACTACTTAATGAATTAAACATATGCAGCACCTTCTTACAGCTCTTGTATCTTAGATTTGGGTGTGTCTTGTGCTGCCTCCTTGACTGAATTCGTCCTTTTGCTCTGCTGTCCGAACTTCGGTCTTAGGGTTTCGAACTCGAACCTTTTTAACACGTCTGGTCTACGGGGTATTTATAGTTTCTGTCTGAGGGAAGATGCGGCGCATCTACTTAAGTAGATGCGGCGCATGTACTTAACTTCGCGTGGGGTCCAAGATTATAATATTCAGGAATATTCGTACACCGCCAGAAGATGCGGCGTAACCCTTGATTAGATGCGGCGCATGTCCTCTTGTATCTTGGATCGTATCTGGTGATATCTTGATAGAGATGCGACGCATGTCGAGAGTGAGATGCGGCGCATCTGGAGCAGAATTGACTTGATCTTGTCCATGTCAGTAGACTTCCTCTTTATGCACGTTTTGCTCCATTATTAGTCCAAAATAGCTAAGTTTCACCAAATGCTTGTTTTTACCTGAGAATTACAAAAGTAAACAATTAAGTATCAATCCTCATACATAATATAGTAAAACAAGTCAAATTAATAGGATAAATGATAGTAATAAAATGTACTTATTTGAGTTCATCAAATATCCCCCCACTTGAACTTTACTTGTCCCCAAGTAAACCTTAGAATTTCATTTATGAAAATGTATCCTAAAAGATGTTAGGATTTATTTTTATATTTAAGCATGTATTCGTTTATTTCATAATCACACAACTAAACACTTAACGAATTAGAAGTAAAATAAAATATGTCGATAAAAGCAAATCTAATCGTTTAACTGTCCAGTCGCGACGAATATTCTATCATAAGCTTGGCAAGTATACACATCTCCACCACTAAAGCTAAGGAATAACAAGTCTAAAGTGGTAAAAAGGGTTTTTAGGCTAAAGGGTTAATTATTCTTATTTTACACTATCGATCTCAAATTCCAGAAAAGGCGACAAAATCACAAATACATGATCGAATCCACGAACACGATACTTGCAATTGCTCAAATCCTTAACTCGAATAGGCTAAAGATAGGTCCAAACTTCACCAATAATAATATATCAAAAAGGGCGACAAAATCATAAATACATAGCCGAATCCACGACTACGATACTTAAGATTGCTCAAATCCCTAATCTCAATAAATCAAAGGTTCGGTTGGATAAAGAACAATACAGGGTATGGATAACATTTGGGATATAAATTGGTGTAAAAATAAAAATAAACAAAACAAAACAAATAGATTAAAATCCTAAGTGTGGTTAATCACTATCCCAACCATCCCATGAATAAGACTCATATCATTGAATAACTCACGCTTTAACACTTGAAACACACGCTTTAGGTAGACACGAATTATACTCAACAAAATCTTAATCAAAGAATAAACCTTAATCGGCATTCCCATAACTGCCAATTCCCATTCAATCATAGATATAATACAACAAATAGTGGTGATATCGACCACTTACATAACTCTACATCGTTGGCTTAAAATAAACATCCAACTCTTTTTTCTTTCTTTTTCTTTTCTCATTTTTTCGATTTTTTTTTTTTTTTTTTTTTTTTTTTTTTTTTTTTTTTTTTTTTACATAAACATAGATGTGTAAAATTTCACCACATCACTACAACTTTCTTTCCGGATATTTTTTTTTTTCATACTTTTCATACTTTCAGAAATAACGGTAATAGTGAAAGTAGTAAACACACGAAAAATAAACTCAAAAATATACAATATTTACTTTCACTCCAATTTGCATTGTGCAATTTCCCGACCTAACCATAGATAATGAATTACGCACGCGAACACAGGTAATGTAAGGAAACACACTCTGCCTATAGCAATTAACCAACCACGGATCCTAATTTACAGGGTAGGCTAAGGTGTAAGGGTGTAACGAAACATTTTAAACATAGGTGTAAGAAACGAAAGGAATGGCTCTGAGGGTTTTCTAGGGGTATCTTACTCTAAAAATGAGAGTAACAAAAGGTTTTATACGGGGGTTAACTAACCATTGTAGTTAGCTAATAACACATAACATATAAAGGCTATTTGGGTGTAATCCTAGAATTTTACCAAGTTAGACAAGTCATTCCAATTATATAAATAATACTCATTATGGTGGTCTCGAATAGTATACAAGCCAAGTTCTAAAGTTTACAAGTCACCGGCACACTCATAGATTTGTGAATTTTGAAAAATCACAATTTTTGAAAATAACGTCTTGTGTGCAGTTATGCAACTTAGATCTTAAACAAAAACATGCTAAAAAATTTTTAAGTTTGATATATTAAGCACATTTTAAGCATAATTTTTGAAAAAGTAGGACAAGTAATTGTTAAGTGTTCTAATTCTCCTATCCCCCCACTTAAGTTAAACAACGTCCTCGTTGTTTGTATAAAAGGTTAAAAACTGGAAAAGGAAAGAATTAGAACAAGAAAAACTCCCCTGAGATTTGCTCGGTATGATCCTCCATTAGCAAAAATCATCTTTCTTGTGGATTAGAACGTTAAAACTTCATACTTGATGTATCCACAGGAAATCCAGGAAACTATTATACCACCAACACTTTAAAACACACCTAAGATAAGAAAGGTTCAACTTGCATAACACATTAGTAGTTAGAAAAAATAAAACTTAAAAAATTAAAACTGAAAATCATCAGGTCAGTCGATGCGCCGTATCTTATTGAAGAAGATACGCCGTATCGAGCCTGGAATAAATACGGATCAGAATAAAGATGCGCCGCATCCTTAACCAGGGATGCGCCGCATTAAAATAAACTGATAAATAGTTTTAAAGTCGAAAATAAAAATGCAGAAAAATAAAATAAGATATGACCATTGCAGAGGATGCGTCGCATCTCGGGAATGAGATGCGCCGTATCTCCATGCGGCCTGGACTGACTATAAAACAAAGTAAAGGATAGGATGCGTCGCATCTGTTTAGGCAGATACGGCGCATGTAGTTACCAAACAGACTGTTAACAGTCTGTTGCAAAAATGGCTCGTTCCACGTTTTAATCTCATACGTCCTCTTGTTCTCTCATGCTGAACTTAATGCCAGTCTTCGTCAAACATAACAAGAAATATAAACTGAAACATTAAACATAAGCATAAAAATAACGATGAGTACAATCCAAAAAGTAATAATAATGTGTGGAACAGTCTATGAAATCAAGAGAGTAAGGTCATGGGTGAGTGTGGTCGTCTGGATGGGTCCCGGAAGTGCTGGCTCCATCAGTCCTCTGGCGGACTCTGCGCTCGTATGCCCGTGTCACTCCTGCAACCTCAGTACCATCTGGACGAACGTGTGTAACACCCTGCTGCTCTAGTAATCTGCTCACACTCATGACCACCCACTCTAAGTCTCTCCTCAGTACCATCACCTCTCCCTCGACTGCGTCGAGTCTCTGAATCACGGTGCGTGGGGGTACTGGTGCCTGTGGCACCTCCTCGTCGGCAGGAGCAGCAGCCGGAGGATCCTGAGGTCCTCCCTGCTCCGCCTCTGGCCCTGCAGCTCTGGCGGGCCCTAATGCTGCCCAAAAGTGGCCCCCAGCAGCCACCTGGCAGATCGCCAGTCTAACCAAATAGTCCCTATCGATAACTGGGAGACGAGCCACCACAACCTCCAGCCCTGCTGGAATCTCCGCTCCAATAACTCCAAAATGGCGGGCCAGCCTCGAAACAAAATGCCCGCCAGTCATGTGGCTCCTCCGATCTCTCCCAGCAGCTGATCGGTGGAGGTAGTGTGCCAAAAAGTGGGGGATGTTCACCGGCATCCCCTCATCCATGCTCCTAAGTAGGAAGAGGTCCAGAGTGGTCACCTTTTCAGGTGACTGACCCCTCCCAGCAATAGTAAGTGCAATCAGCCTGTGACACAGCCTCCTCATCGGCTCCCTAATCAAAGTATATGAGGGGGTGGAAGTAGTGATGTCGCCCCCCGAAGAAATCCTAAACCAGTAATCACTGAATACCCCTCTGTCAGGGACAACCCGTAAACTCTCAGCCCAGTACCTGGCAAACCCAGCAGATCCAAGCTCCTCCTCAGTGTGTAGACCCATGGCTAAAATAAACTGCCTCATCGACATCTGCCTGTGCACACCTCCTAACCTGAACACCAGAGTGTCAGCTGTATCAATCTCCACATCCGTCTCTCTGTAATGAATAGTGCTAAAGAACTCCAGCATGAGCTCCCTAATCAGAGGCTCGTCAACCCTAAACAGTCGCTCCCAAGCACTAGACCTGAACTCCACCTCATCATCACCTCCAACAACAACCATCTCCATACGACGCTGTAAGCTCGCAGCTGCATGTCCACCACCGATCAATCCCACATCGTCAAAATTCAGAACCTGGACTCTGAATATTTTCTTGAAGTAAACTGAGTCAAGCCTATGCAAATAATCCTCTAGAGTGCCATCAGTAAGTCCCATGTTCTCGAATCGTAACCATTGGTGCCTTTGTGCGATATCTGGTAGTGTCATCTGAAATAAACATTCAAAGTCAGTAAACAGTCTGCAAGAAAGGTAGATACGGCGCATTGATTAAATCAATGCGGCGTATCAGTATAAAGTATATGAGATGCGGTGCAAGACAATAGATACGGCGTATTGAGATGCGTCGTATCTAGATTAATCAATACGACGTATCTAAAATTTTATCAATTTTGAAATAGGTCGTTACGCCGCATTAATCAACCCAGATGCGCCGCATCTAAAAGCATATCAGTATAAAATAAAGGGGCAGGCACGTTTATCAAGAATCCGTATCCGTGACGTAAACTACCACTAAATATCACAGTATTATATACTCTTTATATCAGTTCAAATATCGCATTCCACCACTCACTAATTCGCCTTCCCGCTAGATATTCAAAATCAAACCCAAAACCTAAATTTTCGTTCGATTCAATTAGTGTCAAATTCGACGTCTTATTCTAAAATTAACTTAGGGGAAATATTTAATGCCAAGTTCTAATCATATCCCTATATCGGTTAAGCGCGAATCGATTCAATCCTATAAACCCTAATTTTCGTATTAATCAAAATTGAATCGAATTGTAACAATTACCTTAGTATTTGTGATTAGGAGAAGGATTAATGCTCGGATTAAAGGCGGATTAAAGAAAGATGATCGGATTTTGAGTATAATTTTAGTGCGTGTTCTTAACTGTGTGTATTTATGCGGCGTATTCCCGTCGTATTTATAAGGCGACACGATGCGCCGTATTAGAAAATTGGGATGCGCCGTATCTAGTTAATTCCGTTGACTAGTCAATAAGTCCTAGTTGGTCAGGGATACGGCGCTTTGGATATTTAGATCCGCCGTATCTCTATGTTAGTTAACGAAATTTAAATGAAGAACGTACCTTGGCCTCCGCAACACAGTTCCTTATACATCAAATTTGGGTAAAAACGGCACACCATATAGATGAATTCAAAATAAGAGTGATAGGCATAAACGTTTCATTAATAATCGTAATCTTATTGTTTAGTGGATAAGGATTTATTCCGAGGTTAGGAACAAATATCGTTTTTGAGCATACAAAATTAAGATTACGAATTGAATCAGACGTATAATAAGGATAATAAAACTGAGATCATAGTGTAGAGAACTTTCCTTAGGGCAGTTGAATTATCGTAGAGTTTACCTGGGATTCTATTTCGAGAATTTAAGAAGTTCAATGTTACCAGTACTGAGTTTTCCTCCACTCTTCCCGTCTTATGTTCGGTCACTTCAGCTAGCGTCTCTTGGTTTGGTTCAGAATGTAATCCTTCTTGGTGATGCTTGAGTCATCATTTATCCTGAAAATAAACAACTTGCACACGAGAGTAGCGGACCGATCAAGGTAAATATCAAAAATCAACTATATTTATCAAATTATATCCGTCGTATTAACAAAAGTTAATGCGCCGTATTTTCGTTACGTTTAAAAAAATAAAAGATTTTTGATTCAGTAAGATGCGCCGTATCGACAGAGATCGATACGCCGTATCTGTTTAATAATTCGCAAACTGTTTTTAATTAAAATAAAAGATACGCCGTATCTGCGAAAGCAGATGCGTCGTATGGCGTTAATGTTTTAGAAAAAAAATTTTTTTATCAAAAACAGATACGCCGTATCTGCAAAAGCAGATGCGTCGTATTACTTTATCGCTTAGAAAAAATTTTCTTATTAAAAACAGATACGCCGTATCTTGGGGAAAAGATGCGTCGTATCGAATTAATTAAACGCGTTGTATATAAAAAAAATTGAACGCAATACGCCGTATCTGAGAGATCAGATGCGCCGTATCGTTTGATTTAGCACAGTACAACGATAGCAGAACAGAAAAATACGAAAAATAAAAACAAAAATTAAACACACAAATAAAAATAAACACACAAAAATAAAAAGAAAACAATTAACACACAATACAACAAATATGCAAAATAGTACAATGATGCAATTAATCTAATAAAAAGAAAATCCTAATTAAAATACTAATCAAATTAACAGATAATAACAATTCACTCCCCGGCAACGGCGCCAAAAACTTGATGGGCGTGCGTTGGAGTAAAGTTTTGGCAGTTTTAATGCCTACTCAAGTTTTAAATTTATATTTAGCCGACTTATCAATAACACACACACTTAACGAGCAGTGTACCCGGTCAGTATGAAGATAATGGTAAGTAGAGTGTCGATCACTAAGAGTGGAACGTATTATCTAGTTATTCTAATCAGTATTTTAATATCCTAACGCAAGGGGGTTTCAGCCTGAGAGACTGGCACAGTTTTGTTTGCAATTTAAATAATAAAATAAACAATAGGCACGAATCAGCAAGTAGCACACACGTACACAGATAGATACTCGAGACAATAAGAGGGCTGTCCTTATGATTAAGTAGATTGTCACTTGTTTTATTGATAGCTTTATATGAAGTGTATGTAATTAACCCTTTCTCGTTGGTCCTATTCTCATCGGCG
Organism: Artemisia tridentata subsp. tridentata; assembly: GCA_021014915.2. NCBI lineage: Eukaryota > Viridiplantae > Streptophyta > Magnoliopsida > Asterales > Asteraceae > Artemisia > Artemisia tridentata. The sequence goes on along the minus strand of CP139504.1, from coordinate 438,194,443 downwards.
AGTAAACCCTTAATGATTACTTATGTCTAAAAGTTATTCCTAAGTGATCAATTTAGAAACAACCGTGGGAGCCACATCTTGTCCCGCAGTCGGATGCCCGCAAGCCACTAATAAACACAGAGGTTATCAATGCACTAATAAGTAGTAACCAAAGACATCAACATATAAACTTTAATTAATGAGAAAGCAGTTTTAAGGGAGTGCAATCTTTCCGTTGCCACATTACACAAGCCACCAATCTTGATGAATTAAAGTTTGCTAAAACAATAAAACAAAACTACTTAATGAATTAAACATATGCAGCACCTTCTTACAGCTCTTGTATCTTAGATTTGGGTGTGTCTTGTGCTGCCTCCTTGACTGAATTCGTCCTTTTGCTCTGCTGTCCGAACTTCGGTCTTAGGGTTTCGAACTCGAACCTTTTTAACACGTCTGGTCTACGGGGTATTTATAGTTTCTGTCTGAGGGAAGATGCGGCGCATCTACTTAAGTAGATGCGGCGCATGTACTTAACTTCGCGTGGGGTCCAAGATTATAATATTCAGGAATATTCGTACACCGCCAGAAGATGCGGCGTAACCCTTGATTAGATGTGGCGCATGTCCTCTTGTATCTTGGATCGTATCTGGTGATATCTTGATAGAGATGCGACGCATGTCGAGAGTGAGATGCGGCGCATCTGGAGCAGAATTGACTTGATCTTGTCCATGTCAGTAGACTTCCTCTTTATGCACGTTTTGCTCCATTATTAGTCCAAAATAGCTAAGTTTCACCAAATGCTTGTTTTTACCTGAGAATTACAAAAGTAAACAATTAAGTATCAATCCTCATACATAATATAGTAAAACAAGTCAAATTAATAGGATAAATGATAGTAATAAAATGTACTTATTTGAGTTCATCATTTACAACCTACATTACCATTACACATACTTACTCGCACGCCGGAGGTGGTTCGCAGGGTCCAAACCCTGCGCAATCACTTAACGTAGTGTCTTCGTATTTCTTATTTCAGGTTAAGAACAAGCTTGGCGCAATCTCAACACCCCATTATTCCTTTGATCCCCATCGAAGGCCTGGTAGTGCAATTATTTGTACAATCATGTACGTACCTAGAAATGTCATTCAACAATGATACGGGCATGTACAGATGCTTGAGCGAGAGTTCATTTAAATGTTTTCTAAAACATGTCGTTTCTCAAAATTTCTTCACTACGGCTTTCGTATATTTCAGTACGAAACCCGAGCTACAATGATGACTTCTGATTATATCTGATCAGGACTCGTATTGTTAATGGCAAAACAAAACAAACCTTGAGCACATGATCAAGATTTTTCAAAAATATTTTTCAAAATCTTTCCCAAATTTTGTGCTCAAGAAAACTCCCTCTTAAACCCAAATGTTTAACAATATGCTTTATTTAAGGGGGAGTATAAAATTAAAAAGAAAAAATGTTCCAAATTCATGCTAAATTCCGTCTATCTCTCCAAAAAGCTTTCATTTAAATCACTTGATATCAAAAATATCAATTCATGCTATTTTTTAGGGGGAGAAGACGTGATTAAATGTGATCAAAAATCATGGTTTGAATCTCAATAAGAGTTCGACTCAGTATGAACCCTCGAATTGACGAAATTAAATATCCGTTATCGAAAAGACTTGTCCGGGACGGGTAATAATTTTAAGCTGGTTTTCCAGTGATGTAAATGTGTCTCGCAAAGGACTTGTCTGAGTAGAATGTACCAATTCAAGAAATAATCTTTGAATATGATCGGGACGGGTAATAATTTCAAGCTAGTCTAACTAGTGATGTAAACGTGTCTCGCAATGGTCATGTTCATTGAAAATCGATCTATTCAAATGTGCGAACTCTACCCAACATGTGCATATTTATATCAAAAATGCATGAGCACATGTGAAGGGGGAGTATTTTAGAAAATGCAAAACTCTCGAAGTGTTAACTAAATGTGTTTCATTCATAAACACTTTGAGAGATTTTCACAAAAGGTTTTATGGCAAGTGATCAATAAATCTAGGATAATCATGGAGTAATAAGGTAATTATGGTTTGGTTTATGTCCTATGATCCGCCAGAGCCGGAGGGATCTACCCAAGGACAATTCCAATAGATTAGAATTAGAAGTCCTTAGGAAAGATTGAAAAAAGGTGTAAATGAGAAAGGGAAAGAAGGGGTTGAAGAATTAAAAAGAAAAGTTTAATGAAAGTGTGAAAAGAAATAGCCCTCCATGAAAACTTAGGGCAGAAACCGCTATCGGTAATCACTAAGGTGATACTGATATTGAAGACAAGACGTCATGGACCCAGTGACGTGCTGCACCATCCCTCCTAGCCACTCAGATATCGCTTAAAAGATATTTGTTTCATTCTCACGGAGAACACCACATAATCTATCGGCCTCTCACTCCGAGATGTGTTGATATTGAAAAGGTGGCACTCTGCTCCATGCCTCCGACGACTAAAAACCAAAACGCACATTATCGAGTCTAGAACCATGAGATTCATCAAAATATCTCTTAGGAACACTTCCAATATGATACCCTTGTATTCGCCAAAAAGGACACAAGGTGTAAAAGAGTCTTAATGAGATCTTCGGATCTTGCCATTTATCTCATGATGGTTACGTACTTCTAACGGTCTACAGTCGTGGGGTGATCTCCAGTGACTCACTGAATCGTGGGTGTACTTCGGTGTGTCCGTGTAAGCCCTTTCGGGGGTATCCGATTCAGAACGGCCTGGGTTAGGATCAGAGAAAGTCTTCACACTATGCTGTTGACGATCTCGAAGTCCAAATCTGTAAGTGTTGGATGTATTATTGCTAATTGTTTTATGCAGGTACTACAAAAGTCCATCAACCATCATCCGATGTATCCAACATCTTCACCTCCACATACTCATACGTACAAAGACCATCCTCAATAGAGCTCAAGTGTAAAAGTTCAAGACCTAAAGATCAAGTGAAAGACAAAGTGTAACAACAAAGTCAAGAAGCTAATCAAGACGTCAAGAACAAAGCAATGAATCATGAAAGGATGACAAGTACAAAGATCATGAGGTATGAGTATGTTGGAGGACTCAAAGCCAAAGTAAAGAAGATGTTGATCAAGGCAAGAACCATAAAAATACGATACTTAGAAGCTCACAGTGCATGAAGGAACGAGAACAAAGACTATTCTACAACGACACACAAAGCACAAGGAAATGAAGACGAAAGACCTCATCACTCCGAGCACCATTTGAATGACCATCCTTTAGGGGGAGATTGTTAGAATTTATAAAAGTGATGGTCATCGTTGTCGTAATATTTGTATTTAAATTGTGTCGTTGTACAAGTTAGTCTATTTAATCAATGGGCTTGGACTTAAGTTTGTAAGTTAAATGTAATCCATGTATAAGCCCAACTCAAGTCCAAGCCCACCCCATGTCAAGAATGTATAAATACCACCTTCCATCCTCATATGGAAGGTTGGTCCTCTAGGTGCTTCAAGGATTATCATTAGTCATTCTAGGGTTTGTATCAAAGTTTAGTGTGTGATTAATGAAGTTTCATTTCAAGTTCCACTCTTCTCTTTGATCTTTCCTAGTGTTAGTTGTATTGGTTAGGATAGATTTTAGGGTTTAACAAAACATCCCTACAGAAATGGTAGACCTTGGATCTTTTGAACAAGCACTTTTTAATGTATTTGTCAAGTTGAGAAGCTACGCATGAAATCCAATACACATTTTATCATGATAGACCTCGATCTCATTGCTTAAAAGTCACTGTATTTATCTTTCAATTCTTAGACTTTTCTTCTTCAGAAATTGATATGATCCAGAGAGTACGTGTAGCAATCAATTAAGTCGTTAACTAAGAAAACGACAGAGTTAATATATAGCTTGTGTTATAAATTACTCCACGTGACACCTATGCATGTATTTTTGATAAATATGCATGGTACTTAGATGGACATATAACTTTTTGAAAATTAAGGCCCGTTTGGTTCGTTGTAATCTGGCGTAATTGGATGTAATTGTAATCTGATTACATTACGTAGGATGTTTGGTTTGCATAATGGATGTAATTGTAATTTAAATTACATTACGTAGGCCGTTTGGTTTACAACGTAATCGTAGTTCAATCATTCCAATTACATCAAGCGAGGAAATTCATATTACATAGCAAGTTGGATGGAAAGTTTTAAATTACGTTGTAATTCAGTATTTCATAATTTAAAGCATCAGTATTTATAAATTATTATTATTATTATTATTATTATTATTATTATTATTATTATTATTATTATTATTATTATTATTATTATTATTATTATTATTATTATTATTTAATATTATTATAATTAGAGTAAACTGCAAAATACATCCCCGTGGTTTACAGTTTTTGAGACCTTACATCCCTGTCAGAAACTATTGACATGTTACATCATTCGTTAACCAAACGTTTGCCACCCTACATCCCTCGTTTACAATGAGGACTAACGGTGCAAATTATTTCTCCGTTATCTCTTAACAAGATAGATAATATTACACCGTTAGCCTTCAGGACTAATGGTATTTGCACCGTTAGTCTTTTTTTTTACGTTTTCTCTGTTTTTTGTACGTTTCTCCGTTTTTTATACGTTTTATAAGTTTTATTTACGTTTTCTCCATCTTTTTACGTTTTTATCCATTTTTTTACGTTTTATCCGTTTTTTACGTTTTTTGTTGGTTTTATCCGTTTATTATCCTTTTTTTTTTTTTTTTTACTTTTTATTCAATTTTTAACGTTTTTATCCGTTTTTTACGTTTTATCCCTTTTTCTTACGTTTTTTGTAGGTTTATCCGTTTTTTAACCTTTTTTCTTACGTTTTATCCATTTTTTTACGTTTTTATCCATTTTTTGTACGTTTTACCCGTTTTTATCCTTTTTTTTATATATTTCATCTGCTTTTTTAATGTTTATTTGTTTTTTTACGTTTTTATCCATTTTTTTTACGTTTTATCCTTTTTTACGTTTTTTGTACGTTTTATTCGTTTTTTGTACGTTTTATCCACTTTTTAACGTTTTTATCGCTTTTTTTTTACGTTTTTTTGTACATTTTATCAGTTTTATCAGGTTTTTGTATGTTTTTAATGTTTTTATCCATTTTTTAACGTTTTATCCATTTTTTTATATGCATTATCCCTTTTTTTTTTACGTTTTATTCCTTTTTTTAACGTTTTAAACAATTTTTTTTACGTTTAATCTGTTTTTGTACGGTTTTATTAATTTTTTATACGTTTTATCCGTTTTTAACGTTTTTTATCTATTTTTTACGTTTTATCCGTTTTTTATCTGTTTTTACGTTTTATCCGTTTTTTATCTATTTTTTTACGTCTTATCCTTTTTTACGTTTTATCCATATAAAAATGGTTATAACGTAAAAAAATGGATAAAACGTAAAAAAAAAAGGCTAATACAATAACGGATAAAACAACAAACGATAAAGTAAAAAATGGAAAAATGTACAAAAAAGGATAAAACGTACAAAAACGATAAAGACGTACAAAACAATAAACGTACAAAAAAGTAAAAAAAGGATAAACGTACAAGAATTGATAAAAACAGATATAAACTACAAAAAAACAGATAAAAGCGAACAAAAACGGATAAAACGTACAAAAAATGAAAAAAGGAAAAGGATTAAACGTAAAAAAATGGATAAAATTGTACAAAAACGGATAAAACGTACAAAAAACGTAAAAAAACGGATAAAACGTACAAAAAACGTAAAAAAACTGATAAAACGTACAAAAAACAGATAAAACGTAAAAAATGGACCAAAAACGTAAAATACGGGTAAAACATACAAAAAACGGATAGAAATGGATAAAACGTACAAAAAGGTAAAAAAAACAGATAAAACGTACAAAACAACGGATAAAAACGTACAAATACGGATAAAACGGAAAAAACATACAAAAAATGGATAAAACGGAAAAAACGTACAAAACAACAGATAAAAACATAAAAATACGGATAAAACGTAAAAAAATAGATAAAAACGTTAAAAAACGGATAAAACGTACAAAAAACGGATAAAATGTACAAAAAACGGATAAAACGTAAAAAAAATAAATAGATAAATAAAATGATAAAAATGTACAAAAAATGGAGGAAACGTAAAAAAACAGAGAAAAATACAAAAAACGAATATAACGTAAAAAAAGGACTAACGGTGCAAATACCGTTTGTCCTGAAGGCTAACGGTGTAATATTATCTATTTCGTTAAGAGATAACGGAGAAATAATTTGCACCGTTAGTTCTCATTGTAAACGAGGGATGTAGGGTGGCAAACGTTTGGCTAACGAATGATGTAACATGCCAATAGTTTCTGACAGGGATGTAAGGTCTCAAAAACTGTAAACAACAGGGATATATTTTGCAGTTTACGCTTATAATAATAATAATAATAATAATAATAATAATAATAATAATAATAATAATAATAATAATAATAATAATAATAATAATTATTATTATTATTATTATTATTATTATTTATTATTTATTTTTTCTATTTATTATTTATTATTATTATTTATTATTATTATTATTATTATTATTATTATTATTATTATTATTATTATTATAATAAAACATCACTTTGTTATAAAGTTATAAGATTTACAAGAAATTAGTGGGGAGCCTCGAAACTAACTGAGCCCTCACTCCTTTAGCTATAGCAAAGTTAATAATATTATTATTATTATTATTATTATTATTATTTATTATTATTATTATTATTATTATTATTATTATTATTATTATTATTAAGAAAAACATCACTTTTTTATAAACTCATAGGATCTACAAGAAAATAGAGGGGAGCCGAGATACTAACTGGGCCCCCACTCCTCTTGCTATTGCAAAGCTAATCCTACTAAAAATATGAGGCGCGGCACACGCTCCGATGTCTTGAGTCACAGAGAACTTTCGGATCCGCTTCAGAAGGGCCACAACATCCGTCCCAAGTTCCCCAAAGGAAGAAAATGAGAAGGGGAGAAACCCATATCCAATGTCGGCGCACTTGGTCTCATACTTGAGTCGTTTGCGTTGTGCTGCTTCAACCACCACCCGTCCTGGCACAAAATCAGCCATACCAGTTTGTGTCAGAGGAGACGACCCTGTCAAATCGACACAAACATCTTGCCCGCCGTCCCAAGAATAGAGCAATATATCAGCTGGGCTTAAGTTTTTGTCCCTTTCATCACAAAGGCCGATGTCAACCTCTTTACGAGCTGAGATCCCAGCCCGAGAACAAATATCAGCAAGAGTGTCATGTACCACGTTGTGCCTATGCTTATTATTATTATTACTATTATTATTATTATTATTATTATTATTATTATTATTATTATTATTATTATTATTATTATTATTATTATTATTATTATTATTATTATTATTATTATTATTTATTTATTTATTTATTTATTTATTTATTTTAAATATCACTTTTATTAGAAACTCATAGGATTTACAAGAAATTAGTAGGGAGCCGAGATACTAACTGGGCCCTTACTACTCTAGCTATAGAAAAACTAATCCTACTAAAAATATGAGCAGCAACACGTGCTCCACTGTCTTGAGTCATCGAGACCTTTCGAATTCGCTTCAGTAAGGTCACTGCATATTTCTCAAGTTCCCCAAAAGAAGAGAAAGAGAAGGGGAGGAACTCATATCCAAGATTTGCGCACTTAGCCTCATACTTGACGCGTTTACGTTGTGCAACCTTAATCACTACACGACCCGGCACAAAATCAGTGACAGATTCATATTATTATTATTATTATTAGTCTTGTGAGCTTACCCTTCAGGCTTGGTATCTTGATGACGGTACTATCGTTGGAGATACCTTTATGGTTGCCAAGGCACTTGACATCATCAGGGCGGATGGTCCGGCTCGTGGTTTGTTTTTGAATGTTGATAAAACTGAACTCTTCTGGCCTGTGGAGGATCCTCGAAGTAGGGTAGAGGGTGTTTTTCCTATAAATATCTCTCGCCCGATCAATGGTGTTAAACTTCTTGGTGGTTCAGTTAGTTTGGATGACAGTTTTTGTAGGGATTTGGCTTTGAAAAGGGTTTCTAAAACCATTACCTTAATGGAGGCAATCCACAAACTTCATGATCCCCAGTGTGAGCTCCTCCTTCTTCGCAGTTGTGCCGGGGTTGCAAAATTATCTTATGCTTTGAGGACATGCTCCCCTTTGTATTTACGGGAGGCCCAGGTTCAGTTTGGTAAGTCATTACGTACTTCCTTGGAGAAGATTGTTACCGCCTCAGGGCCGGGGTTTGGTGATTGGCAGTGGCGGCTTGCCACTCTTCCAATCAAGTTGGGCGGTCTTGGTGTCCTTTCAGCGGGTGACATTATCCAGTATGGTTTTCTTGCCTCTCATATGCAAACGAGTGATCTACAAGACAAGATACTCGCTAAATCTGGTAATGTCTCCTATGGTCCTTCTTTTCAACATGCTCTTGATACTTTCAACATTACTTGTAACATAGACGCTGTCACTGTCACTAATGACGCTTTTGCCCCCCAAATGATGAAAACCTTGGCAAAGTGTTACTTTGGTGTCATTGAGAAAGATCTTGTTTCTAAGTACTCGTTAAGTCCAAGACATGTCGCTGTTCTCAGGTGTATGCGTGCCCCACATGCACAGGATTTTCTTTTCACCATCCCTATTGACGGCTTGGGTCAGAGGATGAACCATCGCCAATTCTGATCTGTGTTGTGTTATAGGCTTACCGTACCTATGTTCTCTGAAGGTAGCCTCTGCCCGAGTTGTAATGTGCATCGTATGGACATATGGGGGGATCATGCGGTCTACTGCTCCAGCGAAGTGGGTGTGAAGTTCAGGCATAATCTGGTGCGTGATATTCTTGTGGATATTTGCTCTAAGGTTGGGATCATGGTGCGTAAGGAGGCTCCTATGGGGTTCCTTTCGGAGGATGGGAAGGAGCTACGTCCTGCAGATTTGTTATTATTTAATTGGCTTCAAGGTAAAGATGCATGCTTGGATGTGACTGGCATCTCTCCATTTGCTGGTAGTGGGGCGACTTCATGGGCTCCAGGGGTAGCCTTGCACAATGCTGTGGAGAAGAAAAATAGAAAGTATGCGTCCAAATGTGAGGACAATGGATACAAGTTCATACCTTTTGCTTTTTCTACGTTCGGGGAATTCGATATGGAGGCTTTGAACACACTTTCACGCATTAAGTCTATTGCCAATAGTCACTCAAATAATGCTAAAAGTGGTGTTTTTATCTTTCATAGAGTTAGCTTTTGTATTCAGAAAGGAGTGGGAGCACAACCAGTGTCTAGACTCCCATCCAACTTTATGTAAGATTTATTATGTTTAATGAAATTTTTTTTATTATAATAAAAAAAAGAAATTATTATTATTATTATTATTATTATTATTATTATTATTATTATTATTATTATTATTATTATTATTATTATTATTATTATTATTATTATAGGAGTAGTTATTATTATTTAATGTTTTTTCAAATTACATTACGTTGCGAGTCAACCAAACACAGTGACAGATTTCATCAATTACAATTCCTAACACATTCCAATTCTTTAAATTACAATTAATTCAAATTACGATTCCTTCTAATGATTATAATTCCCTCAAAAACATTAACATGAACGTGTAATTGTAATCCTTCAAAAGTGCGCAAGAGTCTTTGTTAAGTTAACTTCCCAACAAGGTAAATGAATTGAACAAGAGGTTGAAGCAATGCATATATTCTTTGCTTTGTTCTGCATGCATGAACATCAACATGAACGTGTAATTGTAATCCTTTTAGCTCCTATATTACCTGCTCTCATAATATCTTACTTATCATCCTTCTGATAAATGGATTTCAAATTGGATTTGAAACTCCAAAATGAGGCTGACCTTTCGATTTCCAAAGATGAAAGACTTGCCATTTTCACCACTCAGCAAACAGACTCCATGTTCATCCTCACATCCCACCTTAAAGGTTTTCCTAATTTCCTTCACCTCTCTATTTATATACAGCAATCGTTGTTTTAAATATCGTCCAAGAATATTCAAACATATGATTTTTATACCATTTATATTTATATTCTGTGGTTCACGAGCCTAGGTTATGGCAGAAGGGACATAAAGATTGAGATCAATGAAGATGGGAGTAGTATAACAATAAGTGGCGAGAAGCCTGTGGTCAGTAAGGGGGATCCTCTTCCGGAGGGTCATGAACAACCGAACCGAATCACCTACCCGTTAGTTCCGGGAAGTCAGATCCCTGAGAAGACAACCCATCAAAAAGTTGTTGAGAGGCCTGATCCGGAGGTGGTTGCTGCGAGAGAGGAGAAGGAGAGGAAAAAGCAGGAGAGTGGGCATGTGAGCAAGAAAAGGAACGCTGCGGATCCAACCGCCGTCCCAAAGAGGAAGAAGAAAAAGAGCCAGGGCAACGAGGAAGTTATTTCCTTTGATCACACTGTTGATGACACTCCTCTTTACCAGGTTGAGCCGCAGGGCGTTATAGATGATGAGGAAGGACAGGAGGGGGGTGAAGGACCCCGACCGGAAGGTGATGGAGGGACAGTTCATCCGGAAGAACAAACGACTGAGATTGAGAATGTCATTCAGAGGAATCCGGAGGAGCAACCTGTTGAGGAAGCTCAGGCTCATACCCAGCAGCCTCCTTCTGATGGTAAGAAATACCCTCTATTTTTTGTTGTTTTCTTATTGTTGTTTCTTTCCTCACCTTTCTTTTTTGTAGATCATTCGGCTCATACTGCACACCCCGAGCATCATCCAAACAGCCCCGGAGAACCTTCTGAAGAACATCATTCGGCTGGGCAAGGTATATACTTCTCTTTGTAGAATCCGTTGCTATTATCTGTCTTGTTCTGACTTGGTTAATTTTGTTGCAGATGACAATTCTTCCGGAGGGGGTGGACGTTTTGTTCCAGGCTGGTCCCTTACCGATGATCTTCGGTTAGACTCCTTCCGAGCCTGCAGTGAGATGATGTCACATCTCGCGACTCCCGCCGAGCGGGCCGCACTCGAGGAGTTAAACAACAGCCAGCTGGTCCGTCAAGCCTATGTAAACGCTGGTTCCGGGGTTGTTCTTCAGGCTGAGCTGCTTCGTAGGTTTACCCAGCTTATCACTGAGTATCGGGAGTTGGACCATGCTCATCAGGGCTGCAGCTCCTTATCCGAGAGACTGGCGATTGTCGAACAGGAGCGTGATGAGCAGGTTGGAAAGTTTGATGGGTTGTTGAAGGAGTTTAGGACTTTGGAGAATGAAGTAGAGAATGAGCATCTTGCTTCTTCGATCCGGGAGAAAGGTTTGGGTGATCAGCTGGAAGAAATGGAGAAGATCAGGAATGAATGGATGAGTGTGTCCGCTACTCAGGCTGAAAAAATCAGGAAACTGGAGCAAGAGTTGGAAGAAAAAACCAAGGCTGCTGAGAGGTTGGAGGGGGAGAACAAGAAACTGGTTACGGAGGTTGCTCAATCGGAAGTGGTCCGTCATAATGTTGTAAAGGAATTGCTTCCGGTTGCTTGTCGTAGGTTGTTTGCTAGTGCTGAGTATAAGAAAAGTCTGAGGAGGGTTCATAGCCTGTCGTACACTGTTGGGTTTTTGGACGGTGTTAAGGCTGAACGTAAAGAAGATGACGTTCAAAGAATTGTTCAGAAGATCAAGAACATCAACATGGACGCTCCGGCTATATGGAAGGCGGAGTATCGTAAGCTGTTTGAGGCCGAATATCCGTATATTCGAAAGCTTTCGGAATCTTACCATCTTCCGCTTGATGATCTTATGAACCTCTTCCCGGATCAACCTGACCCCAATATTCTTTAAATTATGTATAGATATTTTGTCTCTTTTGGTTCGGGTATTGAAATGAAAATAAACGTGATGAATTGAATGTATGAAACTTCAATTCGTGTAGTTTCTTTGAATAATTATCAATCTCACCAACTCCCACTGTGACGACAAATGTGTTTTTTGACCTTTTTACAAGTGAGACTAATGGCGTTTATAATCTTTTTTTAATGACGAGTAACAAATTAAAAAAGAGTACTCGACCAAGTCGCTAATTTATAAATGAACCAAATTAGCTAGATTCGTTGATTTATAATATAATTACTTAATACAAAAGATAAATCCAGTTGTATAAATAATATACAGTATCATAAATATAATCTTAATTTAGACAACTTAGCTTATTATTATTGATCATAAATATAATCTTAACTTATTCATCTACTTTTTAGTGCCTGCCTGTATTTTTTTGTTTTCAAAACATATATGTGCCTCCTACTCTTTCTCTTTATTTTATTGACCACGTTTAAGGTTTTATTTGGTGCTGTTTTATTGCAATAACCAGCAACTTGTGACTTTCAATGTTTACTTAAAAAAAAAAAAAAAAAAAAAAAAAAAAAAAAAAAAGGGTGACGAAAAATGACGGTCTCTGATTTGCAAGGTTAGAAACCAAAAATGCAGTAGGTGATATTGAAAGGTTAATCAAACAAAAGGGTGCAATATGTTCTTATATAGTGAGCGATTACCTAGTTGTTCACTAGCATTGTTTTATTTTAGAGTAAAATGCAGAAATGGTTTCTATGGTTTGCTCAGATTGCATGTTTAGTCCATAGTGTTTTGAAATTGCAAGCGGCCTCCCTGTGAGGAGTTTTTGGTTCCGTTTTGGTCCCTGGCCATTGCAGAAATGGTCCCTGTGGTTTGCTCATAATTGCACGTTTAGTCCTTGGCCAGGGACCAAAACGGAACCAAAAACTCCTCACAGGGAGGCCGCCTGCAATTTCGAAAGACCAGGGACAATATGCAATTTGAGCAAACCACAGGGACCATTTCTACAATTTACTCTTTATTTTATAACGTCAACTAACTATCTCACATGTCTAACCATAATTTGAATTTATAATCATTTGGCTTGAGAGTTTTTCACACAAAAAGAGGTATCATTGGGACACGAGCCCTTTGATATTGTTCACTAGCATTTAATAGCATGTATCAAAAGGCTTGTGTCACAATGATACCTCATGTAGGAGAATGTTCAACAATCAAATAATTGTGAATTCAAATTCTGCTATTGTAAGATTGATTTGTTGTGTATATACAGTATATTGCAAGATAATTAGTTGTCGGTTCCAAAAAAATAAACCACTAAATAGCATGTACGTGACAACTAATTTGGTCTCTAATTGTAAATAGCAAGTGACTATCTGCATAGTCACATTTCGATGATCGGTTTAGAGTGTTAGTTTATGGACAATATTTAATATGTGTATGTCTAGAATCGAACTCGAGACAACGGGATTGCACACTTTACGTATGAAGAATTAATGTTTAATAATTTAATATAAAAAGTTATATTTAATTATTAATTGCACAAAACGACTAACGAGCGTTAAGTAATTAACGGTCGTTAAATAATAAAAGGAAAGGGCTATAGATGGAAAATAGAGAAAAAGAAAGATCTAGAACCCCTTTATGGGTTGAGATCCGATCGGCAATCGGTTTCCCAAACCCAATCCCTAACTTGTTCCTAAAGTTTTGTCATCCTATATAAACAAGCACAAGGGTTCATTGTTTTGTAACTTTTGTACACTCATTAAACCCTAAAAGTGTTTTTCTCTTTCCTTGTGTTCCAATCGGCCGAAACCTTCAAGAGGTGTTTGTTGGGAATTAAATATTCTGAAGTTAGAGTATTAGAAATTACTCTAAGTCAAAGATACTGCTAGTACATCAAGGTACTGCTAGTACATCAAGGTACTGCTAGTTCATCATCAAAGTACTGCTACTACATCAAAGTACTGCTGATCAGTGACTCATAGGATAAGATCGAAAAGATATTTATTGTATTTTGGTCAAACATATACGGTAGATAATATCTTACTCCATGTGCTTAGTTAACAAGTTGTATACATAGATACATGTTGTATCTTATGTACTGACACCAATATGCATAAGTTAAACAAGTAAGTCGGTCAAGACTTTTAGCAAATTTGTAAAGATCTTTTGCAACTATAAAAGAGATCTTAGACTAGTGATTACACACACATGCATAATTATAAACTCATAACTGTTAGAACATAGAACAATCACAGTTGGTATCAGAGCAAGGCTGATATATTTGAATTAGAAGAAACAGAAATGGAAGCTCATGATGTTCAAACAAATGTTGCTGCAAAGTTGCCCATGATCAAACCCAATGAGTTTGAGTTATGGAGGATGAGAATTGAGCAATATTTCATGGTCCAAGATTATACTCTTTGGGATATAATTATATATGGTGATTCCTTTTCACCAAGCTACTCAGAGGTTGTCCTAGAAGGTAAAACAAGTAGAAAAAGAAATACTGGACCAGTGTCAAATGAAGAAAAGATACTGAAGAGAAATGATCAGAAAGCAAGAAATTTGTTGCTTATGACCATTCCTAGTGAGCAGATGCTATCATTCAACAAGTATCTTGATGCAAAAACTCTTTTTGAAGAGATTTGTGCATATTTTGGTGGTAATGAAACTACCAAAAAGACACAGAAGATACTACTAAAGCAACAATTTGAAAACTTTACTGCTTTTAGTAATGAGCCTCTTGATAAGCTATTCTCAAGGTTACACAAGCTTGTCAGTCAGTTAGCTGTGTTGGGTGTTGAGACAGAGAAGGAAGATCTCAACATGAAGTTTTTAAGAAGTCTACCTGATGAGTTCCATACTCATGTTGTTGTCTGGATGAACAAACCAGACATTGAAACCATGAAGCTCAATGATTTGTACAACAACTTCAAAATTGTTGAACAAAGTCTAAAGAAATCTGGTCATTATGGTACTAGTTCTGGAAACGTGGCACTCTTGTCAGTTCCTAGTATTAGTAAGAGTGAAGAGGTAGATGAAGGTGAAAGTGCTCCTTCCACAAGTTCTCACAAGGATGTTGCTGGTCTTGGAGATTCAACATTCTATGCTTTTATTACCAGTCAATCTAATGGCTCTCCTCTCAACCATGAAGACCTTGAGCAGGTAGATGGTGATGATTTGGAAGCTATGGATATTAAATGGCAGGTTGCTTTGCTTAGCATGAGGGCTAAGAAGTATTGTCAAAGAACTGGGAAGCAGATTACCATAAATGGTAATGATACTGCTGGGTTTGATAAGAAGAAAGTAGAGTGTTTCAACTGTCATAGGTTAGGACACTTTGCTAAGGAGTGTAGAAGCCCAAGAAAGCAGGGGAATAGAAACACATGGTATAAGCAAGATAGGAGAAAGGAAGTTACTGTTGAAGAGCCAAAGGCTATGTTGGCTATTGATGGTATAGGTTATGATTGGAGCTCTATGGCTATTGAAGAGGATGCACCACCGAATGCTGCTCTTTTGGCCAATGAATTTGCTCTAATGGCCCATTCTGATTCAGAGGTAAACAATATTACATCTTGTACTGAATCATGTCCTAATCTTAAAGCTTATGAAGACCTTAATAAGAGATTTGAAGCTCATAAACAAGAGCTGCTTGATTCTTTGTTTAATTTGGCTAATCACAAAAGAGGTCTAGGTGTTTTAGAAAAACAAGTTTTACATTTTAAAGATAATGAAATTCATTTTGCTGATGACATCAATATACTAAAAAATGACATTAAGATCAGAGATGAGTGTATTGTTGAGTTGAATGATTCATTAGCTAAACACAAAAATGAAAGAGAAAATGTAAAGGTTTCTGTGGATGTTTTAGCACATTCCTCAGAAGGATTCAATAAGCTTTGGGAAGCCCAAGTTATTGATAAAGTTAATTCTGGTGTTGGATTTAAGTCTGTACCCCCACCATACAGAGGTGTTCATTCACCTCCTGGTATTGATTTAGCACACACAGGATTACCTGAGTTTCAAGAACCAATCATGGAATATGGTTCTAAGGTCACTAAATCTCCTAAGATAGAAAAGGTAAGTAAAAGTTTAGATAAAACTTTATCTTATCAGGACAAGGTGTCCTTTGTTAAGAAAGGAGATGCTATAGTTGTTGAAGATTGCACAACTGATAGTGATAGTGAAGAAGAACAGGTTATGTCTAAACCTGTATTGGTTAAGAAAGTAGGAACAAGTCTTCCTAAGATAGTCAATCACAACACTAACAGGCCTAAGTCAAATGTTAAGACAGTTAGGAAACCAGTTAGATATTGTGAACAATATAGAACTACAAACAAGCCCAGAGGTAACCAAAGGAATTGGAACAACCTCAAGTCTAACCAATTAGGTGATGACTTTGTATTTTATAATAAAGCTTGTTATACATGTGGTAGTTTTGACCATCTTGCAGCTTTCTGCAACCAAAGGGTAACTGGGTATGAATACAATAGGGTGAACTACAAAAGGCAAACTCCTCAAACTCTTTTTCACTCTAATACTCATAGAACTCAACCCAGAACAGTCTCAAACAAGTCTGGACTCAAAGGTCCTGATAGACAAAAAGGTCCTGTTAACAAAGTACTGCCAGTTCAAATTAAAGGTACTGGTAAATCTCAAGGTACTGTTAGACCTTTAATGACTGTTAACCCAAAATCAACAGCTAAGGATGCAAAAACAACTTTCAAACATGCATCTAAAACTGTTCTAAGGCCCATTCAATCAAAAGCAGTGGTCCACAAACAAATTTGGAGACCAAAAGGTGTGACTTCAAAGTTAGCAGACTCTGCTAAGCATGTTACTCACTCTGCTGCTAAGGGTAATAGGGCAAATGCTGTTAAGGCCTCAGCATGTTAGATTCAAAAATCCAATGTTGCATCAACAGTCCTTAAAAGATTAAATTACATTGATGCAAGAGGCAGATTCAAGTCAGTAATGGCTTGGATCCCCAAAGAAAACTAACACTCTTATTTGTGTGCAGGGACATTCTATTGATCATCAAGATCAAGGATACTCAGATAGTGGATGTTCCAATCACATGACAGGCAACATGTCTTATCTTTCAGATTTTCAAGAATTCAATGGAGGATATGTTACCTTTGGAGGTGGTTTTCGTGGCAAAATTTCTGGTAAAGGTACTATTAAAACCGGAAATTTAGATTTTGAAAATGTGTACTATGTACAAGAGTTAAAGTATAATCTTTTTAGTGTTTCACAAATGTGTGACAAAAAGAATAATGTCCTTTTTACTGACACTGAATGTCTTGTTCTATCTAAGGATTTTAAGATGCCTGATGAAAATCAAGTACTTCTTAGAATTCCTAGAAAGGCCAACATGTATTGTGTTGATATGAAGAATATCATTCCTAAAGAAGATTTAACTTGTCTTGTATCAAAGGCCACATTGGATGAATCAATGTTATGGCATAGAAGGCTTGGTCATATTAATTTCAAAACCATAAATAAAATTGTTAAGAATGGTTTGGTAAGAGGTTTACCTCACAAAAGATTTGAAAATGATCAAACATGCATTGCTTGTCTAAAAGGCAAACAACACAAAGCCACTTGTAAGCCCAAAATTTTTAACTCTATCAATCAGTCATTGTTTATGCTGCATATGGACTTATTTGGACCAGTTTCAGTAAGGAGTATACAACATAAAAAATATTGTCTTGTTATAACTGATGACTATAGCAGATTTACATGGGTTTTCTTTTTAGCCACTAAGGATGAGACATCAAGCATTCTTAAGAAATTCATTACACTGAAAGAAAACCAAGTAAGCAAGAAAGTAAAAGTCATTAGGAGTGATAATGGGACAGAGTTTAGAAATAGAGTTATGGATGATTTCTGCAAAGAAAAAGGTATTAGGAGAGAATATAGTGTTGCTAGAACACCACAACAGAATGGAGTGGTTGAAAGAAAGAATAGAACACTAATTGAAGCTGCTAGAACAATGTTAGCTGATTCTAAGCTACCTATAATCTTTTGGGCAGAGGCAATCAACACTGCTTGCTATGTTCAAAATAGAGTTTTAGTTGTGCAGCCTCACAATAAGACATCATATGAACTCTTTAATGGTAGAACTCCTGCAATAGGATTTCTTAGACCTTTTGGATGTCATGTGACAATTCTCAATACCTTAGACCATTTAGGAAAATTCGATGGTAAAGCAGATGAAGGTTTCTTAGTTGGATATTCTCTTGTTAGCAAAGCTTTTAGAGTTTACAACTTAAGAACTGAGAAAGTTCAAGAAGAACTACATGTGGAGTTTCAGGAAAACAAATCCAATGTAGTAGGTCAAGGACCAAAATGGATATTTGATCTTGATTATCTAACAAACTCTATGAATTATATACCTGTTGTTGCAGAAACTAACAATTTTTCAGGTTCACAAGCAACAAATGAGGTGGAGTTAGATAAAGATCATTCTGATGTCATTATGCCATTGTGGTCAAGTACCAGTGTGGATTTAGCTTCAAACAATGATGAATCTTCTTCTGGTAAAGCAAAAGAGGATGTTGAGGCTCAAAGAAAAGATGTTGGAACAGAGGAACAACTCAATATGTTGAATATTGAAAGTACTGCTGAGACAGAGCAAGGTACTGTTAGTACTTCTCAAGGTACTGTTAGTTCAGTTGAAGGTACTGCTGGTCCTTCACACTCAAAAGATGCAGAGTTCCAAGAAGATGAAGTGGATTTGACTAATCTTTCATCATCTTATCATGTTCCCACTACACCACACACAAGAATTCACAAAGTTCATTCCCTGGATAATGTGATAGGAGATATACAATCTGGTGTGAAGACAAGAAGACAACTAGTCTCTTCAGACCAAAAAGGGGTTCTTGATGCCCTTTATGCTTCAAAACAACATGAACTTTCAAACTCATGTTTATTTGTATGTTTTCTCTCTCAAAAGGAACCAAAGAATATTCTTACAGCCCTAGATGATTCAAGCTGGGTAGAGGCTATGCAAGAAGAGCTTCTTCAGTTCAAGATTCAAAAGGTTTGGGTGCTAGCTGATTTACCTACAGGTGAGAAGCTAATTGGCACTAGATGGGTTTTTAAGAACAAAAGGGATGACAAAGGAATTGTGATCAAGAATAAGGCTAGACTAGTAGCACAAGGGTACACACAAGAAGAAGGAATAGATTATGATGAAGTTTATGCTCCAGTAGCAAGGATTGAGGCAATTAGGCTGTTTCTAGCTTATGCTTCATTTTTAGGCTTCACAGTCTACCAAATGGATGTCAAAAGCGCATTTTTATATGGTGAAATTGAAAGAGAGGTGTATGTTTCACAACCTCCTGGTTTCATTGATCCATTACATCCAAACAAAGTGTACAGAGTAGTGAAAGCTCTCTATGGCCTTCATCAGGCACCAAGAGCTTGGTATGCAACACTTGCTTCCTATTTATTAGAAAATGGATTTCAAAGAGGAAAGATTGATCAGACACTTTTCATCAAACAGCACAAGAAGGATCTTCTGTTAGTGCAGGTGTATGTGGATGACATTATCTTTGGATCTACAAGGAAGGAAATGTGTTTAGAATTTGAGAAGCTTATGAAAGATAAGTTTCAGATGAGTTCTATGGGAGAACTTACATTCTTTTTGGGTTTGCAAGTTAAGCAATCATCTGAAGGCATATTTATTAGTCAAGACAAATATGTTGCAGAGATACTTAGAAAATTTCAATTTGCTGATTCAAAAATAGCAAGCACACCAATGGACTCAGAGAAGCACCTTCTGAAAGATGAAGATGGAGAAAATGTAGATGTACACAATTACATATCTATGATAGGCTCTTTGATGTATCTTACATCATCTAGACCTGATATCATGTTTCCTGTTTGTGTCTGTGCAAGATTTCAAGTTACTCCAAAGGTTTCTCATTTAACTGCAGTCAAGAGAATTTTTAGATATCTCAAAGGTCAACCAAGGTTGGGTATATGGTATTCTAGAGAATCTCCTTTTGACTTGGTAGCATATTCGGATAGTGATTATGCTGGTGCTAGCTTAGACAGAAAGTCAACAACTGGAGGATGTCAATTCCTTGGGTGTAGACTTGTCTCATGGCAGTGTAAGAAGCAAACAAGTGTGGCAAATTCAACAACTGAAGCTGAATATATAGCTACTGCAAGTTGCTCTAGTCAAGTTCTATGGCTTCAAAACCAACTTCTTGATTATGGGTACAATTTCTTAAACACTGTTATTTATATTGATAATAGTAGTACAATTTGTATTATTAAAAATCCTGTACAACACTCTAAAACAAAACACATTGAAATTAGACATCACTTTATAAGAGATTGCAATGAGAAAAGATTAATTCAAGTTCTTAAAATTGCTTCAGAGCATAATTTTGCAGATCTGCTAACAAAAGCTTTTGATGTTTCAAGGTTTCAGTACTTGGTAGCAAGTATTGGAATGCTTAATCTTTAAATTTTCAATATGATGTGTTTTTGTACATAAATTTTTTGAAAGTACTGCTGGATTTATAAGGTACTGCTATATCAAAATTTGAATTGTGTTATTCATACAGTTGGCTTTATGATTATTCTAATACAAGACAAGTACTTTGTACATTGTTCTTTTGGTTTTAGACTAACTATTTCAGGTATGAATATGTGAACACAAAGGATATTTCAAGTGAAATGGGAACAGCAGCATTCTTATCAAATTGCTGACCATAATAGATTTATGATGGACTGAGTTTAGGAATTAAACCTCCTTAAAACTTCTTTCTTGAAATCTAGTTATGATATTTCACAATTGAATTGATGACTTAGTTGATCAGATAGTAACTGATACAACTCACTTTCTATCATTTTATACTTTCAAGTATAATGAGTTAGTCTAAGGACATCTGATAGAAATAACAGCTAGTAAAAGTGAATCTAACACTTGTGTTGGAGGTAACAATTACTATGAGCTGGAAACCCTGTCAAGAAAATCTTTTGAATAGATTTATCTTTTCACAGGCAGTTAGTGATAACTGAAATACATTGGTTCTCACACAACCAGAGGTTATTTTTAAACCGAAATTTTGATTAGGTGTCTGTTACACACTTGATTCTTTCAAAATGGTTGAATGTAGTATGATTTTTCAATTCTAAAAATCATAAACATACTACTAAGCTAAATGATTTCTTAAAAGGATTTTCAAGGATTCAGAAAAACCATTCATTTATGGATTATGAATCAAAATGTCCACTGATTCACCTCTCATAGGAGTTAACACACCTAGAAGTGATGAGGACAGTAACTTAAACTCTTAAGGAATTGATGGCTTCATGTACAATATTGTCTGAAAATAAGTTCAAACTGATAGATCAGGTGATATGAAGAGAAGTTCTTTAGTACATAGTGAGATCTTCCAAACAAGGGGAGGAAACAAAAGTTATTTACTTCAGGGGAGGTTATAATCTCAGAGAAGGAAATAATTGCCCAGAAAAGGAAGAATAATCCAATATATGGAAGGAGAAGACAAGAGCATACAAGATAATGATGTAGAGGTTGAAAATGATTAGAACAGATCAAATATCTAGAAGGGATGAAGCATTCCTAAAGGAGAAAGTTCTATCTAGATCAAACGATGGAAAGATTCAATTTCAGTTCATTATGTTTGTTTATCACTTGCAAAGGCATGCTGATAGATGATTTCACTTGTTGAAATCATTGCCTCTTACAATTCCTCCATCCAAGGAAATTGCACCATCTTTTGGTACAATGTTTTGATATTGCTGAAGTCAAAGAAGAACAAAGCAGATGAGTTCAGAATAGAAGAATAGTTCAGATTCATGAAGTGTTTGAAAGATCTTCACAAGTCCTCATTTAATTCAGAAAACATGTTTGAATTAATTCACATGTTTAGGGGAGGATTGTTGGGAATTAAATATTCTGAAGTTAGAGTATTAGAAATTACTCTAAGTCAAAGGTACTGCTAGTACATCAAGGTACTGCTAGTACATCAAGGTACTGCTAGTACATCAAGGTACTGCTAGTTCATCATCAAAGTACTGCTACTACATCAAAGTACTGCTGATCAGTGACTCATAGGATAAGATCGAAAAGATATTTATTGTATTTTGGTCAAACATATACGGTAGATAATATCTTACTCCATGTGCTTAGTTAACAAGTTGTATACATAGATACATGTTGTATCTTATGTACTGACACCAATATGCATAAGTTAAACAAGTAAGTCGGTCAAGACTTTTAGCAAATTTGTAAAGATCTCTTGCAACTATAAAAGAGATCTCAGACTAGTGATTACACACACATGCATAATTATAAACTCATAACTGTTAGAACATAGAACAAACACAGTGTTCGACTTTTATTTTTCGAAAACAAAATCGTTTTGTGTTTTATTAAACTAGCATTTACATTAATTTGATATTAGTACGTGTGTACAAGAATGTGGTATTAACTCACTATAGTTAATATCGTGGATTGAATTACAAAACGGTAAGGGGTAATTCGTTAATCCAATTATAAACCCTAATTAGGGTTCTTGATCTTGATTGAAGTATTATTGAAGTTGATTCTTGCTTAGCTAGAATCAAATGTACGTTTACTTTATTATTCGGTTAATTCTTATGTGTTAAAATTGATCCTACGCTTCCGCATGTGTGTGATGATTATGTGTTTAATATATGAACTTGTCATGTTTATTAAATTCTAACATAGAGTAGGGAGATTTACTTGTACTGTACGTAAAATCATATTGATGGCCGCGCCTGCAAATGAAATCTCCAGAAGATGATGCGACTTCTTATTGGACAGAAAGTATACATTAAAGTACGCATGCACATACATATGTCGTTTAAAAAAAAATGCACATACATAAATATAAGAAATTAGCACATACATAAATATAAGAAAAAAGCATGTTGGGTTAAAATTTTCAATGAACGTGACACATTTTGTTTTAATATATAGAGTAAATTGCAAAAATCGTCCCTGTGGTTTTCTCATATTGCAAAAAACGTCCATGTGGTTGGCTAATTGCAGGCGACCTCCCTGTGGAGGAAAGTTTTCACCATTTTTGTCCCTGATTTTAACTGTTGTTAAATGAATTCCGTTAAAAGTTACGCGTTTAGCCCTTTTAGTACATGACCATTGCAGCGTCCATCCTTTTTTCGTCTGTTTTTACGTTTTCATCCATTTTTTTACGTTTTCATTTGTTTTTACGATTTACTCCGTTTTTTTACGTTTTCGTCTGTTATTTTACGTTTTAGCCTGGTTTCTTATGTTTTCGTCCGTTTTTTTACATTTTCGTTCATTTTTTTACGATTTTATCAGTTTTTTACGTTTCATTCGTTTTCTTACGTTTTCGTTTATTTTCTTACGCTTTTTTTTGTTGTTTCATTTTCGTCTGTTTTTTTACGTTTTTCGTCCCTTTTTTTTTTTTTTTTACGTTTGAGTGTGTTTTCTTACGTTTTCGTCTGTTTTTTTATGTTTTACTCCCATTTTTTACATTTCTGTCAATTTTTTTTTTACGTTTTTGTAGAGATCGAGACCTCTCTTTATCACACAAACAATACTCTCTACAACTCGTGACACTCACATGAACTATGTAAGAACTAGATGAGAAGATGTATGGATCGCATGGTAAAACTTTGAGTCGAATGATTATAACTTGAAAGAGATATAATACAATGACACTTTGGGGACACACACACTCTCACCTATTCTACACTTTGAGGCATACTTAAGACACACTTAGATTGTGAGAGTGTGTGTGTATATGTAGCGACACAGCCAACACCTAAGGCTTTAGGTGGGCTTTGTTTGGGCTTGGAGTGGGCTATTGTTTATATTACACTTATACATTGATATTACTAACATAACTAATATCAATAGCCCACATCTTAAACTATTTGTTACATATGACACACAAGTTGTAATCTTGCAAATGACCATCACTTCACATTTAATAAATTAAATGCTAACAATCTCCCCCTAAGGGATGGTCATTTCAATGATGCTCCGGTGATTGGTCTTTTGACTTCAATGTCTTTAACTTTGTGTGTCGATGTATAATAGATTTCATTCATTGTTCCTTCATGCACTGTGATCTTCAAAGAATCGTCTTTTGGTCGTTCTTGCCTTGATCTGCTTCTTCTGTCCAGATGCGTCGTCGTTGTAGATGATGATGGTAAATGGACTTTCGTCAGTACCTGCATAAGACAGTTAGCAATAAATCGTCCAGCGCTTATATGTTCAGATTTAGAGATCGTTATCAGCATAGTGTGAAAACTTTCTTTAATCTTTACCAAGGCCGTTGAGAGCCTCTGAAGTATACCGGAGTATCACTTCAAGACTGTAGACCGTTTGAAGCACGTTACCATCATGACATAAGGCAAGATCTTTAGATCTCATTAAGACTCATACAACTTGTATCCTTTTTGAAAAACACAAGTGTATTGCATTGGAAGTGTTCCTAAGAGATCTTTGATGAATCTCATGTCTCTAGACTCAATAATGTGCGTTTTGGTTTTAGTCATCGGAGGCGTGGAGCAGAGTGTCACCTTTTCAATATCAACACATCTCGGAGTAAGAGGCCGATAGATTATGCAGTGTTCTCCATGAGAAATGAAACAAATATCTTTTAAGAGATATTTGAGTGGATAGGAGGGGTGGTGCAAAGCGTTACTGGTTCTATGATGTCTTGTCTTCAATATCAGTATCACCTTAGTGAGTACCGATAGCAGATGTATTGACCCGGTTTCTGACCTAAGTTTTCATGGAGGGCTATTTCTTTTCACCCTTTCATTAAACTTTTCTTTTTAATTCTTCAACCCCTTCTTTCTCCTTTCTCATTTGCTCCTTTTTTCAATTATTCCTAAGGACTTCTAATTCTAATCTATTGGAATTGTCCTTGGGTAGATCCCTCCGGCTCTGGCGGATCATTGGACATAACCTAACCATAATCACCATATTACTCCATGATTATCCTAGATTATCGATCACATACCATAAAACCTTTTATGAAAATCTCTCAAAGTGTTTATGAATAAACACAATTAGATAACACATTGAGAGTTTTGCATTTTGAAATACTCCCCCTTCACATGTGCTCATGCATTTTTTGAAATAAAATGCACATGTTGGGTAGAGTTCGCACATTTGAATTGATCAATTTACAATGAACATGACCATTGCGAGACACGCTTACATCACTAGTTATACTAGCTTGAAATTATTACCCGTCCCGGTCATATTCAATGATCATCTCTCGAATTGATACATTCTACTCAGACAAGTCCTTTGCGAGACACGTTTACATCATTGGATAACCAACTTGAAATTATTACCCGTCCCGGACATGTCTTTTCGATTTGACATTTGAGTTTCGTCAATTCGATGGTTCCTACTGAGTCTTTTTGTAGAGCTCATTTGAGATTCAAACCACAAACCTTTTTTATCACATTTTAATCACATCTTCTCTCCCGTATACCCAATCTCCCCCTCAAAAATAGCACGCAGTGATATTTTTGATATCAAGGGATTAAATGCAAAACATTTTTGGAGATAAAGACGGAGTTTAGCATGAAAATTGGAACATTGTCTTTTGATACTCCCCCTTAAACAAAGCATAGGTTTAAACATTTGAGTTTAAAGTCAGTTGAAAAGGGTTTGGAGGGAGTTATCTTGAGCACATAATTTTGAGAAAGATTTTGAAAAATCTTTTAGAAAAATCTTGATCATGTGCTCAAGGATTTGCTTTTCGCCATTAACATTACGAGTTCTGATCGGAAATAATCAGAAGTCATCAATGTAGCGCGGGTTTCGTACTGAAATGTACGAAAGCCGTAATGAGGAAATTTTGAGAAACGACATGTTTTAGAAAAAAATTTAAATGAACACTCGCTCAAGCATCTGTACATGCCCGTATCATTGTTGAATGACGTTTCTAGATACGTACAGAATATCGATTATACGAGAGACATGTCGTGAGAAGAATATTTTTTGTTTTTTGATTTTATATTGTTTTTGTATTTTTGAAACTTTTCTATTTTTATATTTTGTTTTTGTTGGTTTTTAAAATTTTGTATTTTGTTTTTCAAAAATATTTACATGCGAAGCTTGTTGATATAATTCAAGAAGATTCGAGAAGACTTTCTAACTCTTCGGGAGTTAGGCTTCGCATTCCAATTCGACGAACTAAGTTTTCAAACCGCTCTTTTGGGTGGGCTTTAGTAAATAGATCGGCGAGTTGGTATTCAGTCTTCACGAAAAATAATTCAACAGTACCCTCTTCAACGTGTTCCTTTATGAAGTGATAGCGGACTCCAATATGCTTGGTCTTCGAGTGTTGAACTGGATTGCACGAGATGGCTATGGCACTTTTCGAGTCACAATACAAAGGTATGCGGTCGAAAGAGAAGCCATAATCTGTGAGCTGTGTCCGCATCCATAGAACTTGGGCACAACACGCAGATAGAGACACATACTCGGCTTCTGCGGTTGATTGTGCAGTGCAGTCTTGTTTCCTTGATGACCAGCCTACTAGCTTTTCTCCCAAAAATTGTGCTCCGCCTGATGTTGTAGGATCGTGCACCTTGATAGATCTTTGAGCTTGGTGAAACTTGTAGAAAACTTATGTAAACACAAGCAAACTACTTTGAGAATCTCTGAACAATAAACTTGTGCTTATGCGAAAACTAAACACAAGAGTTAAAGAAGAACGAATAACTAATAAACAATTGATCCTCTATGGATCTTTTATTCACTAATGATAATGTTTTTCAAGTCGTACGTAAACCCTAGCTGCATGTTTCTTTTATAGACTAAAAAACCCTAATACAGCTCATAACAAACCGTGTAAAGAGATATACACAAATCTCTTCCTAGAATAAATCTAACAAACATACTAAAAATACGCTATGACCAGCAGCAATGAACACTGTCAGCAGAAACGAATCAAAGCTACCAGCAGGAACCATGACCAGCTGCAACTAATACTACCAGCAGGAACCGCTTTATACTAACAGCAGTAATGAACTATTACATAAATTATAAAATTCCTAACAATCCTCCCCTAAACTGGAATTTGATTAGGTTAATTTCCAGTTTCTTGATAGATCTTTGAAGTCCAGAGGTAGAGAATTGAACTTGATCTGCAGCAGCAACAATAAAGTAACCCACAGCAACCAGACTATAACCAGCAGCAACAAGTAACCTGTATCTTGAAGTCCATTTATCCAGCAGCAACAGAAGGTAACCAGCAGCAGCAACCATGACTATTTGTACATCAAAACTTTTAAGTTTCATACTATTCTCATCACATCCAGGTGTGTTAACTCTTGTGAGAGGTGAATCATTGAAAATTAATGGATTTGATGTCTCTTTACCAATAGCCATCACTACTGGAGTAGCCAATGTTTAGGTGTGTAAGACAATGGTACATTGATAACCATATGATTTTTAGTAAATCATCAACTGTAAACGGATTTGAGTTATCTTTACTTGTAGCCGTTTGCTCAGGACTAGCCAATGCTTAGGTTGAAGATAACCTTTGGTGAATTGAATACCAAATATGGTTTTCCACTGCCTTTACCACAAGCCATACACTTGTGGGCTAGCCAATTCTTTGGAAACCCCAAAAGGAGTAAAATCCATGGCGAATTGAAAACCATTCAACACTTAGTAATGAAACATCGGTGAGATGAGAACCCTTTAGTTTTGAGCAAACTATTACAGCTATCAACGGATTTGATTATCACACCAGAGCCGTACCCTCATGGTGAGTCAACTCTTTCTTGTCGGTTAGACACGGTGAGTTGATTACCATTTATTGTGTGGTTAAAAACCAACACTGTACCTACACAAAAGTTAGTATACAATATATATATATATATATATATATATATATATATATATATATATATATATATATATATATATATATATATATTTTAACTAATAACTCTAAAGAAAATAAAATAAACATAAAAGAAAATAAAGCAGAAACAAGAAAACAAAGAAAATGAAAAAATATACAACCAGAAGCCTCCCCTTAGACTCATACCTCCCCTCAATCTCAGCACTTAAGGATTAAGCATCCCAATATGGACCACCAAATGGTTAAATCTTGGTCCATCAAAAGCCTTGGTCAACAAATCAGCCACATTGTCATCAGTGTGAATTTTAAGCACTTGGATAAGATGCTTCTCATAAGCATCTCGTATAAAATGGTGCCTAATCTCTATGTGCTTTGTCCTTTGGTGAAAAACAGGGTTCTTAACAATGCAGATAGTGCTTTGGTTATCAATAAAGATTTTAGTGTTCATGAAGTTGAACCCATAGTTTAACAACTGATTTTGCATCCAAAGTACCTGTCCACAACAGCTAGCAGCAGCAACATACTCTGCCTTAGTAGAAGATGTAGCTACTATAGTCTGCTTCTTGCATTGCTAAGAAACCAACCTTCTTCCCATAAACTGACAACCCCCAGTAGTAGATTTTCTATCAAAGTTAGCACCAGCATAGTCACTGTCACTATAAGCTTCCAGTACAAAAGGAGAATCTCTTGGGTACCAAAGACCCAACTTAGGTTGTCCTTTTAGGTATTTGAAGATCTTATTGACTGCATTCAAGTGTGAAGTTAATGGTGACACTTGATGTCTGGAACAAGCACTGACTGCAAACATGATGTCAGGTCTAGAAGCTGTCAAATACATCAATGAACCTATCATGGATCTGTATAAGTGAACATTAACAGCAGCATCAGGTTCAGTATTGGATTTAGGCTTTGGAGCTTCATATGGTGTAGTTGCAGTCTTCACACTTTCCAAGTCAATCTTCTTAAGTATGTCTTGCACATACTTCTCCTGGCTGATAAAAATTCCATCAGGCTTTTGCTTAACCTGTAAGCCCAAGAAAAATGTCATTTCTCCCATAGCACTCATCTCAAATTCACTTTTCATCAATTCCTCAAATTCCCTACACCAAGCTTCATTAGTGGAACCAAAAATGATATCATCTACATAAACTTGAACAAGGATGATATCTTTGTAATTCTTCTTGATGAAGAGTGTCTTGTCTATTGCCCCTCTTCTGTAACCATGTTTTAGCAAAAAGGCAGAAAACCTGGCATACCATGCCCTTGGTGCCTGATGAAGACCATAGAGTGCTTTTACTACTTTGTAAACCAAATCAGGATTCTGTGGGTCCACAAATCCCTTTGGTTGAGTAACATAGACCTCTTCTTCAATTCTACCATAAAGAAATGCACTCTTCACGTCCATCTGATAAACCACAAACCCCATGAATGATGCAAAAGCTAAAAACAATCGAATAGCTTCAACTCTTGCTACTGGTGCAAATACCTCATCATAGTCAATACCCTCCTCTTGTTGATGTCCTTGAGCAACCAACCGAGCTTTGTTTCGAACCACAATTCCCCTAGCATCCCTTTTATTCTTGAGAATCCATTTTGTTCCAATTGCATGCTTTTCTTCAGGCAAAGGTACTAACTGCCAGACTTTTTGATTTTGAAACTGCTGCATTTCCTCTTGCATAGCCTCAACCCAATCAGAATTATCAAGAGCTTGAGCTACACTGCTTGGTTCTATTTGAGACAGAAAACAAGCATAGAGGCAATGAAGATAGTCTGTATGATTACTCCTTAGCTGATCCTGAATATAACTCACAAATGTAGATTCTCCAAAACCAGGTTGTTTCAACTTGCTTATTGTCTGAACAGGTGAATTGGGATCTCCAAGTATCAAAGATTGAGGATGAACAGTGTTAATCCTCTTGGTAGCAATGGGATTGACATCAAAGGTTGAGGCTTGATTAGAGATAGAGGGATTAATTTCACCATCATATGAGGAGTGAGTGAAGATGCCTGTGCTTGATTGATGATGAGGATCCTCCAACTTTGATCCTGAAGAGACTGAATTCCCAAGGTCCGAAGGACTTGGGTACCTTGAAGGTGGTTCATTGAAACCCATTGTATCAGCAGAAGAAGTGGACAAAGAACCAGCAGGAATTGGGACATCAGCAGGAACAGAAGAGCTATCAGCAGAATTGGTAGCAGCAGCAGGAACCAGAACACCACCAGCAGAATCCAGATTCCTGCGGGCTTCATCATAAGCCTTTTGTAAGATCTCCTCTGTTTCTTGTGAGAATCCAAAACCAAACTTTTCAGCAGCTTCCTTGGCCTCATACTCTTGCCTTTGAAGCCTAGCAAGATCTTCAGCAAAACTTGAATTATCTTCAGCCTTATCAGAAGAATCTTTGAGCTCAGTACCTGAAAAGTGGTTAGAGGGAAAAGAAGGAACAACAATGGGTCGTTCATCACCCTCTGAGTCTGAATCATCATCTGAGGTACCTTCATTGTTAGTATCATAATCATGTGTACCAACAGATTGATTAGCTTTGAATCTTGCATAACCTAAATTATCAGTCAGATAATCAAGGTCAAAGTACCACTCACGACCTGCACCCTATACATTAGGTTTATCCTCAAGATATCTTAAATTGAGAGTCTCTTCTACTCTCTTAGCTGACAAATTATAAACCCTATAGGCCTTACTATGAGCAGAATAACCAACAATAAATCCCTCATCTGCCTTTCCTTCAAATTTTCCTAGGTGATCACTAGTATTCAAAATAGTGACATGACATCCAAAAGGTTTAAGATAACTGATGTTAGGAACCTTCCCAGACAAAAGCTCATAAGGTGTTTTGTTGTGGGGACTAGTAATAGATACCCTATTCAGAACATAACAAGCAGTACAAACACTTTCAGTCTAAAACATGGTAGGCAACTTAGAGTCAGCCAACATTGATCTAGCTGCTTCTATAAGGGTTCTATTTTTCCTCTCAGCAACCCCATTTTGTTGTGGGGTTCTAGCATTACTATAATCCCTTTTAATCCCCTTAAACCCACAGAGTTCAATTAGGTTAGAATTTTTAAACTCTGTTCCATTGTCACACCTTATACTCTTAACCTTTTTATTTAGCTGGTTTTCTATTAAGGCAATAAAGTCCCTAATCACAGGATAGGTTTCATCTTTAGTACCTAAAAAGAAAGTTCAAGAAAACCTGCTAAAGTCATCTGTAATCACCAGGCAGTAGTATTTATGGTCAATACTTCTGATGGAAGTAGGACCAAAGAGATCCATATGTAGTAGCTGAAGAGGCTCTGTGATGGTGCTCACATCAGTAATGGCCTTGTATGAAGCTTTGTGTTGCTTTCCTTTGTTGCAGGCAACACAATTGTGGTCATTGGTGAAGGTCTTGAGAGGGAGTCCATGTACCAATCCATTCTTGGCAGTTTGTTGATGGTCTTGAAGTTCACATGTGTCATCCTCCTGTGCCATTTGGTAGATTTATCCACAGAAGCTTTTGCCACCAAGCAAGCCAAATCACCCTTAGGATTGACATCATTCAAATTAAAGCTGTAAAGGTTGAATGTTCTTGGAACTTTAAGTACAACCTGACTCTCATCAGGTAACTTGAAATCTTTGGATAACACAAGACAGTCTGTTTCAGTGAAGAGAACATTGTTCTTCTTGTCACAAATTTGTGAGACAGAGAACAAATTAAAGTTCTGGAGTTCCTTCACATAAAAGACATTCTCAAAATCCAGCTTTGATGTCCTAATAGTTCCCTTCCCTGTTATCTTGCCATCTCCTCCACCAAATGTCACAGTCCCTCCATTAAAGGGTACAAAATCATGCAGTCTCTCAATGTTTCCTGTCATACTCCTGGAACATCCGCTGTCAACAATGCCTACATCTTTACTTCTAAGAGGATTATCCTACAACAAAAGAATACAAACAACAATATTAGATACATGGGAGACCCAAGCCATCACTGACTTGAGCCTGCCTTGTGGATCAATAATAATTAAACCATGGAGATTGATAAGATCCACCATTGTTCTTGGACCCCATTCTCATGTATTGGTCATTGTTTCTCCAAGAACAACCTGCTGAGGACTTAACAACAGTTTCCCATCTTGCCCTCTCCCTATGCATTGGGTCATAATAATACACAGGCCTATAATCATTCTGAAAATAAGTGCTTGTAGGTCTGTAGAATGGTCTAGCAGCTTTTCTTTTCCAACCAGCAGGATTGGGATTACCAGTTGCAACTGGCTTACCAGCAGCAACTGGCTTACCAGCAGCAACTGGCTTACCAGCAGCAACAGGTTTGCCAGCAGGAAAGGAAGTTCTATAAGAGTTCATTTTTGCTGCTTGAGGAACATATGGGGGTATATCATTAACATTGTTCCACATAGGCCTAGTTTATGTTGTCCACCACATATACTCATCTATTTCTCATAAAAGTCACAGTCTTTGATAAGATGAGCATAACTACCACACACAAAATATGACTTCTTTCTAAAAGATTTATTCTTAACAAGACATTTCTTATTGCAACCTGAATTATCAAAACCACAAGTTGAATCAAAATTATTCTTAACAGAAGTAAAATCAGAAATATCATTGTTTGAAACAGAACCAAAACTAGAAACATCATTGTTTTGAACAAAAACAGAAGAATTGTCTTCAAAAGCAGCTGTCTTTGAATGAGATTCATCATTAGCTACTTCTGAGGAGAAATCTTCATACTTGGTGGTGGTAGACTTGACACTTGAATCACAAGATGCAAAATCATTTGTCTTGATTTCTGAAGATTTGTCACTGTTAGAACAAGAGACAAAATCATTAGAGTCACAATCAAGATTAGGCAAGTCACTGGACTTTTTGCCATAGGACATATATGATTCATTTAGGTCTATGTCAAGGTCTGAGTGGATAGGGACATGTTTAAACACTCCTCTTATAGGAGGAGGGACAACATGCATCTCTCTTTCTTTTACATACTTTACAGGTATTTGGTAATTTACCTCCTTAGGGGTAGGGTCAAATCTTCTTGACTCAGGAGAGTCATCAGTTTTAGGACACCCCAAACCCCTCTTAGCTTTTACATACTGAGAACTAGCATTCAATATATCTACAAGCCTAGTTGATTCTTTATATGAAGCACATTTGATCTCTTCACTTTCTAACTTAGCTTGTAAATCCTTATTCTCTAAAATTACCTTGTCATATTCTCTCTCAACATGTTTTAACTCATTAGTGGTGTACTTTAAGTCTCTCTCCAAAACCCTTATCTTTTCCTCATAAGCTAACTGATTCTGTTGGTACCAAACCTTTTGTTTTTCTAACATATTAAGTGAGTGTCTGTAGGCTTGATCTTTAATAAACAATTCTTTATATTGAGGCTCTATATAATCAAATTCCTTTTTCAGTTCAGCATATTTAACATCACAACCAAATGGACAATTTTGTACCTGAGATGGATAGCCCATCAAAGCAAAATCCTCAGCCACTTGTGCCTTCTTTCCAGCTCCAGCTATCATCCCATAGTTCTTTGCAGCTCCTCTTACTGCATCAGCTACCTCATGTTGTTCCCAATCCATCATGGAATCCACAGACAACAAGGCTTTGGGATCTTCTGACTCCAATTCTTGAATCTTGAAAGCAGAATACCTTGTTTTGTCATCCACCTTCTTATCTGGGCATTCTCTAGCAAAGTGATCTGGTTGTGAACATTTGTAGCATCTCACCATCCTTTTTTCAAACCTTGCTCCTTCCTTTCCATCGAATTTGATCCTCCTCCCTGCCTTCTTCTCAAATCTGTTGGCCCTCACTGACAGCATAGCAAACTGCCACTTGATGTCCAACTCTTCCAGATCCAGTTGATCAATCTGGTCAAAATCTTCATAAATAAGCTGCTATTTTGGTGTACTTTCAGCAACAAATGAATGAAGGACCTCCTCAACCACATTACCAGATCTTGGCTGTGTTCTAGGTGTAGCAGGGGAATAGGAAACAGATGAAGAAGAAGGAGTTGGGCTACCACCATATGAGTCCTTGTTAGTACTGGTAGCACTAACAAATGCAGTATTAGATGGAGTGTGAGATGAGTAGGTTGAATACCCTTTGATGTCAATTTCAAGGGACTTGAGCTTGTTGTAAAGATCATCAAAACTCATGAAATCAAGCCCACCTCTTGCCTTAAGAGTGATTGAAACCTGAGACCAGGAGGGAGGCAGAGCCCTCAAAAACTTGGTGTTACAGTCTTTATTGTCTGGCTTGGCCTGCAACTGGTTGAGTTGGCTCAGGATCTTTTGAAACCTGTCATAACCTTTGTGAATCCCTTCAGCCTCAGAGATCCTAAACTCTTGGAACTCCTGCTTGAGCATGGACTTCCTCATCTTTTTGGACTCATCATTCCCTCCAAATCTAGCTTTTATAGCACGCCAGATTTCCCTAGCATCATCCAGGTGATGAAAGTCACCCATATGATCTTCTGGGAGAGCCTGAAGCAAAAGAGTTCTTGCTTTGGTCTCCCTTTGAAGAGCAATATGCTCTTCTGCAGACATAGGTGAAAGAATAGTGATGTTTCCTTTCTCATCCCTTCCTGTTCTCTTCATGCCGTTCCCTTTCAGGATCACATTCCATAGGTTATGATCACTGTTTGAGATCCAGTACTCCATCTTCATAGCCCAGATCTCGTACTCATCTTTCTTTAGGTATGGGAATTTAGCATTACTGTTAGACACAGTGGTTGTGACTATTTGTTGTTGGACTTGTGAAGTTTCAGGTTTTTCATTATTGATGACAGAATTTTCAGGATTTTTGCCTTCCATTGGAAAAGGGTTTAGGAGATTGTTTAGAGAACTTTTTCTTCTTTGTCAGAGATCCTAACTTGTCTCTGATACCACTTGTAGGATCATGCACCTTGATAGATCTTTGAGCTTGGTGAAACTTGTAGAAAACTTATGTAAACACAAGCAAACTACTTTGAGAATCTCTGAACAATAAACTTGTGCTTATGCGGAAACTAAACACAAGAGTTAAAGAAGAACGAATAACTAATAAACAATTGATCCTCTATGGATCTTTTATTCACTAATGATAATGTTTTTCAAGTCGTACGTAAACCCTAGCTGCATGTTTCTTTTATAGACTACGAAACCCTAATACAGCTCATAACAAACCGTGTAAAGAGATATACACAAATTTCTTCCTAGAATAAATCTAACAAACATACTAAAAATATGCTATGACCAGCAGCAATGAACACTGTCAGCAGAAACGAATCAAAGCTACCAGCAGGAACCATGACCAGCAGCAACTAATACTACCAGCAGGAACCGCTTTATACTAACAGTAGCAATGAACTATTACATAAATTATAAAATTCCTAACAGATGTACTCTTTGCTGTAACTTGGCAACCGGCATGATCTGCATCTGAAAATGCTATTAGTGTAAACTCTGAATCCTTCGGATACCAAAGTCCCATGTTAATGGTTCTTCGAAGGTACCGAAAGATCCGTTTAACCTCTTGGAGGTGAAGTTCGGTAGGTCTTGCCTGAAACCGTGCTAATAAACAAACAACAAAATGTATATCAGGTCGACTGGAAGTTAAGTACATGAGAGAACCAATCATGCTCCGATATTTCTTCGGATCCATGGGTTTCCCATATAGATCAGCGCCTATTTTGGGTGAAGTGACCATTGGAGTACCAACAGAGTGACAATTTTCCATTCCATGTTTTTTTTAAATCTCAATTGTATATTTAGCCTGATTAAGAAAAATACCACGTGGGGATTGATGAATTTGTAAACCTAGAAAGAATTTTAATTCTCCCATCATGGACATTTCAAATTTGCTTTTCATGAGATTTGCAAAATGTTTTGAATGTGTCGGATTAGTGGACCCAAAGATGATGTCGTCCACATAAATCTGAACAATCAAAATGTCATTTTTGAATTTTTTTGGTAAACAAGGTCGGATCAATTGTTCTTTTGGTGAAGTTATTATGAAGTAGGAAAGATGATAATTCGTCATACCACGCCCGTGGGGCTTGTTTCAAACCATAGATTGCTTTCTTTAGCTTGTAGACGTATTCTGGATGATCTTTGTCCACGAATCCATCTGGCTGACTCACATACACTTCTTCTTTCAGAGTTCCATTCAAGAAAGCGGTCTTGATGTCCATCTGATAAACTGTGATGTTCTTGTGAGCGGCATATGCTAAGAAAATCCTGACTGCTTCAAGCCTTGCAACTGGCGCGAATGAATCTTCAAAATCAATCCCCTCTTCCTGTCTAAATCCCTTTGCCACGAGACGAGCTTTGTTGCGAATGACAGTCATTTCTTCATCCTTTTTGTTTTTCCATAACCACTTAAGATCAATGACGAGTTTGTCAATTGGTCTTGGAACTAAATCCCAGGTGTCATGTAACTGATATTGAAGAAGTTCTTCCTGCATCGCTTCAATCCAGACATTATCTGCTGATGCGTGGTTTTGTAACCTTACAACAGGTTTTACCTCTCGAGGGATCTCAAGAGGCTTACAACCCCACCAGGCAGTGTACCTGACCGATGTAGTATAGTGTAGTGGTAAGTACGGGGGATTGATCGTTCTCCACAGGGAATAGTGTTCGTTAGGTATGAAAGACTACTCTAATTAGGTCTAAGGGTTGAGGAAGATTCTTTTTTATGTTTTTATATTTTTATGAAAGCAAGTAAAATCTCGGGTTTGAAGGAGTGGGCGGAATTAGTTGCTAGTCAACTAACCCAAATTACTACGAATGCAATAAAATAAATAACTGAAAATAAAATGTGGTGAGAAACTTATGTGTAGAGAAATGTGTTTACTTAGATTTCCTTACTCCCTAACTATCTTTTACCGGTTAATTAGTGTGTATTAGTCGCGTGGATGACGGGTGTATTCCTTAATACCATTCGTGGGGTGGCGTACTTACTTCCCCAACTCTACAAGCTCCTACTTCACTCCTATGTCGAGCCGGCTAGGAAGCTCCTAACATGGGATCACTAGAATTCGCTTGTGCATTAAATACAACCATAAAAACCTTTAGTACGCATTTGGTTCATGTTTCTTAAGACGTTCAAGCAAGTTACCGAATAGGAAGTTAGCCAGTTTTCTTAAGCCTAACATAGATAAACAATCATCCAATACAACTAATGACACACTAACAACCCATAATCAATAGCTAGGTTTCATTAGATCTAAGCAAACACAAGATAAATTTAGCCTAACATGTTAAACAAAAGACAAGAATAAGATAGAATCAAACAACACATAGACATATTGAATGATTAATTGATAACTTATCTTTCAATGAAACATGGAAGATCTCAAGGCAAAAAGCCCTGAAAAAGTAGCTAAAATCGTCTTAGGGTTTTCTCCCAAAATTCCACACACTAAGCTCTCCCTCATGACAAAAAATTAGAAAACTATATATAGACTTTTGGATATGACGGCGTCACCTTATGGAGTGTGACGCCGTCACCTCGCCGCTTTTAGGGTTCCCGGATGACCATCTTGACGCCGTCCCTCTTTAGCTCTTCAAAAATCCATTCTGGCTTATCAAGGCTTGACGCCGTCGAACCATGAACGTGACGCCGTCCCCTTATGATTTAAGCCGTGACGCCCTTGATCAAGTTAAAGCGTGACGCCGTCAGAATTCACATGCTGTTTTCACTGGCCCGTCATGAGTAAATTTCACGTCCACTTTTTCTTGCCAATGCATGACGCCGTCCAGTATAAATTGTGACGCCGTCAAGAGTAACTTTTAGCCGATTCTTGAGACTTTGCCGTTTTCTTCACTTTAATGCTCCAAAAACGTCCAAAATGCCTCCTTTTCCAGATTTCTCCTCAAAAGTACCTAAAATGACAAAAGAAACGATTTAGGGCAATATTTGATCAAATAAATACGATTTAGGGCTTAAATGACCCCTTAAAAGCGGTACACTTTTCGCTTCATCAAATACCCTTACACTTGAGATTTGCTTGTCCTCAAGCAAATGCGCTTTTATTCTAATTAAAATACAAGTTAGGGGTCATTTAATGCTAACATAAAAGTAATTACAACAAATAATCGTTCCACTTCAATCATAATAAGCACGGAGATTACATACTAGCACCTCACAAGTAGTGTTTAGATACTCAAATCTCTCAAGTGTCATCAAAATAAATCTCATAAATGAAAACGGATAATATCTCTCACTACCTGTCATAGCAAATAGATTACCATAGGCTTGGGAAAGGATCGAAAACCTCCTCCACTAGGCGTAAGCACCAAAGATAAACTATCAAAGAGGGCTTTTAAATGGGATATAACGTTAGGTGTAGGGAAAAGGAAAACACGGTTTTGTTGGATAAAGGATATTTTACTGGTGGCGAGTTAAAGATCTTGATCAATTACATGTACTATACAATGTTGCTAAGCCAAGACTAGACTCGATCTTAAGCTAGAAACGAAATAACAAAATAACAAAAACATAAAATAAACATAAAATAAAACGGGATGGTAGTCTGTATGTTTTTTCTATTTTTCTTTTTCTCATTTTTTTGTATTTTTCTTAATTTTTTTCGATTTTTTTTTTTTTTTTTTTTTTTTTTTTTTTTTTTTTTTTTTGCATACACTCTTGCCCTACCATCCAAAATAATACATCATAGGAGCATTGCATCCCCCTTACACTTGAACGTTTACATAACTTTACAAATAACTATTCTAATGACTCGAATTAAGATAATTAAAAAACTTGGAGTACTTTTAAAATATTTAGCACATATGGGGGTAATAATGTTGTTCTTCCCCATTACTCCATTACACTAGTACTTTACCCATGAGTCCCAATCGTCCCAAAACAATATGTACAAGGATATGACTCGACTTAGCAACCATGTAATCAATTAGATAATTAACTTGGGTTTAAACAAATGTTGTAACAATAATGCACTAAAAATGAGTGCATACAAGGTAGGCTAAGGCGATTTGGGTGTACATTTTAGTGGGGTGTAACAAATTCTTCCTTTAAGTAAAATGCTTAAAGGTCGAAACGAAAAGATAGGCTCTGAGGGGTGTACTAGGGGTATCGTGTACTAAAAATGAGTACAACGCAAAGGGGTGTGGGAGAATTACTTGACCAATGTAGCCAATGTAATTATAACAAAAACACAGGTGTAAAACAATGGGTTAATCCTAATGCCTCTTATCATGTAGTAAATCTAACTACACGAATGTAGTCTCACTTGTGGCCTTGGAATGGTCCTAACGCAAGTTCTAGAATCTAAGTGCTACCGGTACACACATCATGGCATAAATGCTTTTCCTACCAATTCTAGGGGCGAACCTCACATATTTGGGGGGAAAATTTTTTTAGTGGTACGGTTTTTGTGCTAGTCATATAACTCCTATCCGTGAGACGCTCATTAAGATCAAAGTTTCACTCCTATATGTTGTAAAAAATTTTAAATTTGGCACTAAAATTACCTTAATAAGTATTTCTCAGTTTTATTACACATCTACCATCAAACAAACAAAAATCAAGCGCAATTGTATTCTCTAATCGTACTTTTACCCTCCCTTACACTTAAGATGAACATTGTCCCCAATGTTCAAGTAACAAGATGTAAAAGCAAAAAGTAAAAGAATGAAATCAAATACTCCTCTGATTCGCTCGGTGGATAATGAAATTACACGGTTAAATCTTCCTCCAAGGTAATGTTGAAGCTCCATGACTAATGCATCGCCACAAGCTTGATTCAAAACATTTCCTTGTCCAAAATAACCTGTTAAACCTGAGAAAACAAACACGAAAACCTGCATAACATCGGCGGGATAAAATCTATATATATAAGGATATAATGCTTGTGGAATGATAATTTTGCAGATACCTGGAGATTATAAGTTGGAGATTAAATAAAAACTTTTTAAAAACAAAACTTTCAAAAATTTCTGGAAATTAAATCTGACGCCGTCAGGTTGTAAAGCCTGACGCCGTCAGAAATGATCTGACAAAAATTTTCATTTTAAGTTTCCGGAAAATTTCTGGAAAAACCTTTACCTTACTTCCTGGAAATCCTGCAAAACATCATTATGACTCGATACAAGCATTTGACTCAAACAAATACGAATATGTATGCTAATTTATTATTATTACGATTCATGTTCATATGTGTTCTCATAAACCGATTTAGATTTCCCTTACACTTATCTTTTGCAAAATACCTTTATATGTAGTTAAGACGAAGTTAAAAACAACATAAAGCATTTTCACAAATTAGTTTTTGAACATGAATCAATAGTAATAAAAATTAAACACACATACGGAAACAAATAAAATCAAACAAACAAATAAATAAACACACAAAGCAAATAAAACAAATAAAGCTTGGGTTGCCTCCCAAGAAGCGCTTTTCTTTATTAACGAGTCTTGTAGCTAGACTCAAAGTCACTCTACCCTATATAAGTGAGCTCGTCATCGAGGACGTCTTTAGGGTTAAGCTTGGATTGAAGTTTCCTATTGGTCCGCTTAGTACGATATATCTTTTCAAACTTCTCTCCATCCGGGTCATACAATGTCATCTTAATATGCCATGACCCATCTCCATCTTTGGGTGGTTTATCCCAATTCCACTTATGATCATCTTCCTCACAAATCCACTTATTCATTCCTAGGTTAATTGGCAAAACTCCTAGGAAATCAATCATCCTTCTAAAAACTAGAGGGTCTTCAAATGGATCCAATTCGGTGTCCCTAGCCAAGAGTTGTTCTACCGTATGTGTTCGGTTAACAAAGTCCTCTTCTAGGTAAAATGGGCGTTGGGGTCCTATGAAGTCTCTATCAATCCAAGGTCCATATCTAGATGGTCTCCTATTT
This sequence comes from Artemisia tridentata subsp. tridentata, assembly GCA_021014915.2. NCBI lineage: Eukaryota > Viridiplantae > Streptophyta > Magnoliopsida > Asterales > Asteraceae > Artemisia > Artemisia tridentata. Next base: position 438,153,752 of record CP139504.1, on the reverse strand, counting down.
GATTCTAGCCAATGTGGTGTTGGTTCCTCACTAGTATCATAGGCATGTTTTTTAACATCATAGATTGACCAAGTATCTCCTTCTCCTACCGCTATCTTAGATTCCTTACAATCAATCATAGCACTAGCGGTCGCCAAAAATCCTCTACCTATCAACAAGGGGCATGTAGGGTCGCTAACCATATCAAGGACGTGGAAATCGGCTAAAATGGTTAGTTTTCCAATGTGTACTAACACGTCCTTAACTACTCCAACCGGGTAAGCAACACTTCCATCCGCTAAGCCTATTATTACCTCGGTTTTCTTCAAGTTTTCCAAGTTTTAGAGAGGTGTAGAGAGGTAACGGAAGTAGGTTAAGGCTTGATCCAAGATCGGCTAATGTGTCATAAGCCTCCGAATTACCGATCTTGCAAGGTAGAACAAATAAGCCCGGATCATCTAATTTCTTAGGTAGCTTGTTTTGAACAAAGGCGGTCCCTTTTTCGCCTAACTTGAGCTTCTTCTCATCCAACTCATCAACAACCGGACTTTCAAGGTGGAGCTCCTTGAATTCTTCGTCAAGGTTTTGAGTGGGAGGTGTTTCAACTATGTTGTTGACCAATTTGGATGTCATAACTTCTTGGTCACTTGGAACGACTTGGGTTTGTTTGAAACACGTGCTCATGGAATTGACCGAATAATATTGTGGACAAGAACTAGGGGACGAAACCGATGAAATAGCGTTGACGTTTAGTTTCGGGTTCTTGACCGTGTTGCTAGGGAGTGCTCCCATTTCTCGGTCATTGAGGGCTTTCAACAAGGTGTCAATCTTATCGGTCATCTCGCTTTGTTTTTGTTTGAAATCGGCTTCAAACTTGGCTAAACGAGCTTCTTGAGATGCCATAAATTGAGACATCAATCCTTCAAAGTTATTGGTACTACCATTGCCGGAAGGATTGTTGTTGAAAGTACGGTTCGAGTTGGAACCGCTTGATTGGAAACGATTAGGTGGGTTGGAAGAATTGGTTTGTTGTGTGTTTTGGTTTTGTTTCCACCTAAGGTTCGGGTGATTTTTCCATGAGGGGTTGTATGTATCACCATAAGGGTTTGGCTCGGGTTTGAAAGTGTACCACTTGTCTCCCGCTCCGTCGGTACGCGAGGATGCGTAGTCCACAAAAGCTTGTTCGGGGAGTTCCATGCAATCACGAGTGTCGTGGGGACCACTACATAATTCACATGAAGAAGTGATTTTGTTCACTTGGTTTGAAAGTTTAGGAGCCTCGTAGGATTTCATGAGAAACTTGACTTGGTCTTCAAGTTCTATGATCCTACGGTCGGAAGTGCTTGAATTATTCGAAGGCAAAGATATTGCCTTGACCGTTTTATTCAAATCACGGGGATTACTCCAACTTTCGTTGTCATAAAGAGCAAGATCCTCTAGGAGAGCCCATGATTGTTCCGCACTTAGATCACGTAGCTTACCACCGGCCGATTGGTCAATGGTTTGCCTCGTGGAGAGATTGATATGGTCATAGAAGATTTGGACTTGGAGCCAAAGTTCTATGCCATGGTGGGGGACTTTTTGGAGTAAGTCCTTGAATCGAGTCCATGCCTCGTAGAGAGTTTCGCCTTGACGTTGTTGGAACATCAAGATATCATTCCTTAGCTTAGTAGTTCTTCCCGGTGGGAAAAACTGAGCAAGGAAACGAGTGGTGAGATCATCCCAAGAGGTGATGGATCCTGCGGGTTGACGTTCTAGCCACTGACTAGCTTGGTCCCGCAAAGAGAATAGGAAGAGACGCAATCGGGTCGTCTCTCGAGTGGCAACATCAAGGTCTATAGAATCAACGATTTTAAGAAAGTCCTTGAGATGTTGATTAGGATCTTCAGAACGAAGTCCATGGAATGCGCATCCGCTTTGCACCAACCGGATGGTGTCGGATCGCAAGGGTGTGATATTGGCTCCTTGAGTGAGCTCAATGGTGTTTCGATAGCCATGGTGGCTAGGACGGGAATACTCTCCTAAAGTACGGGCTCTAGGAGGTGGTTGTGGTTGTTGTGGTGGTGGGTTGTGGGGGTTAAGGATATTACCATCTTCCATGATGTCGGACGGTAATGGTTACGAACAAAGACACGAAGAAAATAGATAGACTAAAGAAAACCTAGAAAAATAAAATAAAAATCTCACTAGAAAGGAATCTAGTGAGTAGACCTAATAGAAATAAAATTCAACCTAAACAATAACTATTCCCCGGCAGCGGCGCCAAAAACTTGATGCGTGGTTTTGTAACCTTACAACAGGTTTTACCTCTCGAGGGATCTCAAGAGGCTTACAACCCCACCAGGCAGTGTACCTGACCGATGTAGTATAGTGTAGTGGTAAGTACGGGGGATTGATCGTTCTCCACAGGGAATAGTGTTCGTTAGGTATGAAAGACTACTCTAATTAGGTCTAAGGGTTGAGGAAGATTCTTTTTTATGTTTTTATATTTTTATGAAAGCAAGTAAAATCTCGGGTTTGAAGGAGTGGGCGGAATTAGTTGCTAGTCAACTAACCCAAATTACTACGAATGCAATAAAATAAATAACTGAAAATAAAATGTGGTGAGAAACTTATGTGTAGAGAAATGTGTTTACTTAGATTTCCTTACTCCCTAACTATCTTTTACCGGTTAATTAGTGTGTATTAGTCGCGTGGATGACGGGTGTATTCCTTAATACCATTCGTGGGGTGGCGTACTTACTTCCCCAACTCTACAAGCTCCTACTTCACTCCTATGTCGAGCCGGCTAGGAAGCTCCTAACATGGGATCACTAGAATTCGCTTGTGCATTAAATACAACCATAAAAACCTTTAGTACGCATTTGGTTCATGTTTCTTAAGACGTTCAAGCAAGTTACCGAATAGGAAGTTAGCTAGTTTTCTTAAGCCTAACATAGATAAACAATCATCCAATACAACTAATGACACACTAACAACCCATAATCAATAGCTAGGTTTCATTAGATCTAAGCAAACACAAGATAAATTTAGCCTAACATGTTAAACAAAAGACAAGAATAAGATAGAATCAAACAACACATAGACATATTGAATGATTAATTGATAACTTATCTTTCAATGAAACATGGAAGATCTCAAGGCAAAAAGCCCTGAAAAAGTAGCTAAAATCGTCTTAGGGTTTTCTCCCAAAATTCCACACACTAAGCTCTCCCTCATGACAAAAAATTAGAAAACTATATATAGACTTTTGGATATGACGGCGTCACCTTATGGAGTGTGACGCCGTCACCTCGCCGCTTTTAGGGTTCCCGGATGACCATCTTGACGCCGTCCCTCTTTAGCTCTTCAAAAATCCATTCTGGCTTATCAAGGCTTGACGCCGTCGAACCATGAACGTGACGCCGTCCCCTTATGATTTAAGCCGTGACGCCCTTGATCAAGTTAAAGCGTGACGCCGTCAGAATTCACATGCTGTTTTCACTGGCCCGTCATGAGTAAATTTCACGTCCACTTTTTCTTGCCAATGCATGACGCCGTCCAGTATAAATTGTGACGCCGTCAAGAGTAACTTTTAGCCGATTCTTGAGACTTTGCCGTTTTCTTCACTTTAATGCTCCAAAAACGTCCAAAATGCCTCCTTTTCCAGATTTCTCCTCAAAAGTACCTAAAATGACAAAAGAAACGATTTAGGGCAATATTTGATCAAATAAATACGATTTAGGGCTTAAATGACCCCTTAAAAGCGGTACACTTTTCGCTTCATCATCTGCCATTGCTTCTTGAATGTTCTTAGGTTCTATGAGACTGACTGAGCAGACATAGATGCACATGTCACAATCGGTGTTTAGTTGTTTTCTCGCCTGAATTGGCCTTGAGGGTTCACCAATAACCTGTTCTATTGGATGGTCTTTTGTCCACTGTAACGTTGAAGGGTACCTTGGACTGGAAGAATGTGTGTTAGACGGTTCATGTAACCTTGAAGATGATTCAGCAGAGTTCGTTCCAAACGGGTTTTCGAATGGTTCTTCGTCTAACACCGCATTATTTTATTCTTGCTCATCAATTCTTGGTAGAATAATTTCAATTACTGGAGTTGTTGGAGTAGATGTTGATGACGTGGAGGGAGATGGTGCGTCAGCTTCGAATGTTGTGGATGCATCTTGATTTGGTGCTGGTGGTGGTGGTTGTTGATTTTGAGCGGTTGCAGCGGAATGTTGGTTAGATGCATTTGTCGAAGAGCCACCATAGTATTCATCATACATAAACTCGAAGAAATTATCCAGTTCCTGATTTGTGGGTTGTTCGTTATGAATTGATTGAGCTCCTTGAGGTGCGAGTCCTGAACTGATATGTCCAGAAGTCATCGGGTTAAGCGCGGGTTCTAGAGCGAGTCTCTCAGAAGCCATTTGTGAAATTTCATCAAACTTCACATTCATCGTCTCCATGATCTTTTTCGTTCTCCTGTTATACACCCTGAATGCCCTCGAGTTTTTCGAATAACCAATGAAGATTCCAATATCACCCTTAGCTTTCAACTTCCCCAGATCTTCCCTGTCATTCGTTGGATAACACAAAGCGCCAAATACATGAAGATAAGAAATATCCGGTTTTCTGTTGTTCACTAGTTCATATGGTGTTTTATTGAATCTTGGATGAACAAGGGATCGGTTCTGAGTGAAACAAGCAGTGGAAACGGCATCAGCCCATAAGAATAACGGTGCACTTGAATAAATCAGCATTGTGCGAGCAGCTTCCACAAGAGTTCGATTTCTTCTTTCAACTACCCCATTCTGCTGTGGAGTTCTAACAGCTGATGTCTGGTGAGTAAGACCAGATTCTTCAAAATATGTTCTTAACTCCTGATTTGTGAATTTCGTGCCATTATCAGTTCTTACTATCCTTACTGGAGCATGAAGTAAGACTTGAATGCGCTTCAGAAAGGTGATGATGATGCCGGGTGTTTCGTCTTTAGACCTCAGAAACTTTACCTAGGTATATCTTGAATAGTCATCGACGATTACAAGAATATACTTCTTCCCATTTATGCTTGCAACTCTCATTAGGCCACATAAGTCCATATGCAACAAATGTAACTTATCCACCGAACTGGGTACAGGTTTAGGTTTATATGTTGCTCTTTTGCTCTTTCCTTGCTCACAGGATGGACATAAGTGTTCTTTGGTGTATTTGAATTTTGGGAGACCATTGACGATCTTGTCTTTGGCAAGTTTGTTTATGGTGTCAAATTTAAGATGTGACAAACGTCTATGCCACAACCAAGACTTTGTTTCGCTTGCCCTAGTCATGAGAGAAATTGTAGAGATCGAGACCTCTCTTTATCACACAAACAATACTCTCTACAACTCGTGACACTCACATGAACTATGTAAGAACTAGATGAGAAGATGTATGGATCGTATGGTAAAACTTTGAGTCGAATGATTATAACTTGAAAGAGATATAATACAATGACACTTTGGGGACACATACACTCTCACCTATTCTACACTTTGAGGCACACTTGAGACACACTTAAATTGTGAGAGTGTGTGTGTATATGTAGCGACACAACCAACATCTAAGGCTTTAGGTGGGCTTTGTTTGGGCTTGGAGTGGGCTATTGTTTATATTACACTTATACATTGATATTACTAACATAACTAATATCAATAGCCCACATCTTAAACTGTTTGTTACATATGACACACAAGTTGTAATCTTGCAAATGACCATCACTTCACATTTAATAAATTAAATGCTAACTGTTTTCGTATTCTTTTTTACCTTTTTTACGTTTTTTACGTTTTAGTCTGTTTTCGCTCGTTTTTTTAAGTTTGAGTCCGTTTTCGTCCCTTTTTTTAAGTTTGAGTCCGTTTTCGTCCGTTTTTTTATGTTTACGTCAGTTTTTTAGGTTTTTGTCCATTTTCGTTCGATTTTTTTATGTTTTCATCTTTTTTTATGTTTTTGTTCGTTTTCATATGATATTGTACCTTTTTTTGTACATTATTCTACGTTTTCTTACGTTAGGATAACGTAAGAAAACGGACAAAAAGGTCAGAAAATGGACGAAAGCGTAAGAAAACGTAAAAAAATGGACGAAAACATAAAAAAAGGACGAAAACACACTCAAACGTAAAAAAAGGGACGAAACGTAAAAAGACAGACGAAAACGTAAAAAAACAGATGAAAACGAAAAAACAAAAAAACGTAAGAAAACAGGCGAAAACGTAAGAAAACGAATGAAAACGTAAAAAAATGGATAAAATCGTAAAAAAACGGACGAAAATGTAAGAAACCTGACTAAAACGTAAAATAACAGATGAAAACGTAAAAAACGGACGAAACGTAAAAATACGAAGCAAAAAGTAAAGTAACGGACGAAAATGTACAAAAACGTAAAAACGGACGAAAACGTAAAAAAACAGACGAAAACGTAAAAAACGGACGAAAACGAAAAAATACGGACGAAAACATATAGAAACAGACGAAAACATAAAAAAACGGACGAAAACGTAAAAAAACTAACGAAAACGTCAAAAAATAGACGAAAACGTAAAAAATCGGAGTAAATCATAAAAAACGGACGAAAACAAGCTAAAATGGACGAAAACGCGTAAAAACGGACGAAAAAAGGATGGACGCTGCAATGGTCATGGGCCACAGGGCTAAACGTGTAACTTTTAACGGAATTCATTTAACGCCAGTTAAAACTAGGGACCAAAATGATGAAAACTTTCCTCCACAGGGAGGCCGCCTGCAATTAGCCAACCACAGGGACTTTTTTTGCAATTTGAGAAAATCACAGGGACGATTTTTGCAGTTTACTCTAATATATATGACGAGATAAACTATAAAGTTGAGTACTAGAAAAGAGAGGTTAAATGGATGGTGACGGATTATTATTTTATAGTCTCGATATATAATTTGTTTAGAGTGATGTACGTAATGGTTGAATATGAATTTTTTTTTTCTCGACAAAAGAATAAATTTTATTAAATTTCAACAACAAATTAATTAAGTTGGATAATTTACAAGAGCTAAAATGATGTCAATAAATTGAATGAACTAACAAGAGACATATTATTAACTAGGAGGTGGTTAAAAAGAACATCACTACAGAAATGGTAGACCTTGGATCTTTTGAACAATCACTTTTTAATGTATTTGTCAAGTTGAGAAGCTACGCATGATTATAAATAAAAACAGTAACCCTAGATGCAAGGGTTATCAAATTTTTCACATTCTCTAATTCTGAAACATCTTTCATTATAAGATTGACACAGTGCGCTGCACAAGGGGACCAAGTCATAGAAGGATATCTTTCACATAACAATTCACCAGCGAGTTTGTAGTTAGCAGCATTGTCAGTTATGATTTGAACTACATTTTTTGGCCCAACCATTTCAACCATTTCAGCAAACAAGTTACATAAGTTCGAAGAATTGCTCTCTATACCAGATGCATCAACAGATTTAAGGAATGAAATCCCTTTCTCAGAGTAAACCAAAAAATTAATCAGTGGTCGTTGCCTAATGTCCCTCCACCCATCACCCATAATCGTGCAACCACTTTCAATCCAATCACTTCTAAACCTATCTATTAATAATGAAACATGAGCTTTTGCATCTTTCAACAAGTTAATCCTCAAAGCATGATAATTAGGGGCTTTGTAACCATAACCAATGGAAGCTATTTTATCTACCGCAAGTTGAAAATAAGGAGAGTTACATGCATTTATAGGTATACATGCATCATAGAACCACATTGCAATAGCCAAATCAACATCATGCAATCTTTCCTTACTTTGCATAGCTTTTCTAATAGATGGTTGAGAAGGATCATTTATACCTTTTGCAAAGAAAGGATGCAAATTTGATGTAGCTGGCCTCTTTCCTTTTCGTGATTGGTTCTTTTTTTGCAATTGTGTTTCAACAACTTCTTCATCGACATCCAAGATTTCGATATCATCTTCAAACCCACTAGTCTTTGCTTGTGCCTTAACTTCATTTTCTTTCAAAATACCTTTCATAGTAAATCGAACATCCGCGGTACTTTTTTACAAGATTCTACGTCACCTGGAACACCGGCAAAATGTCTTTTCATTCTATTTATACCACCACCACGCACAACTTTATCACAAAAACCACATATGTACACCATTTTCCCAGTGTCAACATCCTTGTGTGCATGTACATACTGCCACGCTGGATCCTTTTTTGGTCTTACACTTGATTGAACCGAAGAATGAGTTTCAGTTTGAGATTGAGATTGCGATTGAGGATGAGGATGAGAATCCATATGCTACAAAAAAAGCAATAATAATATCAATAAAAACTAACTGTAAAAGTAACTACTATCTTAATCTAATCTTTCAACTCCAAAAACTGATACTAAAATGTGGATGCCCAGATGTCAAAAAAAAGTTTATGCAAGTAACTATCATATTCACATTAGACTAAAAACATACCTGCTGTGGAACAAATTGAATAACAAAATAACAAGAAAACATAAAACTAAAGTAACAAAATAACAAGAAAACATAAAATTAATAGAATCATAAATTAAATAACTAGAATACATAAATAACAAGATTCATACTATAATAGAAACAAAAAACATACCTTAATCGCCGGTTCGATCAAAAGTGTGTATTCATGTATGGATTAGAATAACTTTCGTATGAATTATATAGTTCAATCAAGATGCAATTTTCTTTGAAGTCAATATGTAGTTCGATCTGTATAGAGATTGGGAGTGGCTGTGTGCTTTTGTTAGGTGAAAAGTATAAGTAAAGAAACCCTATCAATTATTTTCTTTCATTTACCAAAGAACCGCCGGTTCAGCTGAACCGGTTCAACCGGTTGGACCGCCAAAACCGGCCGGTTCGCTACAGTAAACAGTACCTATAAAAAAACCGGGATTTAAAAACCGGCCGACCAGCCGGACACCGGTCGAACCGGTCGAACCGGCCGGTTCGAACCGGTTTTTAAAACATTGTGATAGACCTCGATCTCATTGCTTAAAAGTCACTGAATTTATCTTTCAATTCTTAGACTTTACTTCTTCAGAAATTATAATATATATTGCCGACGGAGCAGAGAGAAAAAATGATGACATGACAATATATATTAACCGTCGGATCAACCTAAGATTTAATCTGAGCCGTTTAAATTGCTGTTTGACTTTGACTAATTTATTCACAAGAAAAAGTGATATATGAGGGGTAAAATTCATTAGGATGACGATAACTAAAAACAACAAAATACTCCTATTTTCTTGGCTCTTCTAAATCTTCTTTCTTCATCCTCCTCGACACTACAAGGTTTCAATTGTTGTTATTGAAATAGATTATAGAATACCTAATCTACAAAACTATCAAGCAAAAGTTCTCATTGTATATATGCTTAATTATGAATGTTGTCTTTAGTAGATCATTTACATCTTTCACACGACAACAACAAAACAAAACACGTACGTGCTTTAATAATCAGATATAAATCTCTATATAAGTTTAATAATTTAATGAAGCTACTAATGATTTTACCTTGCAGTGAACTCATGAAAATGCAAAATTGATTTACATTGCTTTCAAACTTCAAGTTTTATGAGATATGGTTTCAAGTCTTTTATTCCGTTTGTATTACTCTTTTGCATAAGAAATTATGGAAACTTTGATTTATTTCTGTATATACTCAGAGTTTTTTATAAACATTAGAGACTAATTGAAATGATAAATTTGCGTATATTAAACTTTGGGTATTCCAACGCCTGATATGACAGGTTTACGTGTTTTAGAAACTAAATATTATAATTCAATAATTTATATTGTATTTTTCTTAAGTTATGTGTTACTCCGTATTTTATTTGGGTAACAATTATTTAGAGACCAAAGGAGTAAGTAAGTATACTTTTTTTTTCCTTTCAAAACGAATACCCAAGCAACGCACGGGTATTGCACTTGTTAATATGATCCAGAGAGTGCGTGTAGCAATCAATTAAGTCGTTAACTAAGAAAACGACTGAGTTAATATATAGCTTGTGTTATAAATTACTCTACGTGAGTATTTTTAATAAAATATGCATGGCACTTAGATGGACATATAACTTTTTGAAAATGAAGGGTTTAGTGTCGGTTGTGATGTTTAATTTCGGTGTCAATGTAATTCCCTAGCATCTTGCTTGCTAGAGTTTGATTTACTATATATAAATATTGCCTTCCAAAAAAATTAGATGGGCATATAACTTTATTGATTTGGATTTCGAAAATCCATAAAATTACACTCTGGGTGCACTTGAAGATGGAAAGCAAGCTAAGCCTTCAACTTGATCTTTGAGATTGATCAACTACTAATATGGAGAGAAACTGAAGCTGCTACAAAGCTTGCAACTTTAACAACACGTCATCTTGGAAAACTTTGAACTAAACATGTACCAACTGGCCACCAACACATGCGATGGAATCTAGCCGCTTAACTGACCCAAATTTATATGACCCTATTAGAATTTCAACACGCCCCAAATGCGTTGCTAAACAAGATATTTTTTGTTGCTAAGTTTGATTACCAACTGAAGCAGCAACACATCGAAGGGGTCACAAGTCAGCCCATTGCAAGATTAGACGCAAAAACTCGTCAATTGGTCATTCTGTAACAATTATTAGTAAGTAGTAAAGAAAGACATTAATTAAACATGATGTATATAAGTGAGTTATGTGTAAATAATTAAGTGTACAAGAGCCTTTGTTAAGTTAACTTCCCAACAAAGCAAATGAATTGAACAAAAGGTTGAAGCAATGCATATATTCTTTGCTTTGTTCTGCATGCATGAACATCAACATGAACTTGTAATTGTAATCCTTTCAGCTCCTATATTACCTGCTCTCATAATATCTTACTTATCATCCTTCTAAAAAATGGCGGAAGGTGATGGTGGGACAGTTATTCCGGAAGAACAAACGGCTGAGACTGAGAATGTCATTCAGAGGAATCCGGAGGAGCAACCTGATGAGGAAGCTTAGGCTCATACCCAGCAGCCTCTTTCTGATGGTAAGAAATACCCTCTATTTTTTGTTGTTTTCTTATTGTTGTTTCCTTCCTCACCTTTCTTTTTTGTAGATCATTCGACTCATACTGCACACCCCCAGCTCATCCAAACAGCCCCAGAGAACCTTCTGAAGAACATCATTCGGCTGGGCAAGGTATATACTTCTCTTTGTAGAATCCGTTGCTATTATTTGTCTTGTTCTGACTTGGTTAATTTTGTTGCTGATGACAATTCTTCCGGAGGGGGTGGACGTTTTGTTCCAGGTCGGTCCCTTACTGATGATCTTTGGTTAGACTCCTTCCGAGCCTGCCGTGAGAGGATGTCACATCTCGCGACTCCCGCCGAGCGGGCCGCACTCGAGGAGTTAAACAACAGCCAGCTGGTTCGTCAAGCCTATGTAAACGCTGGTTCCGGGGTTGTTCTTCATGCTGAGCTGCTTCGTAGGTTTACCCAGCTTATCACTGAGTATCGGGAGTTGGACCATGCTCATCAGGGCTGCAGCTCCTTATCCGAGAGACTGGTGACTGCCGAACAAGAGCATGATGAGCAGGTTGGAAAGTTTGATGGGTTGTTGAAGGAGTTTAGGGCTTTGGAGAATGAAGTAGAGAATGAGCATCTTGCTTCTTCGATCCGGGAGAAAGGTTTGGATGATCAGCTGGAAGAAATGGAGAAGGACTGGAATGAATGGATGAGTGTGTCCGCTACTCAAGCTGAAAAAATCAGGAAACTGGAGAAAGAGTTGGAAGAAAAAACCAAGGTTGTTGAGAGGTTGGAGGGGGAGAACAAGCAACTGGTTATGGAAGTTTCTCAATCGGAAGTGGTCCGTCATAATGTTGCAAAGGAATTGCTTCCGGTTGCTTGTCGTAGGTTGTTTGCTAGTGCTGAGTATAAGAAAAATGTAGAGAATGTTGTTTGCCTGGCGTACACTGCTGGTGTTTTGGACGGTGTTAAAGTTAAACGTAAAGAAGATGTCGTACAAATAATTGGTCAGCGTATCAACAACTTCAACATGGACGCTTCGGCTATATGGAAGGCGGAGTATTTTAAGCTGTTTGAGGCCGAATATCCGTATATTCGGAAGCTTTCGGAATCTTACCGTCTTTCGCTTGGTGACCTTATGAACCTCTTCCCTGATTAACCTGCTCCCAAGCCCTAATCAGGTTACATGACCCCAACATTCTTTAAATAATGTATAGATATTTTGTCTCTTTTGGTTCGGGTATTGAAATGAAAATAAACGTGATGAATTGAATGTATGAAACTTCAATTCGTGAAGTTTCTTTGAATAATTATCAAACCCACCAACTCCCACTATGACGACAAAATGCCCGGACACATAAAGCAATACGTGTTTTTTGACCTTTTTACAAGTGAGACTAATGGCGTTTATAATCTTTTTTTTAATGACGAGTAACAAATTAAAAAATAGTACTTGTTAGGATTTATAAAAAGTGATGGTCATATGTCGTTAATATTTTATGTAAATGTGTCGTTGTGTAACATATTCAAAATAGTCAATGGGCTTGGACTTAATCTAATAGGTTAATATTTGTTTATTAAATAGCCCATGTAATAGCCCATCCAAGTCCAAGCCCACCCAACTCAAGTAAACTATAAATACCACCTTCCATCACCATTTGGAAGGTTGGTGTTCATGGTCCTCATAGTGCTATAGGTATTGTATTTAAGATTAGTGTGTGATTAATAAAGCTTATATTCTAGTTCCACTCTTCTCTTTAATCTTATCTAGTTATTAGTTGTATGTTTAGGATTGATATTAGGCTATAACAAGTGGTATCAAGAGCAAAAAACAAAGATCTAGGAATTTTTTTGGGCGAGTTACTGTTCATCAGACGAGTTACTGTTCATCAGACTTATTTAACCGAGTTTATGTCACTTTCTCCCGATTTAGAAAGTTGGTGGCTAGAAACCCTCGAGTTTCTGTGGTCTCTCGAGTTTCTGAAAGACTCAGTCCAGCTTCTCAAGGTTCTACTCGAGTTTCTATCAGCTCAGTCGAGTTTCTTCAGGCTAATCGAGTTTCTTAGAAAGCTACTCGAGTTTCTTCAGGCTAATCGAGTTTCTCAGACTGATACTCGAGTTTCTTCAGGCTAATCGAGTTTCTCAGAAAGCTACGCGAATTTCTTCAGGCTAATCGAGTTTCTCAGACTGATACTCGAGTTTCTTCAGGCTAATCGAGTTTCTCAGAAAGCTACTCGAGTTTCTTCAGGCTAATCGAGTTTCTCAGACTGATCCTCGAGTTTCTTCAGGCTAATCGAGTTTCTCAGACTGATCCTCGAGTTTCTTCAGGCTAATTGAGTTTCTCAAGTATTCACCGAGTTTCTGAAAGTCTAGTCGAGTTTCTGAAAGTATACCCGAGTTTGTGAGATACCGAGTTTTTATTGAAAGTTACCAAGTTTGTAACAAGTTCTCCGAGTAAGACATTCTAAGTAAGGATTTAAAAAAAAAAAAAAAAAAAAAAAAAAAAAAAAAAAAAAAAAAAAAATTAGCTGGAAAATTTGAGTAAAATTTAATTTTTACGGGAAACTAAACGTACAATTTTTAAACAAAATTCAAATTTTGGTATAACAGTGAAAATTTTGGCCCAAAATTCAAATTTTTAGGTCAAAATTCGAATTTCTTTGGTGAAATTTGGCGTAAAAATTTTTTAAACTCAAATTTTTCTAGCAACATTAGTATTGCATTTTATGGTGTTTTTCAAATTCTGGTAAAGAAATTTTTCGAATTCAACTTTTGGAGGGAAATCAAAAATCACCATTTATAAATCCTTCAACTTAGAAAACTCGAGAACGGACTTAACCTCAACCGCACATAACTCGTGAACTGTAACCAACCCAATCCTATTTCTTTGAACCGATCCAACATCATCTTTATCATACAACTTTATCAATGACAACCCACCAAGACAATATCACAACTGCTTTGGCAAATGGTTTTGCTCTCTTATCCAGGGCATTAAACATCAAACCACATAACAACAACCAATGGATTTTATCGTACACAGACAATACGCAGTTATATATGGGTCAAGAAGGACAAATGGTTGAAGTTATTGGGAATCAACAAGGAAATGCTACGGGTATACAGATGGGGAATCAGATGCAATATGCAAGGCAGTATACTGGAAGCCAAATGGATCAGTTTGTGAATCAGAACGGGGTCAATCAAAATGAGAATTATTGTTTCATGACTTCATCTGAAATCCACATGAGTGATATAGGTAGAGATGGTAATGTCAATGCAATAACGAAGCTAGAAAAACTCCAGTACATGTTGATGGTAGCCAAAAAGGAAGATTCGGGAATACCGTTGACTGCTGAGGAATACAAGCCGAGTTTCTGAAAGTATACCCGAGCTTCTATTGAAAGTTACCAAGTTTGTAACAAGTTCTCCGAGTAAGACATTCTAAGTAAGGATTAAAAAAAAAAAAAGGCTGGAAAATTTGAGTAAAATTTAATTTTTACGGGAAACTAAACGTTCAATTTTTAAACGAAATTCAAATTTTGGTATAACAGTGAAAATTTTGGCCCAAAATTCAAATTTTTAGGTCAAAATTCGAATTTTTTTGGTGAAATTTGGCGTAAAAATTTTTTAAACTCAAATTTTTCTAGCAACATTAGAATTGCATTTTATGGTGTTTTTCAAATTCTGGTAAAGAAATTTTTCGAATTCAACTTTTGGAGGGAAATCAGAAATCACCATTTATAAATCCTTCAACTTAGAAAACTCGAGAACGGACTTAACCTCAACCGCACATAACTCGTGAACCGTAACCAACCCAATCCTATTTCTTTGAACCGATCCAACATCATTTTTATCATACAACTTTATTAATGACAACCCACCAAGACAATATCACAACTGCTTTGGCAAATGGTTTTGCTCTCTTATCCAGGGCATTAAACATCAAACCACATAACAACCACCAATGGATTTTATGGTACACTGACAATACGCAGTTATATATGGGTCAAGAAGGACAAATGGTTGAAGTTATTGGGAATCAACAAGGAAATGCTACGGGTATACAGATGGGGAATCAGATGCAATATGCAGGGCAGTATACTGGAAGCCAAATGGATCAGTTTGTGAATCAGAACGGGGTCAATCAAAATGAGAATTATTGTTTCATGACTTCATCTGAAATCCACAGGAGTGATATAGGTAGAGATGGTAATGTCAATGCAATAACGAAGCTAGAAAAGCTCCAGTACATGTTGATGCTAGCCAAAAAGGAAGATTCGGGAATACCGTTGACTGCTGAGGAATACAACTTCATGGTTACAACAAGAATTAAAGATAATACTGCAGAACTCACTGGAATCTCCAACCTTATGGTTAATCAGCAAGAAACAACATCATGCACTGATTCTGACATTCCTCCTACTTATGACACCGAACCACTCCATGAGGTACCACATCCAAGTAATGATGTTAATCCGTTTGCTCATGAAAAGACACATTCTGTGCCTCTCGAACCTACTTATGATACATATATGGACATGCCAAGTTGTAGCAATATTAATTTGGCAACTCCAGATATGAATCCTAATGAAGTTCAAGTTACACAAAATGATGCTAATGATGAGGAAACCCGTGCTTTATTTGAATTATTACTGAATAATTGTGGCATTGAGATTGAAAAAGTGAAAAAGGTCAATCGTGAATTAAAGGTTGCGAATGAAAAGTTGATCGCTGAGTGATGAACTCAAATAAGTACATTTTATTACTATCATTTATCCTAATTATTTGACTTGTTTTATTATATTATGTATGAGGATTGATACTTAATCGTTTACTTTTGTAATTCTCAGTTGAAAACAAGCATTTGGTGAAACTTGGCGATTTTGGACCAATTATGGGGCAAAACATGCAAGAAGTTAAGAGTCTACTGAAATGTACAAGATCAAGACTAATCTGCTCCAGATGCGCCGCATCTCACTTATCACATACGGCGCATCACTATCAATATTTCACCAGATACGATCCAAGATACAAGAGGACATGCGCCGCATCTATAAATGGAGTTACGCCGCATCTTCTGGCGGTGTACGAATATTCCTGAATATTATAATCTTGGACCCCACGCGAAGTTAAGTAAATGCGCCGCATCTTACCCTCAGACAGAAACTATAAATACCCCAAGACCAGACGAATTTCGGGTGACATATATTATATACGAAGACCGAAGTACAGAAACCAAGGACGAATTCAGTCGAATAGCGAGCACAAGACACACTCAAATCAAAGATACAAGAGCTGTAAGAAGGTGCTGCATGTGTTTAATTCATTAAGTAGTTTTGTTTTATTGTGTTAGTAAACTTTAATTCATCAAGATTGGTGGCTTGTGTAATGTGACAACGGAAAGATTGCACTCCCTTAAAACTGCTTTCTCATTAATTAAAGTTTATATGTTGATGTCATTGGTGACTTTTATTAGTGCATTGATAACCTCTGTGTCTAGCTGAGCGTTGATCGGGTCGCCATGCCTCTGCCCTCGCCTATTTATTAGATCGCCTATGCATTCTATGGTCTGTAGAAAAGTAGGAGA
Organism: Artemisia tridentata subsp. tridentata; assembly: GCA_021014915.2. NCBI lineage: Eukaryota > Viridiplantae > Streptophyta > Magnoliopsida > Asterales > Asteraceae > Artemisia > Artemisia tridentata. The sequence continues at coordinate 438,137,158 of CP139504.1, read as the reverse complement.
AAGATAAATAGGATAGTCATAAGTAATCATTAAGGGTTTACTCGCCGATAAGATTAGAACCAACGAGAAAGGACTTAATCTCGGTGCGTTGCATCGAACTATACACTTCATATAACACTAGCAATAAAACAAGTGACAAACTACTTATCTATAAGGACAGCCCTCTTATTGTCTCAAGTATTTATCTGTGTACGTGTGTGCTATTCGCTGATTCGTGCCTATTGGTTTAGTTTATTATTTAATTGCAACCAAATCGTGCCAGTCTCTCAGGCTGAACCCCCCTTGCGTTAGATTAGATTGTATAGCTAACTTAATATATTAAAATACTGATTAGAATAACTAGATAATACGTTCCACTCTTAGTGATCGACACTCTACTTACCATTATATTCATACTGACCGGGTACACTGCTCGTTAAGTGTGTGTGTTATTGATAAGTCGGCTAAATATAAATTTAAAACTTGAGTAGGCATTAATACTGCTAAACCGCAACGACACATCGCACGCATCAAGTTTTTGGCGCCGTTGCCGGGGAGTGAATTGTTATTATCTGTTAATTTGATTAGTATTTTAATTAGGTTTCTAATTTTTTTTTATCTAACTGCTAATTTTGTTGTGTATTAGATTAATTTGCATTCATTGTACTATTTTGCATATTTTCTGTTTTTGTGTGTTATTTGTTTGCTTTTGTTTGTGTTTATTTTCGTGTGTTTTTATTTGTTTTATTTTTCGTGTTTTTTGTGTTGTGCGATCGTTGTACGGAGCTAAATCGAACGATACGGCGCATCTATTTTCATAGATACGGCGTATTGCGTTTAATTTTTATAAAATACAACGCGTTTAATTAATTCGATACGACGCATCTTTTCCCCAAGATACGGCGTATCTGTTTTTGATAAAAAAAAAATTTCTAAACGTTAACGATATACAACGCATCCGCTTTAGCAGATACGGCGTATCTATTATTTTAATTAAAAACAGTTTTCGAATTATTAAACAGATACGGCGTATCGATTTTTATCGATACGGCGCATCTTCTGAATCAAAAATCTTATATTTTGAAACGTAACGAAAATACGGCGCATTAACTTTTGTTAATACGACGCATTTAATTTTTAATAAATATCGATTTTTGATAATTAAAATTGATACGGCGCATTCTAATTTATAAGCGGCGTATCTATTTTCTGAATAAAGTCTGATTTAATTTTAACGATTATAAGATACGGCGTATCCAACTTTTTGGATATGGCGCATCGTCAGCAGATATCAGCCATTTTTATTCTTTATATTCGTTTCTTAATTCATTAATCTTCTAGCGAACAGATGCTACTGACGATTTTACCTATGATAACAGGTTTTGCTATGGAAGATATGTCAATGAACGGATATCTTGCTAAAGGAACAAAACAACATGATTAATGGGATTGGCAATTGAGTGCACCAATTGTCAACGGTGCTTAACAAAGTTCTTTTGGTAAAACACGAATTGAAAGGGATTACAACTAGAGGCGGAAAATCAACCTTTCAAATGTGATCGGTATTAAAGAGCTGAACGTGAGTCTAACTTGAAGACTCTGGAATAAAGACAAGTGCTTACCGGGAGACAACCCGGATTTATCTTTTTATTATTCTGTTTTTGTGTCGAGTCAGTCAGGCCGCAGAGGATACGGCGCATCTTAATCCTGAGATGCGACGCATCTCCTGCAATGGTCATATCTTTATTTTTCCGCATATTTTTATTTTCAAATTTAAAACTTTTTATCAGTTTATTTTAATGCGGCGCATCCCTGGTTAAGGATGCGGCGCATCTTCTATTCTGATCCGTATTTATTCCAGGCTCGATACGGCGTATCTTCTTCCATAAGATACGGCGCATCGACTGACCTGATGATTTTCATTTTTAATTTTTATGTTTTATTTTTACCTAACTACTAATGTGTTATGCAAGTTGAACCTTTCTTACCTTAGGTGTGTTTTAAAGCCTTGGTGGTATTATAGATTCCTGCATTTCCTGTGGATACATCGAATATGAAGCTTAAACGTTCTAATCCACAAGAAAGATGATTTTTGCTCTAATACTAATGGAGGATCATACCGAGCAAATCTCAGGGGAGTTTTTCTGTTCTAATTCTTTTATTTTCCAGTTTTTAACCTTTCATACAAACAACGAGGACGTTGTTTAACTTAAGTGGGGGGATTGGAGAATTAGAACACTTAACATTTACTTGTCCTAAACTTTTCAAAATATGCTTAAAATGTGCTTAATATATCAAAATTTAAAATTTTTAGCATGTTTTTGTTTAAAGTCTAAGTTGCATAGCTGCACACATGACGTTATTTTCAAAAATTGTGATTTTTCAAAATTCACAAATCTATGAGTGTGCCGGTGACTTGTAAACTTTAGAACTTGGCTTGTATACTATTCGAGACCACCATAATAAGTATTATTTATATAATTGGAATGACTTGTCTAAATTGGTAAATTTCTAGGATTACACCCAAATAGCCTTTATATGTCATGTGTTATTAGCTAACTACACTGGTTAGTTAACCCCCGTATAAACCCTTTTGTTACTCTCATTTTTAGAGTAAGATACCCCTAGAAAAACACTCAGAGCCATTCCTTTCGTTTCTTACACCTTTGTTAAAATGTTTCGTTACACCCTTACACCTTAGTCTACCCTGTAGATTAAAATCCGTGGTTGGTTAATTGCTATAGGCAAAGTGTGTTTCCTTACATTACCTGTGTTCGCGTGCGTAATTCATTATCTATGGTTAGGTCGGGAAATTGCACAATGCGATTGGAGTGAAAGTAAATATTGTATATCTTTGAGCTTATTTTTCGTGTGTTTACTACTTTCACTATTACCGTTATTTCTGAAGTTATGAAAAGTATGGAAAAATTATCCAGAATTATCATTATAGTGATGTGGTGAAATTTTACACATCTTTGTTAAAGTTTAATTAAAAAAAAAATCAAAAAAATGAAAAAAAGAAAAAGAAAAAGAAGAAAGTTGGATGTTTGTTTTAACCAACGATGTAAAGTTATGTAAGTGGTCGATATCACCACTATTTGTTGTATATTATATCTATGGATTGAATGGGAGTTGGCAGTTATGGGAACGTCAACTAAGGTTTATTCTTTGATTAAGATCTTGTTGAGTATAATTCGTGTCTACCTAAAGCGTGTGTTTCAAGTGTTAAAGCGTGAGTTATTCTATGATATGAGTCTTATTCATGGGATGGTTGGGATAGTGATTAACCACACTTAGGATTTTAATTTATTTGTTTTGTTTATTTTTCATTTTACACCAGTTTATATCCCAAATATTATCCATACCCTGTATTATTCTTTATCCAACCAAACCTTTGATTTATTGAGATTAGGGATTTGAGCAATCTTAAGTATCGTAGTCGTGGATTCGGCTATGTATTTATGATTTTGTCGCCCTTTTTGATATATTATTATTGGTGAAGTTTGGACCTATCTTTAGCCTATTCGAGTTAAGGATTTGAGCACTTGCAAGTATCGTGTTCGTGGATTCGATCATGTATTTGTGATTTTGTCGCCTTTTCTGGAATTTGAGATCGATAGAGATTAAGAATAATTAACCCTTAAGCCTGAAAACCCTTTTTACCGCTTTAGACTTGTTATTCCTTGGCTTTAGTGGAGGAGATGTGTACACTTGCCAAGCTTATGATAGAATATTCGTCGCGACTGGACAGTTAAACGATTAGATTTGCTTTTATCAAAATATTTTATTTTACTTCTAATTCGTTAAGTGTTTAGTTGTGTGATTATGACAAAAATGAATACATGCTTAAATATAAAAATAAATCCTAATATCTTTTAGGATACATTTTCATAAGATTAATTCTAAGGTTTACTTGGGGACAAGTAAAGCTCAAGTGGGGGGATATTTGATGAACTCAAATAAGTACATTTTATTACTATCATTTATCCTAATTATTTGACTTGTTTTATTATATTATGTATGAGGATTGATACTTAATCGTTTACTTTTGTAATTCTCAGTTGAAAACAAGCATTTGGTGAAACTTGGCGATTTTGGACTAATTATGGGGCAAAACATGCAAGAAGTTAAGAGTCTACTGAAATGTACAAGATCAAGACTAATCTGCTCCAGATGCGCCGCATCTCACTTATCACATACGGCGCATCGCTATCAAGATCTCACCAGATACGATCCAAGATACAAGAGGACATGCGCCGCATCTATAAATGGAGTTACGCCGCATCTTCTGGCGGTGTACGAATATTCCTGAATATTATAATCTTGGACCCCACGCGAAGTTAAGTAAATGCGCCGCATCTTACCCTCAGACAGAAACTATAAATACCCCAAGACCAGACGAATTTCGTGTGACATATAATATATACGAAGACCGAAGTACAGAAACCAAGGACGAATTCAGTCGAATAGCGAGCACAAGACACACTCAAATCAAAGATACAAGAGCTGTAAGAAGGTGCTGCATGTGTTTAATTCATTAAGTAGTTTTGTTTTATTGTGTTAGTAAACTTTAATTCATCAAGATTGGTGGCTTGTGTAATGTGACAACGGAAAGATTGCACTCCCTTAAAACTGCTTTCTCATTAATTAAAGTTTATATGTTGATGTCATTGGTGACTTTTATTAGTGCATTGATAACCTCTGTGTCTAGCTGAGCGTTGATCGGGTCGCCATGCCTCTGCCCTCGCCTATTTATTAGATCGCCTATGCATTCTATGGTCTGTAGAAAAGTAGGAGAAAGATAAATAGGATAGTCATAAGTAATCATTAAGGGTTTACTCGCCGATAAGATTAGAACCAACGAGAAAGGACTTAATCTCGGTGCGTTGCATCGAACTATACACTTCATATAACACTAGCAATAAAACAAGTGACAAACTACTTATCTATAAGGACAACCCTCTTATTGTCTCAAGTATTTATCTGTGTACGTGTGTGCTATTCGCTGATTCGTGCCTATTGGTTTAGTTTATTATTTAATTGCAACCAAATCGTGCCAGTCTCTCAGGCTGAACCCCTCTTGCGTTAGATTAGATTGTATAGCTAACTTAATATATTAAAATACTGATTAGAATAACTAGATAATACGTTCCACTCTTAGTGATCGACACTCTACTTACCATTATATTCATACTGACCGGGTACACTGCTCGTTAAGTGTGTGTGTTATTGATAAGTCGGCTAAATATAAATTTAAAACTTGAGTAGGCATTAATACTGCTAAACCGCAACGACACATCGCACGCATCACTGAGCTTGAGAGATATAAGGTTAATGAAAGAGCTTTTGAATTTAATAACAAACGACAGTGAGAACTAGAAATTGGTTATAGAGATTCTGTTTTAAGAGAAAAACATTTGCAAATCAAATATGACACACTCGATGTTAATTTGAACATGAAAATAAAATCCTTAAACACGGAAATTTCAAAATTAACCAACCAACTTTCCAAACAAAAATCAACTTGTTCTGATCTTGAAAAAGAAAAGAAAGAGTTGAATGCAAGGTTTTCAAAACGAGAAAATGATCTTCTTGAAAAAATCATCGAGAAACAAGAAACCATTAAAAAGTTGGAAAATCTTCTTGTAAAAACGGGTCATTCTAGTCAAACAATTGATTTGTTAATTAACGATCCAAACCCGATTTTACATACAATGAAGAAAATGGCTATCGGTTGTGAAAACCCTTATCATCTCAAGAAAACTCAGCAAGAACAGAATGTGTTATATAATGGTAGTGTGCTAAATGATAAACATGATCCTCCCGAGGTTCGGGATTCTTATGAAACGATTGAGCTTGCTGAAGAGAATAGAATGAAAATGAGACAAATGAACCCAGAAATTAAACCAATTGATTATAATAAGCTTAACACAATTTCTGGCGTACATCTTGTTCAAAAAGAGTCATCAATGTTTTTCAAAAAATCAGTGGTTGTCTCAAAACGAAAAGTTGCTTCCAAACATCTTTCTAACATCAAACAAATGTCCTCTAGCAACCCTTTTAACACAAGTGAAGCTAGACGATACTTGGATGATCTTAAAAAGAAAATGGAAAATTTTCAAAGTCTTCTTAAAACCAAAACAGAGATCAGTGTCAACAACTGGCATTCAAGTTTTCATGCTGAACAAAGAAAGATGTTTGAAAAAGACATCATTCCTCCACTAAATGCAATTAGTATAAGAATACTTAATGTGGAAAATGCGCTTTTAAAAGAAACAACCGACTTTGCCAAGGACCATACATCTCTGGTAAAGGAAACAAATGAAAACATTGAATACATCAAAGTTTTGGAAAGACAGAATGACACTCTCTTCGAAGTAGCTCTGTCAACTGATATTATGTTCATAATTTACCAAACATATTCTGTGGAAGATGATGAAAGACTGAGAGCTGAGACTTCTGAAATTGTTTTAAAATATGAAAATGCACTTGCTAAGCTTGAAAAAGAAAATGTCACATATTTTAAACAACTTGATCGGAAAAAGGAAGAATTAAAATGTGAAAAATTGTCGTATGAGCGTGCTTACCAATACATGAAAGAGCAAAATGATCTTTTGAAGTCTCAGCTGGATAGTCAAAGAGCAAAATGTGCTGATAAAGGAAAAACGGCTGTCGAAACATCAAATGTGATAGCACCTGATCTTTCTAGGATTAGTCCCACTACTGCGTCTGCCTCTACATCTCAAACATATAGGGCGATAGACAAAAGTAAAAAAGATAATACAAAAGAATCTAGGAATGCTACAACAAATTCAAAGGACAACAAGATAATTCCTAATGTGTGTGCCCCTAGGAATAGCTCACCGAATCTGACCACAAAAACTATTAAAGAATCTGTTTGTTCAAACGACATGGTCCACAATCACAATCAAGAAGGAGCTAGGAAAAAGGCACAGATTCGAAAAGATGGAATTTTAGGAACAACATCTAGGGTGATGAATTCTACAACATTACAAGGCACTGCTAGTAGTAGTAAACCAGTACCTAGGATCACTCAACTAAAGACTAGGGATTGGCTTGCATCTAAAAGTAGTTGCTCAAATGAAAATGCTATGCACGTAGAAAGCAGCACTAAGAATTCAAATTCCTCTTCGGACAAGGATAGCAAAACATGTGCTAAGGCACAATCCACTAAGACAACAAATAGAAACAAGGCTAAGAAACCTACTAGGTGGATCTCTAGAGGACGTAGTTTTTCTCAAAATGAGACTTCCGCTGCATCTGACAAGAAAACAACTCCTAGTTCTTGCCTTAGGTGGATTCCCACGGGAAAAGTTTTTAAAACAATTGGTCTTAGATGGATTCCCTCAGGGAAAATTTTTGATAGTTGCACCAAGACAAAGAATAGTGATAATCACCAACAGGAAGTAGAAACCATTACAACCGTTGACAGTCAACACCCTCAGAGTGATGATTCATGTACTTCTAACTCTGTTACTTGTAAAAACTCTTTGTCATTGGTCGATTCAACTATCTCAGAACCCATTTCATCAGAGGGTTCTAATTCTATAAATTCTTCACAATCATTTTCTTTATCTTCTATTTTTGATTTTCCATTTCTTTTATAAAAACAAAAACAAAATATAAAAATAGAAAATTTTTCAAAAATACAAAAACGATATAAAATATAAAAACCAAAAATATTCTTCTCACGACATGTCTCTCGTATAATCGATATTCTGTACGTACCTAGAAATGTCATTCAACAATGATACGAGCATATACAGATGCTTGAGCGAGAGTTCTGAAATGTTTTCAAAACATGTCGTTTCTCAAAATTTCTTCAAAATGGCTTCTGGACAAATCAATTCAGGACCCGTACTTCAAAGAAAGGAAAGTGCTTAATCAAAACAAAGGTTTTAAATATTTTTCGAGCACTTATCCTAAAAATCTCAATGGCTTTCGTATACTTCAGTACGAAACCCGTGCTTAAATGATGACTCCCTCTTAAACTCAAATGTTTTACAATATGCTTTATTTAAGGGGGAGTATAAAATTAAAAAGAAAAAATGTTCCAATTTCATGCTAAAATCCGTCTATCTCTCCAAAATCTTTTATTTTAATCAGTTGATATAAAAAATATCACAACATGCTATTTTTGTGGGGGAGAAGATGTGATTAAAAGGTGATCAAAATGTTTAAAGATCGTAGCTTGAATCTCAATAAGAGCAAGACTCAGTATGAACCCTCAAATTGACGAAAACTAAATGTTCGTTATCGAAAAGACTTGTCTGGGATGGGTAATAATTTCAAGCTGGTTATCCAGTGATGTAAACGTGTCTCGCAAAGGACTTGTCTGAGTAGAATGTACCAATTCGAGAGATGATCATTGAATATGACCGGGACGGGTTGTAACCACTCGTAAAATTTTCCATTTAAACTTATTTACTTTACAGAATTATTATCCTTTTTCCACGGATAAATTTTTTTATTATTATTTGATTTTATCTCCTATCTTATGTGACGTAGCTCACATCCTTGATAAACGTGCTCCCACACAGACCTGCCTAACAAACCTAATGTTTATTTCATAAACATCATTATATGAAAACATTACAATATACCATTTACCATTTTACGATAATTCCTTAACTAATGTATGAACAAAACATTCATTATTTATATAGAGTTTCTAGGAAACCCTAAAATTCATCACAACACCAAATATGAACAACTAAACCCTAGAACATAAAAATACAACTCATCTGAGTTAATGTACAAGTTACTAAAGCACCAGAAACTCTAATTCTAATATAACTCCCGGTAAAACCCTAAATTCATAAATCTATGATTTTATGTATTCATTTCACAAACTCTAAATTATATATACAATATTTTTACAAAAATATTAATTTTACAAGTCATATAAGCTAGAGTACAAGTCTTTTATGCATGAAATCATATATTCATAAAATCTTTGATAAAACCATATTTATATTATTTTTAAAGCATAGTTTACGAACCATACATGCATAATTTTTATAAATTATATTTTCTAAACTCCTTAAATATTTTTACAAGTCTTTAAAGCCAACATACAAGTACCTAATGCACAAGAACTAAAAATCCCATTTATTTACTTTTCAATATAATAAAAATTAACATATAAATTTTATAATTTAATAAAATGTTAAAACTATATTTTTCTCACATCATGAATTATGGTATAACTCTACTAAGCATGTTTTACAACTCTCATAAGCCTAAATCATTTTCTTTTCTATTTCATTAATAATTCGAATTTCACATATATACATATAACTTTAAATATTTTCTACTTAACTAAATACATAAACTAACTAGATTAATTTTTCCCTAAACCCTAAATACCACTCCTTAAACCCATTGTACAACACATTTAAGCTCCATTCGAACTCCCCCTAAAAAATTCTGATTCGAATACAACTCTATCCAAACTAGAAGATACCTCTTGATGTCATCTTCACTAAAATACATTGTATCAAGCCAAAACCCTCCTTATTAAGAGTTAGAAACCATGGCTGTGAACTGGCCACATCACAACCTTTTCCCTCCTCCACCAAGTGGCACTCTTCTCCAATTTCTGTCAGCCCTTGCCTCAGAACATGTCTCCTTATCACCTTCCACAAAGCCCTAGAAAACCATAAACATTCTCTTCTATAAATAGTAGCCTCAACTCTCTCCTCTTCATCACACCATAATTCGACCAAACATCAAACACAATCCCATTTCATTTCCCTCCTGAACACAGCCCAATTACATACTCCCAACACCAGCCAAAGAAGCTTAGAAGAGGAGAAGAAATCCTAGTGTCCAAGAAATCAAAACCCTAGTCGAATTAACAAACCCTAAGTAAGTTCTATTAACCCTTTTAAATCCAGTTTATTTATGTTATATATCATTAAAAACACTAAAACATGATCACTAATAATAAACAAGATCAAAAAAATTTAAGTTTTCTTTCCTTTGTTTCTTTGCCTGTTCGAACAGAAACCTAGCACATCCAAACTATTCGTATAATTGTAACAACAAATCAAATATATGTAAAACATGTTAAGATATATTAGATCTTATCATAAAACGCATAAAAAGATAGTCAAAAATGTTTAAAATCCTTAAAACCCAATCGGGTTCATTATCTGTGTTCCAGTCGAGCAGAATAACAGCCCAGACACCCAACTTTCGACCTCAAAACCAAACCCCAAACGGCCCTGTTAAATTATGATTTTTGGTATTTATAAATCTCACCCAGCTACCTTTGTTTAGGAAAAAGAATCACTGAAAATGGTTAAGATTTCATTAAGATATCAAGTCCCAAAATTTTCCCCATATCGCTAAAGTTAGACCAGTATTTCCAGTTATTTTATTTTTCAGATTTTCACTCGAACAGCCCTATTTTGAACCCTGTTTTCGACCTTCATACGACCTTTAAAAATTTTGTCCTTTTGGCATGTTAAAGTTCACATAGTGAACTTAATTTAGGAGCAAGAAACACCTAAAATGATCGAGTGATCAAAAAGTTATTAAGCCTCAAATATTGGTCTATCGCTAGAACAAAAACCAGAATTTTCCTTTACTTCTTTTCAATATTACTCGATCAACTAACCAACTTTCAACCTATTTTTCGAGTATCAAGTGAATTTTATAAATTACGAAATTTGGCACATTTAAAGTTCACATAACTAAGTTGTTTTAGAAAGAAAAATTTTGCAAAATGATTAACCAAGTGAAAAGTTATTGAGTCTTAAAGAATTGTCTATCGCCACTCATAAAACCTATTTCCAGATTTTTACTAAACTCCATTCTATTCGATCGACTTTGAAGAGTTAGTTCGAGTATTAAACGAATTTTGTAAAATATGAAACTTGGCATAATTAATAACGGCCTAGCTAACTTTTCATAGAAACTAAGAACTCGTAAAATGATCCAGTTTTCGTTAAGTTATTTAATCCCAAAACTCTAGCTAAATCACTTATTTTATGCATATAAATTCTAATTAGAGTTATTCTAGGCTGATTTTGTAAATATTTATAATTAAGGGTTATTTTTGACAATACCAAATAAACAGGGTAGAAAGTGTTATTTTTGAAACTTAAGGGTAAAAACTGCCATTTTCCAAAAGTTCAGGGTTTAAACTGTCATTTGACCAAACCTTAGGGATTAAAGTGTAATTTTTCCTAACCATTATTTTTATCATTTCTATTTTTATTTTCCGATTTAATACCAACGTAATACGTTTATTTTCTTGACGAACGAAAGAACGAATAAGTGAAATAACAAACAAACAAAAGATATAATAAACGAACGAACACATAAGAACGAATAATAAGATAAAATCTTATTTTTGAAGAGACTTCATGTTGTCTCGTTATAATATTTAATCAACAACCGAACAACGAAACGAAAAGAACAAATAAACATATAATCATTTGAAATGATTACTGAAAATTTGACATACCAATTCAGGAAGCGTGCCGGAGACGTTTATCAACTTTAGTTAAATTCGTTTATCATTCAGACTAATCAAGGTGAGTTTCATAGCCCCTACTTTTATACGTTTTGAACTATTTTTGGGGGAGATACATGCTCAACTACTTGTTTTATACTTAAAATATTTATACTCTTATGCTACGCTTTACTTATAATACTTTTGGACATGAAATATAGTTACGATATGTGCCTTAATGTGTTACACTTATTCTACACTTTATACTTAGCAACTGTTTAACTCCTGGATGGAGCCGTTGGAGAGGTATTGATAGTACTATCGGGTTGACACCCCCACCCTTGTGTCCAACACTTATTCGAGACCTTGGGTGAATATAATCCAGTTTATTCATGATACTTATTTATTCTAGTCGTGAGGTTCAGTTTGCTGTTATGCTTTACATTAAGTGTTTACATATATCGTATATACTCATGTCATACTTATTCTATATTTTAGCAATGGGTTGTAAACACACAGGTTGCAAGTTTTGAATGGGCAGAATTTGCAACTGAGTGGATTTACAAGGCCTTTGCTGTGAAATCTTTATTCAATACTTTACATTTTAAACTAAACTCTATGAACTCACCAACCTTTGTGTTGACACTTTTTAGCATGTTTATCTCAGGTTATTAAGGCGATAGTGGATGCATGGATCGTAGAGTCACTTGCATGATTTGGAGTCTATCATTTACCATTCAATCTACATTAAAAACTCTTATGTATTAGTATACTTAGGGACCTCATGTAATAACTCTGATTTAAATAAATTGAATGGTAACTTTTCAAAACGTCTCATTTAGAGGTCGTTTTCTATACCTTGTGCTTTGTATTGAGAAGTAGCACCCCAGTGACACCATCGTTCTGCTGCGATATTTTGGGGGTGTTACATGGGTAATAATTTCAAGCTAGTCAAACTAGTGATGTAAACGTGTCTCGCAAAGGTCATGTTCATTGAAAATCGATCATTTCAAAAGTGCGAACTCTACCCAACATGTGCAAATTTATATCAAAAATGCATGAGCACATGTGAATGGGGAGTATTTCAAAAATGAAAAAACTCTCGAAGTGTTAACTAAACGTGTTTATTCAAAAACACTTTGAGAGATTTTCACAAAAGGTTTATGGTATGTGATCAAATCATCTAGGATAATCATGGAGTAATAAGGTGATTATGATTAGGTTATGTCCTATGATCTGCCAGAGCCGGAGGGATCTACCCAAGGACAATTCCAATAGATTAGGATTAGAAGTCCTTAGGTAAGATTGAAAAAGAAAATGAGTAAAATGAGAAAGGAGAAAGAAGGGGTTGAAGAATTAAAAAGAAAAGTTGAATGAAAGGGTGAAAAGAAATAGCCCTCCATGAAAACTTAGGGCAGAAACCGGGTCAATACATCTGCTATCGGTATTCACTAAGGTGATACTGATATTGAAGACAAGACGTCATAGACCCAGTGACTCGCTGCACCACCCCTCCTAGCCACTCAGATATCTCTCAAAAGATATTTGTTTCATTTCTCACGGAGAACACTACATAATCTATCGGCCTCTCACTCCGAGATGTGTTGATATTGAAAAAGTGGCACTCTGCTCCATGCCTCCGACTACTAAAACCAAAACGCACTTTATAGAGTCTAGAGCCATGAGATTCATTAAAAGATCTCTTAGGAACACTTCCATTATTATACCCTTTGTGTTCGCCAAAAAGGACACAAGGTGTACAAGAGTCTTAATGAGATATTCGGATCTTGCCATTTATATCATGATGGTTACGTGCTTCAAACGGTCTACAGTCGTGGGGTGATCTCCATCGACTCACTGAATCGTGGGTGCACTTTGGTGTGTCCGTGTAAGCCCTCTCGGGGGTATCCGATTCAGAACGGCCTGGGTTAGGATTAGAGAAAATCTTCACACTATGCTATTGAAAATCTCAAAGTCCAAACCTGTAAGTGCTGGATGATTTGTTATTAACAGTTTTATGCAGCTACCAACAACCATCATCTCATATATCAAACATCTTCACCTCCGCATACTCATATTTATAAAGATCATCCTCAACAAAGCTCAAGTGTAAAAGTTCAAGACAAAAGATCAAGTTAAAGACAAAGTCAAAAAGCTAATTAAGATGTCAAGAACAAGTTCAAGAATCAAGTGAGGAAGACATAAATATGAAGTTCAAGATGTATGAGTATGTTGGAGGTCACGACGCATAATCACATGAAGATGCTGAACGAAGGCAAGAACCATCAAAAGACGATAATTTGAAGATCACAGTGCATGAAGGAACAAGAACAAAGACTATTATACAACGACACACAAAGCACAAGGAAATGAAGACGAAAGACCTCATCACTCCGAGCATCATTTGAATGACCATCCCTTAGGGGAAGATTGTTAGGATTTATAAAAAGTGATGGTCATATGTCGTTAATATTTTATGTAAATGTGTCGTTGTGTAACATAGTTAAAATAGTCAATGGGCTTGGACTTAATCTAATAGATTAAGAGTTGTTTATTAAATAGCTCATGTAATAGCCCATCCAAGTCCAAGCCCACCCAACTCATGTAAACTATAAATACCACCTTCCATCACCATTTGGAAGGTTGGTGTTCATGGTCCTCATAGTGCTATAGGTATTGTATTAATTAATGTGTGATTAATAAAGTTTCTATTCTAGTTCCACTATTCTCTTTAATCTTATCTAGTTATTAATTGTATGTTTAGGATTGATATTAGGCTATAACAGTACTCGACCAAGTAGCTAATTTATAAATGAACCAAATTAGCTAGATTCGTTGATTTATAATAATATAATTAATACAAAAGATAAATCCAGTTGTATCAGCTCTTTCTTAAATTAAACAATCTATTAATTATGCGTATAATTTAGACAACTTAGCTTATTATTATTGATCATAAATATAATCTTAACTTATTCATCTAGTTTCTTTCATATATTTCAAAAGAAAAGAAACAAAAAATATGTTTTAGTGGGAAAACATGTAGAGTATGTGGTTAGAAAATGAGCAAGTCGATCATTAAACAAATGATAACGACTCATTAATTGAAAATCACAAGAGAACTAATTAATTCAAGTAATTTTCATTTACTTTTTAGTGCCTGCCTGTATTTTATTGTTTTCAAAACATATATGTGCCTCCTACTCTTTCTCTTTATTTTATTGACCACGTTTAAGGTTTTATTTGGTGCCGTTTTATTGCAATAACCAGCAACTTGTGACTTTCAATGTTTACTTAAAAAAAATAAAAAATAAAAAAATAAAAAATGCAGTAGGTGATAATGTCATATTGAAAGGTTAATTAACCAAAAGGGTGCCATATGTTCTTATATAGTGAGCGATTACCTAGTTGTTCACTAGTTTTTATTTTTATTTTATAACGTCAACTAACTATCTCACATGTCTAACCATAATTTGAATATATAATCATTTGGTTTGGGAGTTTTTCACACAAAAAGATATATCATTAGGACACGAGCCCTTTGATACTGTTCACTAGCATTTAATAGCATGTACCAAAAGGCTTGTGTCACAATGATACCTCATATAGGAGAATGTTCAACAATCAAATAATTGTGAATTTAAGTTCTGTTATTGTAAGATTGATTTGTTGTGTATATACAGTATATTGAAAGATAATTAGTTATCGGTTCCCAAAAAATAAACCATTAAATAGCATGTACGTGACAACTAATTTGGGGGACAAGTTATACAAGCCCCCCCCCCCCTTTTTTTTATTTTTTATAATTTTATTTATATAAAAAAACTATAAACCTGAAAGTACGGAACAGAAAATATAAAGTTTAATATGTCAAACGCTAAAAACTGTCAGTTTCTGTTCCGTATTTCTGACAATTTTTAGCGTTTGACATATTAAACTTTATATTTTATGTTCCGTACTTTCAGATTTATAGTTTTTTGATATAAATAAAATTATAAAAATAAAAATAAATAAAAATAAATAAATAAAAGGGGGGGGGGGGGGGGCTTGGATAACAAAAAAAAATGGGCTTGTATAACTTGTCCCAATTGTAAATGGCATTGTGGGTTTCTACTCCATCAACTTAGGAGAGTCACCCCACCATAGACCAATCATTACAAATAATCATTCTCATTTATTATGTTTGGTCACTTGATTGTTGTCATGATTGTGTTTATTACAAATAATCATTATCATTTATTATGATTGGTCACTTGATGGTTGTAAGAAATATGAATTTAGTGTGAGATATAATTACATAAATGGTCTCTGTCGTTACGCTAAATTGCGTCCAACGACCAAATCATTTTTTCAAATTTTTTTTTCGAAATAAATTTCTTTAGAAAAATTAATTTTTTTTAGAATTTTTTTTTTCGAAATTAAAATTTTTTTTCCGAAATTAATTTTTTTAGAAAAATTATTTTTTTTTTCGAAATTAATATTTTTAGAAAAATTATTTTTTTTCGAAATTAAAATAAAAATTTTTTTCCGAAATTAATTTTTTTAGAAAAATTAATATTTTTTTCCGAAATTTTTTTTAGAAAAATTAATTTCTAAAAAAAAATTAATTTTGGTCAAATTATTTTTTTCACACCTATCAACATAGCAAGATTAAATAGTAATTAGTAATTAGTTAAGTAATTAATTATGGTGGTTAGATGTTGAATCATTAGTGTTTTCAATGTTGGTCAAAAAGTTAGGTTGAAAAACATGCTCACAAAATTTGAGGTGAAAAAAATAGGTCAAAAGCTGGTCAAATGGGGTATAAACCATAGGACCCTTGTAAATAGCAAGTGACTATCTGCATAGTCACATTTCGATGGCCGCGCCTGCAAATGAAATCTCCAGATGATGCGACTCCTCATTGGACAGAAAGTATACATTAAAGTACGCATGCACATACATATGCCGTTTAAAAAAAAAAAAAAAAAAAAGCACGTACATAAATATAAGAAATTAGCACATACATAAAAATATAAGAAAAAAGCATGCTGGGTTAAAAATTTCAATGAACGTGACACATTTTGTTTTAATATATATGACGGATTATTATTTGTTTATAGTGATGTACGTAATGGTTGAATATGAATTTTTTTTTCTCTCGACAAAAGAATAAATTTTATTAAATTTCAACAACAAATTAATTAAGTTGGATAATTTACAAGAGCTAAAATGATGTCAATAAATTGAATGAACTAACAAGAGACATATTATTTAACTGGGAGGTGGTTAAAAAAACATCACTACAGAAATGGTAGACCTTGGATCTTTTGAACAAGCACTTTTTAATGTATTTTATTTGTCAAGTTGAGAAGCTACGCATGAAATCCAATACACATTTTATCATGATAGACCTCGATCTCATTGCTTAAAAGTCATCTTTCAATTCTTAGACTTTTCTTCTTCAGAAATTAATATGATCCAGAGAGTACGTGTAGCAATCAATTAAGTCGTTAACTAAGAAAACAACTGAGTTAATATATAGCTTGTGTTATAAATTACTCCACGTGAGTATTTTTAATAAATATGCATGGCACTTAGATGGACATATAACTTTTTGAAAATGAAGGGTTTAGTGTCGGTTGTGATGTTTAATTTCGTTGTCAATGTAATTCCCTTAGCATCTTGCTTGCTAGAGTTTGATTTACTATATATAAATATTGCCTTACAAAAAAATTAGATGGGCATATAACTTTATTGATTTGGATTTCGAAAATCCATAAAATTACACTCTGGGTGCACTTGAAGATGGAAAGCAAGCTAAGCCTTCAACTAGATCTTTGAGATTGATCAACTACTAATATGGAGAGAAACTGAAGCTGCTACAAAGCTTGCAACTTTAACAACACGTCTTCTTGGAAAACTTTGAACTAAACATGTACTAACTGGCCACCAACACATGCGATGGAATCTAGCCGCTTAACTGACCCAAATTTATATGACCCTATTAGAATTTCAGCATGCCCGGCCCCAAATGCGTTGCTAAACAAGATATTTTTTGTTGCTAAGTTTGATTACCAACTGAAGCAGCAACACATCGAAGGGGTCACAAGTCAGCCCATTGCAAGATTAGACGCAAAAACTCGTCAATTGGTCATTTTGTAACAATTATTAGTAAGGAGTAAAGAAAGACATTAATCAAACATGATGTATATAAGTGAGTTATGTGTAAATAATTAAGTGCACAAGAGTCTTTGTTAAGTTAACTTCCCAACAAGGCAAATGAATTGAACAAGAGGTTGAAGCAATGCATATATTCTTTGCTTTGTTGTGCATGCATGAACATCAACATGAACTTGTAATTGTAACCCTTTCAGCTCCTATATTACCTGCTCTCATAATATCTTACTTATCATCCTTCTGAAAAATGGATTTCAAATTGGATTTGAAACTCCAAAATGAGGTTGACCTTTCGATTTCCAAAGATGAAAGACTTGCCGTTTTCACCACTCAGCAAACAGACTCCATGTTCATCCTCACATCCCACCTTAAAGGTTTTCCTAATTTCCTTCACCTCTCTCTTTATATACAGCAATCGTAGTTTTAAATATCATCCAAGAATATTCAAACATATGATTTTTATACCATTTATATTTATATTCTGTGGTTCACGAGCCTAGGTTATGGCAGAAGGGACATAAAGATTGAGATCAATGAAGATGGGAGTAGTATAACAATAAGTGGTGAGAAGCCTGTGGTCAGTAAGGGGGATCCTCTTCCGGAGGGTCATGAACAACCGAACCGAATCACCGAGCCGTTAGTTCCGGGAAGTCAGATCCCAAAGAGGAAGAAGAAAAAGAGCCAGGGCAGCGAGGAAGTTATTTCCTCTGATCACACTGTTGATGCCACTCCTCTCAACCAGGATGAGCCGCAGGACGTTTTAGATGATGAGGAGGGACAGGAGGGGGGTGAAGGACCCCGACCGGAAGGTGATGGAGGGACAGTTCATCCGGAAGAACAAACGGCTGAGACTGAGAATGTCATTCAGAGGAATCCGGAGGAGCAACCTGATGAGGAAGCTCAGGCTCATACCCAGCAGCCTCCTTCTGATGGTAAGAAATACCCTCTATTTTTTGTTGTTTTCTTATTGTTGTTTCTTTCCTCACCTTTCTTTTTTGTAGATCATTCGGCTCATACTGCACACCCCCAGCATCATCCAAACAGCCCCAGAGAACCTTCTGAAGAACATCATTCGGCTGGGCAAGGTATATACTTCTCTTTGTAGAATCCGTTGCTATTATCTGTCATGTTCTGGTTAATTTTGTTGCAGATGACAATTCTTCCGGAGGGGGTGGACGTTTTGTTCCACGCTGGTCCCTAACCGATGATCCTCGGTTAGACTCCTTCCGAGCCTACCGTGAGATGATGTCACATCTCACGACTCCCACCGAGCTGGCCGCACTCGAGGAGTTAAACAACAGCCAGCTGGTCCGTCAAGGCTATGTAAACGCTGGTTCCGGGGTTGTTCTTCAGGTTGAGCTGCTTCGTAGGTTTACCCAGCTTATCATTGAGTATCAGGAGTTGGACCATGCTCATCAGGGCTGCAGCTCCTTATCCGAGAGACTGGCGACTGCCGAACAAGAGCATGATGAGCAGGTTGGAAAGTTTGATGGGTTGTTGAAGGAGTTTAGGGATTTGGAGAATGAAGTAGAGAATGAGCATCTTGCTTCATCGATCCGGGAGAAAGGTTTGGATGATCAGCTGGAAGAAATGGAGAAGGACTGGAATGAATGGATGAGTGTGTCCGCTACTCAGGCTGAAAAAATCAGGAAACTGGAGAAAGAGTTGGAAGAAAAAACAAAGGTTGTTGAGAGGTTAGAGGGGGAGAACAAGCAACTGGTTACGGAGGTTTCTCAATCGGAAGTGGACCGTCATAATGTTGCAAAGGAATTGCTTCCGGTTGCTTGTCGTAGGTTGTTTGCTAGTGCTGAGTATACGAAAAGTGTAGGGAAAGTTGTTGGCCTGGCGTACGCTGCTGGGATTTTGGACGGTGTTAAGATTGAACGTACAGGATATGACGCTCAAAGAATTGTTCAGAAGATCGAGGACATCAACATGGACGCTTCGGATATATGGATGGCCGAGTATCTTAAGCTGTTTGAGGTCGAATATCCATATATTCGGAAGCTTTCGGAATCTTACCGTCTTCCGCTTGGTGATCTTATGAACCTCTTCCCTGATCAACCTGCTCCCTAGGCAATTACTGCGGTTCCTAAGGAAGTGTCCTCTGTTCAACAGGCCGGAACTTCCTCCGGTGTGAAGGACGCCGCAGGAAAAGCTCCTTAACTTCTTCTTTTTTTTTTCGGTCGGATGAATGTAATTGAATATTTTTTATATGCTACTTTGTTCATGACCGGTGGTGTCATGCTTTTGTATTGTTGAAGTTGTTTATATTTCTTGTGCAAGTGTTTAAACTTCTTACATATTGAAGACGGAGTGTTTTTCACTATCCGCTCTGCAGAGCCGGAGTGTTTTGCACCATCCATTTTAATTTGACGACGGAGTGTTTTTCACTATCCGCTCCACAGAGCCGGAGTGTTTTGCATCATCCGCTTTAATTGACGACGAAGTGTTTTTCACTGTCCGCTCCGCAGAGCCAGAGTGTTTTGCACCATCCATTTTAATTGACGACGGAGTGTTTTTCACTATCACTCCTTAGAGCCAGAGTATTTTGCACCATCCGTTTTGATTTGTCGACGGAGTGTTTTTCACTATCCGCTTCTTAGAGCCGGAGTGTTTT